>LOEQ01001142.1:270129-281051 GCA_001685075.1 Bramus lutescens | reverse complement strand
CTCTGTTGAGAGTTCTCTGTTTAGGTCTGTACTCCATTTTTTTATTGGATTATGCATTCTTTTGATGAACTGTTTCTTGAGTTCTTTGTATATTTTGGAGATCAGACCTCTGTCTGATGTGGGGTTGGTGAAGATCCAAAAGATCATCTTTTTAATGGCTTTTTTGCTTTATATAAGTGATATCGGGTACAACTCTGTACATTTAGTTCTTGCTCTTTTGGGTATGTTTTTAAGATCAGTCTCCATAAAATAACGAGTACACCTAGCTTATTCAGTTATGACTGTTGCGCAATTTCTTACACTCCACATCCACCAAGGTTGACTAAGCCAATCTCATCATAACAGACAAATGACGTTAGAAAAGATACAGTTCCTTTATGTGATCTCTTAGAAACCTGTGTAAGAGTCCAAGGCTTGTGACTGGGACTGGATTGTGGGTCTGAAGAAATATGCATCATTGCATTGTTCTCCATTTCTCTATGAAATTCCAGACTGTTCGCTAGAATGGGTGCACAAGCTCACATGCCTGCCAGTGGCACACAAGAGCTTTGCGTTCTCTGGGAGATAAACTATCAATAGAACAATCCACGGTGACTCTACCACCTCTTAAGGACTCCTCCATGGTTTTATTAACTCAAACTAAGGGTACTTAATCCACTCATCTGATATGTGGGTTGTCTGACTGACACTTGTAATTATCAAACCCTACAATTTCATTTTAGTTTTTAGCTATAAACTGATATCTTTGCGGTTTATTTAGAAGTTCAGTTTTTCAACAAAGTTCATTTTCTTTTGTTATGTGAGCTTTTTCTTTCCACTATATTTTTGAACTTTTAACTTTGTTTTTAAGGGGCTTTTTCTGAGGAAAAAATAAGGATTTCATGTCACAGTTGACTTCTGAGAGTGCTATTCTAGATGACCTTGAGGGGTGACTGAGTGCCTGAGATTGTTCCTGAATACACGATGAAGGATGAACCAGATGAAGTCATTTGTCTTCCACTTGGATCTTTCATGTGATGCCAAAACCTCTTGTACAATATCTTTGTCCTGCATTAATTCAGTCCTTGCTTTAAAAACATCCAGCTTGGGGCCTGCAAGTTGGCTCAGTGGATAAAGGTGCTCACGGTACAAGCCAGGTGGCCTGTGTTCAATCCTCACAACCCATGGAAAATGGGAAGGAGAGAACTAACCCCAGAAAGTTATCCTTCAGCCTCCACATTTACACTGTGGCTGCATGCCCAGAGAGAGAGAGAGAGAGANGGGAGGGAGGGAGGGAGGGAGGGAGAAACAGAGAGAGAAAGAGAATAAAGTTTAAAACATCCAGTTTCTACTCCATACTCTGGCCACAGGATGTAGTGAAATCAAACTATAATGGGACAGGACACTTCACTTTGTTGTGTAGGCCTCCTAGGGCCAGGCAGTATTCGGAGGCTGCTGTTGAAGGAACAAAGGCAACAGTCTTAGGAAGACGTAAATTCTGTGTGCGACACAACTGATAAGCCAGGCAAGGTGTGCCTAATGACAGTGGTGCGTCTGGTACAGGCTAACCAAAGTCAGATTAGAACCAAGCGTGCTACCCTGGGAGGAAGCCTCGTCTGGTACTAAACTCAATAGCCGGGGAGGTTGCACTCGAACTCACGGCATCTGTGATTAACTGCCCAAGATCAGGCCACCAGCATCCTGCCATGGAGGATGGAGGAGCTCATGAGGACCCACCTCTTCCTTAGGATTTATATGCAGTTAGTGGATGCTGAGGGTTGATGGAGGGGTTTTCTTCGCTTGTGTGGACACTAGTAAGACACCCATGCTCCTGTAAGCAACCTTAATGTAACCCATGAAGTCATCAAGAAAAAGGAAGAAGGAAAGTATTAGGGAGCTGAACTAAGGAGGGAAAGGGGACCAGTGAGAGTGTGAGGGGCAGAGAAGAAAGGATAAGGAGGAGGACATCTAACTAAAATACATTATACAAGAATGAAAACATCACAGGGAAGCCTACTAGGTATAAGTAATCCATTGTATTAAAATGACCAGTTTCTTATTTTAGGAGAATCCCACTTCATCTCCTTCCTCACAGACATTATATCAACATCCCATATTCATTCTCAGCATGACAACTGAGACACAGTAGGTCAGGGGAATGACGTCTCTCTCTGCTTCCCATTCTTTCTGGTTCCACGGTCATGGGCTGTGAATCCCCTCCTCATTAGATATCTGGGAACAGCTCCCATGTCTCTCACAGTGTTCCCTTCCTTAGCTTGGTAGCTCCAGTCCACAGTGTGCCCCTTACAGCAAACATTCTAACCCATTCAAGTTCCTGTTGATTCTCTGAGCAAGCAGTTCACGTGAAAGGCTTATCATGTCCCATACATAAAACTAGGACCTCCAGACAAATTCCAAATGAAGGACCATGGGTCTACTGCCTTCTATGGTTGCTCAGAACTCTATGGATATCAACTAAAATGCTTCCCTATTTTGTAGCAGTCACCAGCCAGTTCACTGAATTGGAGGCCAGCTAAATCTCCATGGCCTTTAGAATGGTTACTTAACCCTGTGGAGTTCTTGGGAGCCTGCTTGGACAGTTCAGGGTGTAAAATGAGATCAACATCTCTGGCTCCAGTTGCCCATCAAATGTGTTTTTGAAACTTACGTAACCTCACTTAAAGATTAGTCTCCCTCCTTTGACCCATTCTGCTGCAATCTGAGCCACCTGACTTCAGAACGGATTAGATCTGGGTTCAAATCCTGCTTTTGCCTAACTCTCTGATCCTGGGAAATTAGTTATTATCTTTGAGCTTTGCTTGCTTTGAATGTTTTGAAAACACTAGCATTTGCTTCATAGGAATGTGGAGCAGTGCAGCGTAGATCCAACAAGATGCAATATGAAGCAATGCCTGGCATATTAAGATGGTCGCTATGCTAAGTCCCTTCTTTGAACTCCTTCCTCTCCCTTCCAAGTCCTCAAATGACAAAATAAGGCATAAGGCATCCAATTCTCCTCTCAATCTTTTCATTTCCTTTCATGATTCCTCAGCTCTGCCCTCTGGCTCAAAGCAAGCTGAGTGATCCAAGACAGGACAGCAAAGGTCACAAGGTGTTCCTTTCCTGGGTGACTGATAGAGCTTTGTGGGAAATTCCCAGACTCTCCACGCTTCCATGCCTGCAATCAAAGGCAGGGTGCAAAACCTGATAAAGGTGACTCACCCTCTCTCAGTGGTTTGACGTTGGCACAGCACATCCATGACAGGCAGTGGTGAGAATGTCAGAAATATGTAAGTACACAGTGTGCATGTCTAGTGCCCTTGGAGTTCAGAAAAGGATATCAGATCCCCAGAACTGGACTTACAAATGGTTATAAAGCATCACATGGGTTCTGGGACTTGAACTACGGTCCTCTGCAAGAGAAACAAATGTCCTCTACTGTTGAGCCATCTCTCCTGCCCCTTCAAAATCTTCATTATCAACTTGTGCCCTGGTTGTTTCTATACCTTGGATAGTGTGAATAAATACAGAACGTAGGCATTCCTCCACGTTCTTGATCCCCTCCTTCTGATCTATACGCAGAGGTGAGATTTCTGAGTCACATAGTCGTCCTATTTTGTAGTTTGTGGAGCAAGCAAATATTGTCTTCCATAATGGTCTTAGCAATTCCCATTCCCACCCAGAGCTTTCAAGCTTTTTTCTCTTCTGCATCCTCATGAACCCGTCATCTTTCTCCACAGCTATTCCAACAGGGATGGGGTGGTAGTTCATTTTGATTTTATATGTATTTCTCTAACTGTTACTGTAGATCTACTGATGCTATAGACCTTATCATAACAAATACTGGACATTTGTATGTCTTCTTTAAAGAAATTTTTATTCAATCCTTTTGTCCAAGTTTTAATTGGGTTGTTCTGTGGGTTTGTTGCTGTTGTTTGTTGGTTGTTTTTTTTTTGTCTTGCTTTGCTATTGAGTTGCTTTTGTAGTTTGTATTCCAACCCCTTATCAGATGCATAATTGGCAAATATTTTCTTTAAATCTATAAGTTTTCTTTTCTCTTTGTTGTTGTTTTTTCCTTCGGAGTGCAAAAACTTTCGAGTTTGACATAATTCCACTCTCTTCTTTTGCTTTGATTGCCTACGTTTGTGCATCATTAAAACAATACAACAGACATAGACACAGACACACAGAAACACACACACACACACACACTCCCTACACCATGTGGGTTCTTCCTATGCTTTTTCTAGTTCTATACTTTCAGGAGTTACACTAGAATCTTTCATCAATTTGTTGTTGATTTATTTTTATATGCAGCATTAGTTACAGATCTAAATTCATTCTTCTGCCATGGGAACTCAGTTTTCCCAATACTGTATATTAAAGAGATTGCCTTTTCTCCAACAAGAAGTCTTAGTATACTTGTCAAAGATTGGCTTCTCTCTAGGCTCTCTATTCTGTTCAATTGTAGGGACGTCCAGAATGTACTGCTCACTGCAGCTCTGTGACATGTTTTAACATTAGGAATGCCACCAGCTCTGCCCTTTCTCAGTGTTGCTTTGGTTGTTTGGAGCCTTTCATAGTTTCCTAAGAATTTAAGATTTCTTTTATAAATCTGTGAAAAAATATTACTAATTTTAAAAAAGAAGTTGTATTGAATCTATAAATGACTTTAGGTAATATGAACATTTTAACAATTTATTTAATATTTTAACAGTTCAGGGGTACTTACTGCTCTCTGAGAGAATGGGACACATTTCCCAGCATCCACATGGTGACTCACAATTGCCTATATCTCCAGTTCCAGGGACTTAGATGCCCTCTTCTGGTCTCTGCCAGTAGCAGGTACTTAGACTGTGCACATATGCATGCAAGCAAAACACACATAAAATAAAATAAGATATTTTTAAATTTTTATTTAAAGTATTAATTCTCCCAATCTGTGGACATGGGTTATTCTTCCCATTACTTGTTGCTTCTTCAATTTCATCAGTATCTTCTCTTTCTCAGCATACAGAGGTTTCACCTTCTTCACCACGTTTCTTCCTGAATGTCTCTTTCCCTCCCTCCTTCCTCCCTCCCTCCCCCTGTCTCCACGCTATTATAGATGGAATTGTTTTCTTAGCTTCCTTTTGGGGCTATTTATTGCTTGTGTTAGGAACACAACTGAAAGTTGCACATTGATTCTTGTATCTGAAATTTGCTGAGGTAATTTAAATCCTAATACTTGCTGGTTCTAATGCCAGGGTTTTTTATGCCTAATATAAAACCTCCAGGGATTTTTACTTCTTCCTTTTTTAAATTTCTCTTGTAGTCATTGTCATTTGCTTCCTGCTTCTAACTTCAGGCTTGCTCTGCTTTTTCTGTCTGGATCCAAGGTGCAAAGTCAGCAGGCTAGTTGCGATCTTTGCAGAGAGATCACACCTCAGTCTCCTCTAAGACATGTCTCTGCTGCACCTGTCTCTCCGTTATTTTCATTTCAGCTTGCTTTTCACTACTCCTCAGATGTCTTCCTCAGCACATTGGTTCTTCACAAGCATGATTGTATTCTTCCATATATTTATTAATGTCCTAAATTCTTATTACCAACTTTTACGTTCATTTCGCTTTAATTGGGAAAACTCCTGACATATTCAAATGCTCTTAAATGCATTTAAACTTGTGGTTCATCGGGATCTATCACTGAGCAGGCCCTGTGCACACAAGAAGGATGTGTATTCTGCTACTGTTGATGGAGTGTATGTATGGATTATATGTGGATTATCTGCTCTTTGTGTGTGTATATGTGGATTATTTGAGGCAGGGTTACTCCAGTTGATTGAGTTCTCTGCCTGGCTGATTCATCTGTTTATGAGAGTGGGATACTGAAGGCCTCTTCTACTCTTGAGGTGCTGTCTAGTTCTCGCTTCACCTCTCTCAATAGTTTCTGTACAGATTTATAAGTTTCAAGGTTGGTCACTATAGTGGTTTGAGTGCCAACGTCCCCTACAGGCTCAGATTTTTGAACATTTGATCTCCAATTGGCGGTACTGCTTGGGTAGGTTTAATAGGTGTGGCCTTGCCCGAATGGGGCCAGGCTTTGAGCGTTTATAGTCTCACCTTACATCTAACTCTCTCTGCTTCGTGCTTGCATTTGAAGAAGTAAGCTCCCAGCTTCCAGTTTCTGCCATCACCTGCTACCTGCTCCTATACCTCATTGCCAATGGACTCTTCTCCCTCTGGAACCATGACTCAAAACCCATTCTTTCTTCCTTAAGTCGTTCGACACATATGTTTACAATGAACAAATTGGTGAATTTTCCTCTTTATCATTATTTAATAACCTTATTTGTTCTCATGTCAGACTTTATTTACAGCACGTTTCTTTTGATGCAAACATGGTCATGCACTCCTTTGGTTACCATCTGCACAGACCATCTTTTCCCATCCCTTCATTTTCATCCTGTGTGTGTGTCTTTGGAGCTAAAGGATGGCTCTCACAGGTGATACTCTGGAACCTTGTTTGATTGCTCTGTTAAAATTTCATTCACCCACTCTATGTCTTCTATTAGATAACTTATCTTGGTCACATTTAAAACAATTATTGATAGGCAATTTTGCTATTTTCTGACTGTGCACCCCAAGTTTCAGTCCCTTATCTTCCTACCCTATGCTGTGATTTGATATGGTTTTATAGTGGTATATTTTGATGCTTTTTTCTTTGTCTTTTGTGTGCCTGCTATGGGTTTCTGTTTTGTGGGTACTATGAGGA
Source organism: Bramus lutescens (assembly GCA_001685075.1). Lineage (NCBI taxonomy): Eukaryota > Metazoa > Chordata > Mammalia > Rodentia > Cricetidae > Bramus > Bramus lutescens. Next base: position 274,321 of record LOEQ01001142.1, on the reverse strand, counting down.
TTATACAAAACATTTCACAGTAGTAACAGTCTATTCTAAGTTCACAGAACTTAGCCTCATTGCAAATACAAACTCAACACATTACTAACTCACTCATGTTGCTAGAGATATCAAAATGTATATCTTCTATCCTTTATATCCATTAACAAGTTAGTAACATTCAATAACACATATATGTTCTGAGAAATGTGTTACTAGGCAATTTCAATGTTCTGGGCTGTAAAATCATCATAGAGAGCATTTACACAAGCTAATATGGCTCCAGTGTCCTTAGGCAATACAGTCTTATGTGACCACTGTAGCAGATGTAATTTACCATTTACTAGAATGCCATTATATAGCCTATGAAGATCATTTTTCTCTTTAACTTTTCTTTTACTCTCTATATTGTGCCTTTATTTCAGAAGCCTTTTAAAATTGTGTTTCTTAAGCTATACATTTTTCTCCACTCCCCTCTCTGCCTCCCGTCCTCTCTGGTGACCCCCATGCTCCCAATTTACTCAAGAGAATTTTGTCTCTTTTACCTTCCTATGTAGACCCATGTAGGTCTCTCTTAGGGTCCTCTTTGTTGTCTAGGTTTTGTGATTGTGAATTGTAGGCTGGTTTTTCTTTGCTTTGTGTCTAAAAGCCACTTATGAGTGAGTGCATATTATATTTGTCTTTCTGGGTCTGGGTTACCTCACTCAATATCGTTTTTTTCTAGACTCATCCATTTGCCCACAAATTTCAAGATGTCATTATTTTTTACTGATTAGAGCTCCATTGTGTAAATGTACAACATTTTCCTTATTCATTCTTCAGTTGAGGAGCATCTAAGCTCTTTCCAAGTTCTTGCTATTACAAAAAAATGCTATTATGAACATAGTTGAGCACAAACTTTAAAGAAAGAAATTGAAGAAGATACAAGAAAATGGAAAGATCTTCCATGCTCTTGAGTAGGTAAAATTAACATAGTAAAAATGGCAATCTTACCAAAAGCAATCTACAGATTCAATGAAATACCCAGCAAAACTCTTCACAGACCTCAAACAAAAGAACAATACTCACCCAGGATAGTCAAAACAATCCTGAAAAAAAAAAATCTGGAGGCATCACAATCCTGGACTTTAAGCTCTATTGTAGAGATACAGTAATGAAAACATTCATTACTGTTTCTACAGTAATAGAAACAGACAGGAGAACCAACAGAATTGAATCGAAGACCCAGATATGAATTCACACACCTACCTGATTTTTGGCTTAAAATAAGCTAAAAATATAAAGTGAAAAAAGAAAGCATATTCAACAAATGGTGCTGGTATAACTGGATATTAACATGCAGAAGAATTAAAATAGATCCATATCTATCACCATGGACAAAAACTCAAGTTTTTTTTCAAAGACCTCAACCTAAAACCAACCACACTGAACCTCATAGAAGAGAAAGTGGGAACTACCCTTGAACACAGTGGCACAGAAGACCATTTCCTAAATATAATCCCAGTAGCACAGACACTCAGAGCAACAATAAATAAATGGGACCTCCCAAAACTGAGAAGCTTCTATAAAGCACAGGACACGGTCAACAAGACAAAATGGCAGCCTACAGATTGGGAAAAGATCTTCACCAACCATACAACAGACAGAGGACTGATCTCCAAAATATACAAAGAACTCAAGAAACTTGACATCAAAAGAACAAATAATCCAATAAAAAAATGGGATACAGACTTAAACAGAGGACTCTCAACAGAGCAATCTCAAAGACACTTAAGGAAATGCTCAATATCCTTAGCCATCAGAGAAATGCAAACTAAAACAACTCTGAGATTCCATCTTAACACGTGTCAAAATGGCCAAGATCAAAAACACTGATGACAGCTTATGCTGGAGAGAATGTGGGGTAAAAAGAACACTCCTCCATTGGTGGGAGTGAAGACTTGTACAGTTGCTTTGCAGTATGGCAATGTCTCAGGAAAGTAGGAAACAATCTATCTCAAGACCCAGCAATACCGCTGTTGGGTACATACCTAAATGATGCACAATCATACCACAAGGTCATGTGTTCAACTATGTTCTCTTTAACTTTTATATTAGACTGAAATTTGATTTATACACCCCCGTTACTATGTATGAGTGTTCTAAGTTTTCCTATAGATGTATCCTTTTCAGTTACTCTAGACTTTTGCTTATTTTTCAATGATAGCCAGCTTATGGGATACACCTTGCATGGCTAGTAAATCCAGTTACTCACTATGCTCTTACTTAGAAAAGCATGCCAGTGAGGTCCAGGTGGGAAAAGCATTTTCCTGGAACCTACAAAGAGTGTCAGGTAAGGTGGGGTACATCTGCAATCCCAGCACTCCTACTGAAAGGCAGTAGATGGATACAGGAGAGTCACCAAGCAGCTCCTGAGTCTGAAACCTGGAGCATGTGTGCAGTGGCAAGAAATAAGGGACCTTGCCCCAACGATCTAGAAGGCTAGAAACAACATCTGAAAACTTTTCTCTGACCTCCATGTGTCTAGTACACACACACACACACACACACACACACACACATGCCTGTGGTTAGTAATCATAGCCAGGAAGAAAAGACACGCATTTCAGGTATGTCTGTGTCTTTGACCAAATCCTTATAGTCAAAGTATTCAATGCTCACAATGACCCCTTCCTGAAACTATATTTTATTACAAAGGTAAATAAGGCCCAGAGACATCATATTGTCCAAGTTTAGGCAACTGCTATGTGGCAAAGCAGAGATTTGAACTCATAACTACAAAGTCAACTTTCTTTCTCATCAGACCTCCCAGGTTGCCAATAAGACCTCCAGCACTTTCCAGTGTCCTGCGCTGGTTGGGGAATCTGGAGCCAAGGCTTTAATTCCTGATTTGACCACTGCATAATTTAGGTCAATTTACCCTTTTAAGGGTTTTTCTGACTCCACTCAAAATACAACTGCACTTAGCATAGGACCAGAAAGAATGAATTAGTGCTTATAAAGTTCTATGTGAAGACTAAATATACTTTTATTTCTTAAATATTCTCATATACAGATAAAATTATAGTCACAAAAAGGCTTTAAATTAAGATTGGATTTCAATGTTTCCATTTCCTGGCTAACCAAACACCAAGTGATGTTTTCCACCCAGCATAGATAGTGTTTTCTTGGAGTCCAAAGAGCAAATGTCAATACTTGTGGTAAGTTTCTGAGAATTTACAAGCGTTAACCCCAAGTAAACAGGTCCTAGAAAAAAAGCCAATGTACCCAGACTGATAAATATTCACCAACAATCCCCATGCAGAAACCATGTGGACCCAGACTGATGAATATTCACCAACAATTCCCATGCAGAAACCACATGGGAGTGGGAGGGTGCTGATTCAGAAATAACCCAATGCTGAGATGGAGCAAATCAGGACTTTCATTTTAGGCTTGCCTGGCTGCCTGTGATGGGCCTGTTCGCTCTGGTTGGAAAAGCCAGGGTTAGGCAGAGGACATAAATGCTCCTAGTAGGGTGGGAATAAATTCTGCACAGGTAAGGAGGCTTCCTTGTATTCCTCTGACAAATCAGGAACTATTGGATGAATATGAACTATTGTATGCATTTCATTTTTTTAGAAATATTAAATATTCTGAGAAGCCAAAATCAACCAGAAGGTTCTTTTACCAAACAAGTCAGAGCCAAACCATTGCTAAATGTGCTGTTCTCAGCGCCAATGAGACAAACCTAAAACTCAAGATTTACCAAGAAGTGAGATAGACTCACCCTTCAGCAAAGGTTGCCTGCAATATATGCCCACTCGTTGCCACAGACCCTCTCTTCCGAGCCTTGGGCTGAGAGTTAATAAACATGATGAATTGATCTGGCTAGACTACTGTACCCAGAAATTTGTTCAAGCATGATTCTAAATGTTCCCATGAAAGTGTCTTCTAGATAGATGAACACGTAAATCCGTAAACTGTGTGAAGCATCCAGCCCTTCGCACTCTAGGTGGACCTCATCAATCAACTGAAGGTAGTAACAGGAAAAGACTAGCTTCCCTGGAAAAAGAGGGACTTTTGTTGTCTGGGTTTCTGTCCTGACTGGTTTCTGTCCTCCCACCAGGTTCCATAGCTGTTTATCCCCAAAGAAATCACACAGAAGTCTATATTAATGATAAACTGATTGGCCCATTAGCTCAGGCTTCTTATTAACTCTTATAACTTATAT
>LOEQ01001142.1:243858-255680 GCA_001685075.1 Bramus lutescens | reverse complement strand
CACAGGCAAGCACACACCACACACACATGTAAATATACACACATGCAAGCACACTCTTTAGCAATGAGAGATGGTCTTCACATACTTGTTACAGAATAAAACCTGAATAAAATGCAAATTACAATTAAAACAAAAATGAAATGTCATTTCCCCCATCTCATCATATTAGGAAACTATTTAGTGTTACAATTTCCAGTGTGGAGGAGGGACAGAGGGATTGAGCTCTCTTGGACAGCTTGGCTGGGAGCACAGCTAGCAGAACCACTCAAGAGAATGGCTTGAGTCACACCAGAAACCCACTAACCACACACATCTCTCAACTGTGTCAGGGTGAGGCTGCAGGAGAAACGCAAGCTTGTATCCCTAATTAGTCTGTACACCACACAAAAATAATGATCATGAAAATGATCATATATGCAACTGGATATCTGTTGAATTGAGAAAGTCATAGCTATGGCCAGAGATCTGTTAAGTGCTCTTTGAGAACAGGGATTAAGTGGAGGGGGAAAGCCGATTTCAACAGTCCCTAATTCACAATACCACAGTATGATGAAAACACCCAAGGGATACATTCACATCTGCCCATCCATGGAAGAGGGACTACTGCATCTCAGAGCATGTATAAGGTCCTGGACTCAACTCCTAATGGCATGGGATGTCCTTCTGTGTGCTGTGAATATGTGTTGTTTTTATTGGTTGATGAATAAAGCTACTTTGGCCTATGGAAGGGAAGAATATAGCTAGGCAGAAAATCCAAGCAGAGAGACAAAAGAAGTGTTAAGTATGGGAGACACCAGTCATCCAGCTGCTGAGGAAGCAAGACATGTAGAAAATAAAACAACAAACTATGTGGCAAAGCATAAATAAGAAATATGGGTTAATTTAAATTTAAGAGCTAGCTAGTAATAATCCTGAGCTATTGGTCAAGCATTTATAAGTAATATTAAGCCTCTGAATGGTTATTCGGGAACTAGTGGGCAGCAGAGAAACCTCCGATTATATGATGGCACCCAACATCTGGTGTGGATCCAAATACGACACGAGAAGGCTTTAGAAAGGTTCTGAATGCACAGAAACAGAGTCATTGGGCTTCCTAGTTTCACAGTCTCATGACAGCAGCAGTGTACAGATGCGTCTCTCAACACCTGTTTGCAAGATGGAGCTGACCACTAGCCACCATGAGCTAAGCTGCATGGCTGATTTCTGTGCTCTCACACCAGCCTTGGTACAGAGAGACAAATGAGCTGTACACCATGTGGCAGATTTAGCTTTTACTCATACAGACAAAAAAGGCTAAAAGATGCGTAGTAAAAAGCAATCCAGACAGAAAAACCTCTAAACAGGTTCCAATGTGTTTTACAAAGTGCATAGGCTGAAGAAAAAAGTAAAAAGGTTATTGACAGTTTAGAAGGGAATAGTTTTAAAATAATATAATAAATTCTTTAAAGAAAGAAACCAAGAATAAGCCACATAGAGATGGGAAATACACAGGGAGTCTGGATACTACATAGTATTGTGTTGATTTTGAATGTTTTCAATGCTGACAAGCAAACAACAGCTCCTGAGAAATACAAGATTGAAAGAGAGGCTAATACAATACACCAATCTAAATATTTATAAATGCCTCAGCTTTAAAACAGACAAAAAATACATTTGTAAATGGAACATAAAAGATGCACTGCTTTGGAGAAGTGATTTTGCTTTTGTTTCCAAAGGAAACTAGAGGCTGTGGATTTGTTCCAGATTAAGGTGGACCATATTTGATCAAGGAAAACCTTCTAAACCTTGACAGATGATATCTATCAGCAAAGGTTTTAACCGGTCTTCCCAGGACTTGGCCATTATCTCATATTTTCTCAGGGTCTCCATAAGAGTACCAACACCCCCAAGCAGCAGAAAGTAGTCTAGAGAACTATGCCCAAATTTCCAAAATATTGTTTATGAATGTTTGTTTTTACTTAAGGGAAGGTAATATAAATGGTTAACGGTTATAGTCAATCTCTTTCTAAAGAGAAATGGGGGATATGATATAGAAACAATGGGGAAAGGGGTAGAAAATTATGATTAAAAAGGGTAGATTATTGAATCTACTTTAATCCTAAAAACAACTGTTAATCTCAAAATATTTTACATTGGTATAGATTTTAGTTTACTGATACAAATTTAAAGTCAATTTTATTATACTGTATGTATATTTCTACTCTTGTTTAGAGAATGATGGGCATCAAAGAAGCTCCTTATGGAGTTTGTTTTCACTGTGGCAAGATTAGCCATCTGGGGAAGAAACTGCTTTTGCCTTGATGGCTTGACTGTATGCTATATAAACTGGACATGTAGGACCCATAGGAAAGTGATTGCTGAACTTGCTAAAACAAGATGGGACAGTCCTTCAGTGTTTCTGTTTAATGGAAGAGTCTGCCAGCCTTTCTACAGGACACAGAGGAAAATGACTAACAAACTGCCAATATAGGTGGGACAGTTTCCTGCTTCGCTGAGAAGTCTTCCAGATACTCAAGGCCTGCAGGCAGAAGATGGATGTCCCAACGTTACAGAAGAACTTTGGTGACTGTCCAGGCAGTCAGATATCTCTGTCATTTCTAGAGTTTTGGAAGTTACTTGCAATATACTTCCTGTTTACTCAGGTAATATTATATCCTTCTGGGGTCTTTGATTGACTTGAAGACCAGATAGTTATAATTATTGTTTTCCTTAGTTAAGGCAAAAGATAAATTAGTTTAGACTCACAAAGATAGGCTAGATAATAGAGTATTTTCTTTAATTTTTACAAATAAAAATAGACTAAATATTATAAGTATAATTCTTGCTTAATACCTGTTATATGTAATTTTACAATGTTAAAGTTAAAAACCTTCCCTTTTAATTAGACAGAAAGGGGGAAATAATCTAGGATGTCCTTCTGTATGCTGCAAATATATGTTGTTTTTATTGGTTGATGAAAAACGCTATTTTGGCCTATGGCAGGGCAGAATATAGCTAGGCAGGAAATCCAAGCAGAGAGACAGGAGAAGAAGGACAGAGTATGAAATACACCAGCCAGTCACTGAGGAAGCATGACATATAGAAAATGAGGTAATGAACCATGAACCATGTGGAAAAGCATGGATAAGAAATATGGGTTAATTTAAATGCAAGAGCTAGCTAGTAATAAGCCTGAGCCTTCAGCCAAACATTTATAATTAATATATGCCTCTGAGTGGTTATTTATACCCTAGCACCACATAAAAAGCCCCTAACTCCAGTGTTCTTTGAAGTACTGTTTGCAATAGAACAGTAAACACTCAGAAGTTTATCAGTGGAAAAATGCTTTAAATTACAACAGCTTCACTCCACTTAGCAATGAAGCCCTGAGGCTATATGCTTGCAGGTATGGAAATGTCTCTAATTTAATAACAAGGTACACAGTTGTATACAAGTTTTAAAACAAATTTGACAAAAAGTAAAATTAGCTCTATTCATGTAAAAATTAAATATATGCATTTATTTTGCTCTAAATGTGCTATTTATTTTGAAATATGGCTCATAAGCTAATGCTAGCCTCAGATTCACTATGTAAACAAAAAACAGCCTTGAATTCTTGATATTTTTGCCTATACCTCCCAAGTAATGGGATGGCACATGCGTGCCACCACACCTGGCATAAATCAATTTTTAGAATACGAAAAAAAACCCACATACCAAAATGATAACAGTAATTATTTCTGAGGGAGAAACTTGGATAGAGTGGGTCAAAAGAAGCTCTAGCTTTATATACAATGTTCAATTTTTTTAATTTACAACAAAAAATGTATATGCATATCCTGTGCAAATTTTGGAAAACAAAAACAAAAAGGGTGAAAAACATATGTTAAAGAAGGAAGGTCTTAGAGAGAAAGGCACACACACACACATGTACTTTCATGTAAGTAAATGAAGCTTTAAACCTCAAGAAGGAAGGGAGGGAGGGAAGGGAGGGATGGAGGGAATAAAGAAAGGAAGGAAAGAAGAAAGGGAGGAAAGAGGGAAGAAAAGAAGGGGCCAGGGAGGAGGAAACAAAGACAAAGAAGAAGCTAAGCTGGGGCAGCTGACTCACATTCAGCCCCCCATGGAGATTCACAGGGGTGAGAAGGTGAGGCCTGGCTGGGGAATCCCAGTCCTGCCTCTTTGCACCTATGAACTTGAGCTAGTGTCTCGATTTAGAGTCTTCAGGCAAGCCTAGGTCAGTGATGGAGCTCAGTCACCAGGGCATAATAGGGAGTTAGGAAACTCCTATCAGTCCTGTTGAAAGCAAGGTGCTGGCTGGCCTTTCTGTGTTGGAATTCAGTGAACAGCATCCTATGGAGGCTGCTTAAGGTCTCCCATCTGTTCCCTAACCAAACAAAGGCAGGGGGATTACATCTGAGCCTACAAGCTACAGTGGTCTGTGGTTGTGAGACTCCTTGCCCATCAGCGTTATCACTAGACTTTTTGCTTGCTGCACTTGAGAATTCCATTACCTAATGTGAGTCTCACCATTCTGTCAGGCTATCAACACAGATGGTATTTATGTTTCCAGAGGAGGAAATAAAGGTTAAGAAGCTGAGGGTCTTGCCAGTGTCACTAAGGAGCAGGTCAGGAGTTCAAATCAGTTTCCTGTGGTTGAGGAGCCCCTGCTTCAGCCACAGCACATCTGGCACTTATCATGTGACCAAGTGAGTCCAGGTAGAGAGGACATGGGACAGACGAGGAAGGTGAAGAGGAGAGTATGTCCTAATTCACACCAATCACAATCTGCCACCTACCTACGCTATAAAAAGGAAATCAAATACCGATTTCCTTTGTAAAAATGCTCCTTCTCGAATAATCCCTGCATATAACTCACACCCATTGGGCTTGAGCCTGCCTTGTCCACAAAGAAAAGGTCCTCAGGCCATTGTCTGCTCTTCTCCCTGATGAAGCTGGCCCTTTTTCCAGCTCACCCCTTCTTCTCCAAGCACAGCACATAGGGGAACTCTTCTCCATATTTGTCTGGACTCTGCTGAGTATTGAATATTCCGAGACTGTGTTCCACCTGTAAATCTATTGAAATAGATTTTTTTTCTCCATTATGTGCGGTAAACTATGACCTTCTGACCTTAGTGGCTTTGTCTCTAGCCAACAACAGAAGGAATTTGGTAAGGAAAAGTTGTTCAGGCTGGTGTTCGAGACCCTGTAGTGAAAAGGTCTCAAGTTTTGCATGCCCTCAAAGGCAGTTACTCTTTAAGAGAGGCAGGGGAGGGGGGAGTGGAGGCGGGTAGGGAGGCACTTTCTGTAAGAAAATGTTAGTTTTTTTCACCTGTGAACATCTTCACCTGCCGACCCCGCTCCCTCATTTGTGTCCTNACTATATCAGCTATTCCTGCCACCTCGCCTGTGGCTTGCTGCCTACTGTGATGGTGACATCCTCTTGAGAACTCTGGAACCCTATGCCCAAAATAAACTCCCCCATCTGTGAGTTGCCTTGCTGCGGTGTTTTATCACAGCCATAGAAAGTAACTAAGACACTTCAAGTCATCAGCTAATCAGCTGAGAATTACAACCAAAAGCATTTTGCTCTTGGACCTTGGTCTACGCAAGCAAGTGTGGCTTATGTTAAAAAAGACATCTTGGCTTCGTTGTGTATACTGAAGACTTTAAAACTGTAGACCACAGTATTGTTAAACATTTTGTTGGCTGCCAAGTTAAGAGGAGAGAGAGCTTCTTTAATGCAGTGTCGTAGATAAGAGAATTGCCTTCAGGGTTAGACAGACCAAGTGCAAATTCATGCTCTGCCTCTTAATGGATGTGTCTAAGAAAAGCCAGTTACTCTTATTACAACTATTATTTTTACTTATTTACTGTGACTACTAGAAATGTGGACGTTCACATACACACATAAACACAACAAATAAATAAATAAATGTTCCAAAAAGTTGAAAGGCTTTGTAAGATGGCTCAACTAGTAAGGGCATTTTCTCTTTGAAAGAGGAGATGGTGGAAGCATCCACCCCATTGCTTTCCTGTGGGACTCTAACCTTGCCTCAGCCCCTTGGGCACAACAGCTGAAGTATTTTCTTACCTATATTGGTTCTCCCTAGAGGGCTACTCAGACCAAAGAATAACAGCAGCCCCTAAGAAACTGGTCCCTGGAGGTGGGAGGAGTGGCACATGCCTGTTATCCAGACACGGGAGCGGCAGTGGCAGGAGGCTTAACAAGAGTTTGAGGTTAGCCAGGTCTCTAGAGTGAGTCTGAGTCAGCCTGGACTCCATTGCCAGATCCCATCTCAAAAACAAAAACTGGTAGACCTTGGGCACATCTTCTTAGAACTACGTTTTTGTCTTAAGACTTTTTCTTCCAGAAAATGCCATCTCTTGGTTACAGTGTGGCTGGAGTACGGATGCAAGGACTGAGTGGCAGCTTAGGTTGATTATTGCACTTACGGTTGGTTCCTTGTCAGAAAACTCCACACGCGCCTCACGAGGTACCGTGTATTAGACAAGACTGATAAAACTTACCATGCTATCGGAGCCCGACGCACAGAAGCTCAGGGGTAGTTCCCCTGCCTCCATTGTTATTCCATCCAACATCTGGTTGTCAAACTCTGTTCAAGGAGGTTATATAATCGGAGATCAATTTTACACCCCTACACACAAAGAACAGAATTATGTTTTTTCACCTGTGACCATCTTCACCTTAATTAATGGTGGAAAAACATTAATAGAGGAAATTATTCCCGCTATTGGTCAAGAGTACAGAGAACACAAGACTTGCCATCCATAGATCATGAAAATTATGAAATGAGCAAACCAACAAAGGATTAGCGTGGGTAGTATATTAAGTGGCCCTGTGGGCTTTGCTCATCCGTCTAAAAACAAGTTTAAGGGAACTGAATACAGAACATTAGCACCACCTACAGGCAGAAATCCATTTGAAACGTGAGGTAGATGAGTCATGATAAAGGGTAGAGAGGCAGCAGATGTGATACAGCCCTGCATCCTCTGGTGGTACCCACGTGGCTAGTGAGCATCTTTGTTGTGTATCATTTAGTTTTGTTTCTCTTGAAACACACTCTTATGAAAGCCCAGGCTGATGCTCCTGACTTGAATTCCTGATCCCCTTGCCTCCACATCCCAATTGTGGAGATCACAGGCATGAGCCTCTGTGCCTGGCTCCATTAGAATTAGGCAGGTTCAAACTGAGTTGTTCTGTGAACACAAAATTTAGAAGGTTTAAAGTGGAGAAAAGGCTGTAAAAGGTCTTGAGTATAGTGTCTATATTGATGTGTTAAAATGATATTTGTGATTACGATACATAAGGCTACTTCAATATTATAACTATTATTTTTATTTATTATTTTACTTATTTACTTATTATTACTAAAATGAGGAAGTTCACATGCACACATAAACGCACTAAATAAATAAATGTTTCAAAACGTTGAAAGGCTACGTAAGATGGCTCAAGAAGTAAGGGCGTTTGCCACCAAAGCCTGACTTCTTCAGTTCAGTCTCTGGTGCCCACATAATGGAAGGAGAGAACTGATTCCTGCAAGTTGTCTTCTAACCACCACATGTATAGATAGACACATGCATACGCATGTGTGCACGCACTCACGCACACACATACAAATAATCTATAAAAGACTACTAAATGTACAAATGTGAAAGTCAATACGTGGCTCACATCATCTGTGTACTAGATAATACTGACCTCATCCTACTTTTTAGAATGAGGGCCATGGACAGTGCTGCAGGCTCTCAGTCAGTACCTGGGAGCTGGTTAGAAATAGATTCTCGGGCCCCACCTCCTGCCTACTGAGGCAGAATTTACAGTAAAGGAAAATCCTTTAATATACTGAATCATGTGTATATTATGTTTGAGACTGGCTAATATAGCCTCCTGGAGACTCAAAATGCTGGCTTGTCCGTGGTTATCTAGCTGTCTCCCCTAAAACCTGGGTCCCCCATGGTCTTTAAAGTACTGCATACCCCACCCCATACTGCCTCACCCAATGAACCCACTGGTTTCTTCAAGGGAAACACACACATGCACATGTGCACACATGCACACACAAGATTGCTACTGCTTCATGGGTTGGGGATACTGAAAATGGGAAAAATATTTTTAGGTATGTAAGAAATTACATGTCCTAGGGAATTTTCAAAGTGTGTTGTAGAATATTATTTATACTATATGACACTATGTCACTGTGTTGGCTTAATAAAGAGCTGAATGGCCAATAGCTAGGCAGAAATATATTAGGCAGGACTTCCGGGGCCAGAGAGGACTCAGAGAGGAAGAAAGGTGGAGCTGGACACAGAAGAAGCAGGGTAGACAGGATGAGAGGTAAAAGCCACGAACCACGTGGCAGCACATAGATTACTAGAAATGGGTTGGTTAATTTGAGTAATAAGAGCTGGTTAGAAACAAGCCTAAGTTAAGGCCAAGATTTCAGGATTAATAAGTCTCTGTGTCATTATTTGGGAGCTGGCGGTACTGAGAAAGACTTGCTACAATAGCATCTTCTGCATTTGTGCAAATCAGCCACGATATTTGCATAATGAGCCTTGCTTTCTAAGCCTATTATTACAAATAATTTACTCCAGCCAGGGAAAAAAGGTGTGAGTTTGGAGAAGAGGTGTGTGTCCTAGGCAGTGAGTGAGCGGAAACCTGTAACTGATCCTTCCACACTAGGCAGAAAAGAGAAGGAGTTGCCATTTTGACAAGGGGTTCCTGGCAGAAGTGTCTTCTCCATTGAAGGTCCAGGTTCTCACAGTACTGTTAGCACATACAAACCTTTGGGATAATATTTGTCAGAGGAAAAGATTCATTCACTTGAAAATCCTTTCATTCATCTTGTGGAGAACATTTTATGACCTTGATCAAACCTAATCCATTTCCAGCGTACAATGCATCCGGCCCACTGTTTGCTCTCACAAAAGATCCCTTTTTTGCATGCCAAATGGAAAATGTAGATTTCATGGAGGAAGTGAACTTCTGTGTTATATGAATTGATTGTACCAAAGAGGGTAGGAGGTGCGTTCATGAACTGGTGTTTAAAATGATGTAAGGCAGGGAGGAAGGAAGGCTTGCCTCCCACTCTCTTCCTTACAATTGTCCCATTTCCTCATGTTTTAGCCATTACTCAAGTCATGTTTTGTCATTAACCTAAATAAAATAATAGGACTTCGATCCCATTTGCTAAATAAAATAATGAACTCATGATGAACTAATGAAGGATGGCGGCCATAAAGAATTATTAAAATAGTAATGACAACAAAAGCAATAGGCTTGAAGTTTAATTTATATATATCATTGATTTGGAGTGAACACACGCCAGCAGCATCTCTTCTGTTCACAACTTGGATTTATATGGACTGATTCATTCTTTAAGAACCTATGGGTGCCTGCAATACAGGTGGGAATAAAGCAGCCCTTGCTTTGCTTGGGCATTTGTTTTAATGAGAAAAGCCAAGCAGTAAGCACACAAATGATTAACTACAAGGTAGATCAGAATGTAATCAGATACAGGAAGGACAAGCAGAGAAATAGAAAGGAGGTAGGGGTGTGTTTTATGGAGGCTTTGAGCATAGATCCTTTGGGGGAGGATAGTGTGGTACTTGGCCAGAGGACAACAGCTCTATCCCTTGCACGCTGAGAAACACAGAGTCAGGGCATCAGGAGTGAAGCAAACGCTATTAAGAGTAGGAGGGAGTTGGGCATGGTGAGGCACCGATACACATCTCTAGTCCTAGCACTCAGGAGGCTGAGGCAAGAGGATTACAAGTTCAAAGACAGCCTGGGCTACTGAGCAATACTATTAAATAAACAAATAAGATGTCAGAAAGGTAACACCATGGGGATGATTCTGAGTGTGAGAAAAAAGTCACTGGGAGGGTCCGAGGATTCATTTGTGATCTGGTCATCACTGTTACAGGGAATCATTTAGCTGCTACACTGGAAATCAGTGCAGGAATGTGAGAAATGCTGGAACTTTTCATTGTGTTAATCCTAGCCAGAGATGTTGATGACTTAGACCAGGATGTTGGAGATGCTGCTGGAGATAGAGAAACAGTAGCAGAGCAACACCTGTTTGTGAAGGTGAAACTAACCTGACTCACAGGTTGATAGGCTATGGTGTTTGAGAAGTGAGCAAAGCTTTTTAAACAATCTGACAGATACTGATGCCTGGGGAGGGGGAAAAAAGACGTGAATATACGTGAGTTGGTGAGCCAGGAGAAGGATCAGCTTGGTTCTAGAGTGTTCTTTAAGTCCTGGGCATTGAACTTAGGGTTTCACATAGGTTAGACAAGCACTCCTCCACTAAACTACATTCCCAGTCCTAGTAATAAATTTAAAATGTTTTAATGTATTAATTCTCTAACATTGGATAGATGAGAATAGAGTTCAAAGGGGAGGTTAAGGTGAGAGTCGCTGCTACAGTGTCAGTCTCTGGGACTCCAAAAGACCACCAAAGGACAAGTATGGATGGAGAGGCACAGATTTGGGGGGCTGAGTCTTAGAAGAGCCAACACTGAAAATGGCTGGGTTGTGTTTATCCATCCAGATGCTTAGAATTGTCACTCAACTAAAATGGCTGTGCCTTTGTCCTCCATGCCAACCGCCTGCAGTCCTCACTAGACACTTTGTTCCTGTGGGTTCCCCATAAATATTTGATGGCTGAAAGAAAGAGTGAGTGATTGAGAGCACAGACAATGTGTGGAGGGGTTACCAAGATCAAGGCCCAGGCAGGAAGGATTGGAGGGCCATACCTAGTACCTTTCTCCAGTGCCTGTCAATCACTGTTCTATCTTTTTTTAAAGAAAGTTTTGGAGGAGAATGGGCTTTATGGCTCACCGGATTCAGGGATCTTACTTTCCGAGGGGAAGCCTGAAGTTCTAAGTAAGATTATCACTTGAGGCTAGAAAATGGACAGGGGAGTGATTAAATCCCTCAGACCTCAAGATTTTTATTACATAGTCTTTCATGACTCGTTTCTGTCCCTTGGCATGTAATTAAGGACTGTCTGTTGTGATACGTCTTGCTCTATATCCCGCATGGCTGAACATCCCATTGTACACACGTACTGTTTTTAAGATCTAGCCACGTGTAGAGGCCCTCTGAAATGCTTGAATAATGCCACTATGGACATTTACATGTTTTTGTGTGAAAAGACATTTTCTGTGCTAGTGGACTTGAGCTTAGGCGTGGAAGTGTTAGAGTCAATAGCTGCACAGCTTAACTTTGTAAAGGACTTCCAGGCTCATGATGCTCCCACCAGCGTGTAGGCTTTTAGACTTCCCCACATTTTGGCTAACACTATTTTTTGTTCTCTTTTTCTTATTCTTGTCTTCTTGGTGACTGTAAAGTAGCGCATCCTTTAGGTTTTCATTAGATTTCCCAGATAAATAAGAGTTTTGGGATCTTTCGATGTATCTATTGGCCATGTGTGTGTGTGTATGTGTGTGTGTGTGTGTTCATTATTTCCTCACAGCAAATAGACTGCTTGAGATCCTTTTCCTATCATTTGGTTGAGCTTTATTTTTAACATCAGGTCAAACAGTTTTTATTCTTCTCCATAACACAAAGATCTTAAAAGAGTCAAATACTCCATCCTATTATTTAATAGCCAGTATTTCATCCCAACTTTATTTTTCAGACTTTAAAGATTGTCATTGTTTTCACTAAGCTGTAGTGAAGAGGGGGCGGGCCCTGCTTTTCGTCCAGCCCAGATCCCGCACAGCTAGCTTATACCCCGAAATAACAGCACACAAATTGTATTCATTTAAGCACTGCCTGGCCCATTATATTTAGCCTCTTCTTAGCT
>LOEQ01001142.1:202655-231657 GCA_001685075.1 Bramus lutescens | reverse complement strand
CTGCCCAGAGCCGTTCCCGGAAATGACTGAGCATCCCCCAGGTTGGCCCCAAGCGTCTTTTTCCCAGATTCTCTTAACTTGAGGTCCTGGGGCTCTGTCGACATGGAGACTGGATCTTCCTTGATTTCCCCAGTTGTCTCCCCAACCTGTCACAGTCACGAAGGAGGTCTAGAGGGTACCATCCTGGAGCTTGACTGATATGCCGCGCCTGCATCTCAGCAGGTGCGCTAGCCCCATCCCGGGAGGTTTCACAAAGTTGTGAAATACTAAAATCTTCCGGACACAAATAGAATCCACTCTGAATATGTGAGACTTGGTCCATGGTTTTCTCATTTTTGCCCCACGTTGAATTCAGTATGTAGATGAAGAAGCCAGTTTAGCACTATTCTAGATAGTAAAGCTGTGTCTCTTCTCTAAAATTATCATACTTTTGCATTTAGAACTGAATTTAAAGGAATGTGATGGGCTCGTCTAGGTTATCTTCAAAGTCTGTATGTAAACAGTGCCCACCTCTGCAGATGGTGGTGGATCCGCCAAGGAACACAGAAAAGTGGGCTGGCCACAGCTCTCTCTTGTCTGTTGGAGAGCGATCTATCTGGGGCTCAGTCTGAGACCGGAGATCCACGTCATTGTGAAGAATGCATGGTGTAGTGGCAAAATGGAGGCACGCGGAGTGGCTGCTACAGTGCGGTAAAGAGATAAGGCCCGAAAGAACGGTTCCTTAGAGGCTCAGTTTTAAACACGTGAGCCAACTCTGCCATCCTGTTGTAATCAGGTTTGATTGGCCTGTATCCCTTTCTGCTATATAGTAATTTATTTTCTGGCTTTTGAGAAAGGTCCTGGTATCCCTGGATTTAAAAGCACACTTCCAAATCACTTCTGCCCTTTCTGTCTCGGGATGGGGCTCATCAGCTCTTGTACTCAAGCCTGTCATTGTATAACAGCCAAGAAAGAGGTGAGCTTTACCTGTGTTCATCCCTGTAACACTTGGCACTCCGGGCTTCTTGTAATTCCAGCACTGTTGTGAAATAATTATTCTTTCCACCTTCTGTGGAATCCAAGTGCTCTGAGGTGGGGACGTTG
Organism: Bramus lutescens; assembly: GCA_001685075.1. Taxonomy (NCBI): domain Eukaryota; kingdom Metazoa; phylum Chordata; class Mammalia; order Rodentia; family Cricetidae; genus Bramus; species Bramus lutescens. Next base: position 230,574 of record LOEQ01001142.1, on the reverse strand, counting down.
ATGTTTTCCCCTAAATTGTACTTTGTTTTTCAGTACTGGGGACGGTCCCACAAATCCAGGCCAGTAAGGAAAGGCATTTTTAAGTGAGGCAAACAAAAACCAGGGGAGTATATGCATCAGACGGGACAAGGTCTTCAGAACACATGGCAACAAAGCCCTCTCACCTTTCTTCTTGCTGATAGTTTTCTTCTTAATTGCTGCCTCCTGTTTATGACAAGGCGGTAGCTAGAGTTGAGTAATTAGCATTCTGCTGCCAACTTTAGACTTCTCTCTGGTTTCCAGAGTATCCTCAGTGACATTGTGCTTAGCACTTTTCATGAGCATAAATAAAATAAATAAAATATAGTGAATTAGAAGCCACAGCTGAATTGCCCATGTGTCATGTGCTCAAGACTCCAGCACTAAGTACCTTTCTTCATTTCGTCCTCATGACAGGCCTGTGAGGGTCATGTCATTGTCACCATTCCCACCCACTTATGTACAAATTCAGGCTAGTCACACCAGTGAGCGTGGCAGCCAGACTTTGAATCCCGTCTGTCTGCCTACAATCCCAAACTCTTAACCTCCGGCATGCCTCACTGGCAGGCTCTTGACCTATGCAAGCCTGAGTCATGTCTGAGAGATCAAATGGCTGTGTATTTACTCCCGGAGGGTGGCACTTAATGTCTTGGTCAATCCAGCTTTTATAATATTTGGTCATCTTAGCCAGTGTGCTTATTATTTAAGTATTTTTAATAGGTTTCCCTTGTGCAAATGTAATATCATCCTCAGAAATGAAAATTAAAAAAAAGACTGTGACTTCTACGCTTACAAATAGGCAGCAATGAACTGCGTTTCTTCAGCACATATGGTAGTATTTAGGTCATTTAGTTTGTAGTTATTTTCTCCTAAGAAAGCAAGAATAAAACCTAAGTTCCTGGAATATTATTTTCTGTTCTCCAGTCTGGCACTAGCTGTTTGTTTGAGTTGGGGGGGTTGCTTGTTTGTTTTGTTTTTTAGTCAAGGCAATAAGTGCTTTTCTTGTTTTGACTGAACCCCCAGAAAGTCTGTATAAATAAGTGACCAGGACCCAAGAGTCTCATTGTTCTTGGCTTCCACAGTAGATGGAAACACTTCTGTTTCTAAAATTTCAAAATAGCACCAAATAACATGGAAACTGTTATCAGTGCGTGGGGCTCTGCCATTCAGGTGCTGCCCAGTTTCCAACTCTGGAGTCCAGGGGCATCAGAAGCCGTCAGGATCTGTGGATTGGATACAAGTTACATCTTTATCTTCATCAACCTCCTGCTGAAAAGTTAGCATTTCCTTAATTATGAACGTCACCAACAAACCGCAGGACAATAGCAGTGTCTCCAAAGTTTTTGATAGAATATTAAAAAAACAATGAAGACCCCTTGAAACAGTGTTGTTTCTGTAGTCACAAAAACGTAGTGGTTATTCACCTCTAGCGCTCCTTCTTCAATGCACAACAAACGCATGGCCTCCTTATGGCGTAAACTTGACTTTACATTATTGGATTACCTAGATGTCCATTTAATTGCTTTTCTTAGTATCCTCCATGTGTGTTATGTTTATGGTGACATTTTGAGAAGGGCCTAGAGCCTTTGTCAAGCAGCATTTACCTTTGTCACCAGCTATAGCAGTCTCAGCTCGTGCCTGGAGGCAAAAAGGCCCTCCTAGCAGAATGTTTGAAACAGAGGCTAAGGGTTTGGATGCTCATTTGCTTTGGTGGTTAGACTAGTTTCTTCTGTGAATGAGCTATTTGTCCTTGACATGGTTACTGTGCCAGTTTTCCCAGAGGGCCTGCTCTTAATCTCCGAGCTAGTCTAAGCTCTTTGAAGCTGATAGGCAAACAAAAATATATCAACAAATTTCAGAGAAGCAAAATCTTTTCTGACGCTGTCAAATGGTCCAGAGGACACCCAGCAAGGCTATTTGAGCAGGAATAAGAGTTTCGAGGCGGCACTACCTAGGGGCGGAAGGGTGGAGTGGGGAGAGAGCCTCTTGGCAGAGCCTTGTAGGCCAGGATGGATTGGGACTTGTTCCGGGGAATGGAAGCTGCTCTGTGGTGGAAGGGAAAACCTTGCATCACAGGACATAAAGGATGGTGCCATTGTGTGAGTGAGACTAGGCAAGAGGCTGCTGTGTTAGTCCAGGAGGAAGATGGTGGTACCCGTGTGGATTGCAGCTGAATCATCATGGTATCCTCAGGTGTCAAAGGTGGGGGTGGCATCAAAGTATTTAGCGCAGGCCCAGTCACCTGGGTAGTATCCCTTCCCTAATTACCCCCAGGCTTACCTGGCTTAACTCCAGGGCCAGTTCCAGCACTCAGGGCACATGTATGTAAATAAGACTGTGTGTCCTGGACTCCAGCCCTATGCAGTCCTGTCTCCCTTATGATTTTTCGCCCTGTAACCTACTCCCCCTGGCCCTGTTCCAGCTCTATACTCGTCCTCTTCCTACCCCAGAGCCTTCACATCACCTGAAAATACTCCCTCACAGCCGGCCCGTGGGTTAAAGCTTCGCGATTTTATCTTCAGTGGGGCCTTCCTCCACTCCCCAACAGACCTTCTTCCTCTGTGCTGTCAGCTACAGCCCATAAAAATCATCCAAGTGGTGGTTAGTCAGAGAAGTACCCACACCCAACCTTATGCAGTCAGAAGATTGCTGTGTCCCTGCTCCTGGGACCTGGAAAACAGCTCTTCTAGGAAACAAGTTAAGGAAGGAGGAAGGAGCAGAGTGTCTTCCCCCAGAAGGCAATAGGGATTGGAGATTTGCACTTGGAGTCTTCGCTCTCTTTAACTACAAGCAAGCGATAGGACCTCTTGTAAAGACTAGAAAGTGTTTCCTATAGGAAGACATTCTGACAGCCAAATGAATATGAGACTGAAAAACAATACATTGTGTATTTAAACCAGAGGTGCCATGGAACAAAAAGAGCCGTAAGGCATAGCCCAGTTCTTCTTTCGAAACTACTGATTCACTTGCCTTTCTACTACCCAGGTGACTGGGCCTTAGATAAGGAACGCAGCCTCTCAGAGCCCTGGCTTTCCCTCTGCCGTGCAAAGAGAGCAAACTGTGGAACTGTTGTAAAGATGAAATGGCATGCCCCTTCTCATGTCCAGGTCCCAGTCTGCATCCTATATCTCAGGACTTGATAGTCTCTGTCCCCAGCAGGTGGTTACATCCTTTATCTCAAGACTAGATAGTCTCTGTCCCCAACAGATGGTTACATCCTTTATCTCAAGACTAGATAGTCTCTTGTCCCCAACATATGGGCTACATCCTTATCTCAAGACTAGATAGTCTCTGTGTCCCCAGCAGGTGGGTTACATCCTTTATCTCAAGACTAGATAGTCTCTGTGTCCCCAGCAGGTGGGTTACATCCTTTATCTCAAGACTAGATAGTCTCTGTGTCCCCAGCAGGTGGGTTACATCCTTTTATCTCAAGACTAGATAGCCTCTGTCCCCAACAGATGTGTGTTTTATTCATTTTTATTGGTATTATTTGTTTAGCAGTATTTTGTCTGCATATATACCTGGGCATGATGCTCATGCCTGGTGCCCCTGGAGGCTAGAAGAGGGAGCTGTATCCCTCTTTTACTGGATGGTTGTGATGGTCGTGAATTGCCATGGGGTGCTGGGAATGGAACCTTGGTCCTTCAGAAGAGCAGCAAGTTCTTTTAACTGCTAAGCCATATCTTCAGCCCTTCAGAAAGATGTTTTGAAACTTTTGAAAGGACTGAATAATGATTTTCTTTCTAAAATGTGTGGTGTGCCTAAATGGATCCCCATTAACAACAATAACAACAACAAAAAAGCCTGCATGCTTCCAGGCCCTGTGGCCCCTGCCCTCTTCTCCAGGTCCTGCCACACAGCCACAAGGGAGCCACAGATGGAGCACACCCAACACACACCTCTCTCACTGCCTTTGCAGCCTTTTCCTTTGCTTGGAAAGTGTGCAAGGTGACCCCACTAAAATAGTATACATTTTAGGTCCATCCATTTTCCTGCAAAATTTTTTAATTCATGTAGAAGGTTTAGACTTGGAATGTATAATATTTAGGTCACATAACGAAAGAGAGAGGAGAGAGAGGGAGAAAGAAAAAATAACTACATGTCATGTCATTAGCCAATGAGATGTATATGTGCAAACACATATACCTTTGGGTACTTTATAACATGAAAAGAGGGGCTGGAGAGATGGCTCAGGGGTTAAGAGCATAGGCTGCTCTTCCAGAGGACCTGAGTTCAATTCCCAGCAACCACATGGTGGCTCACAACCATCTACAATGAGATCTGCTGCCTTCTTCTGGCCTGCAGGCATACATACAGGCAGAACACTGTATACATAATAAATAAATAAATCTTTAAAAAAATAACATGAAAAGAGAAGAAAAAGGTTAAATACACAGGGTGAGGAAGGACTGGACGTAGGTGCTGAACACAAGTTATCAAAGAGGATATAGAACTAATTGTTTTTCTAGTTCAAATTCCACCACGAATTTTTTTGATTTTGGTGGCAGATAAGTGCATAAACTACATTAGATATTAAAAAGGTAAAACCTAATGTATGCCCCACAGCTTCTGCTCTGAGCCCATTCCAACAATATAGAAGTTTATTGAGTTGTGTAGACCTTGGGTCTAGTTGAGTTTCCAACATCCACGTTGTACATGTTCTTCCAGCTCTGCGTCTGGTTGCATGACGCTTGCACGGCAGCTGTATGGCTGGCCCTTACTGCGATCCTGTTTGGGTTCTACAAGACTTCCATGGATCTCACTGGTGTTGGCATGGTCTAGATCTTCCATGCAGGGAGCTGCGGCTCCTTCTGTGAACATGGCGGCCACTCTTGTTACCCAGAGATGAGACCGTTAACAGATCCTTCTCCAGTCCAGTTTCACAAGTCTCATGATTTGAAAGTACATTTTGAAACATTCCCACCTGCAGAATTCAGGTTCTGTTTAAAACCGAAACTCTATTTTGGGAAACGGATGTGTGTTTGGGGGCGGGGTGGCAGAGGAGCTCGGAATCCTCCTCGGACTTGCGAGGTCCTAGCTGGCGGTTACCTAACTCTTCCTCCTGTTGCAGGTATTTTTCCCACTTCTACATCATCTCGGTGTTGTGGAATGGCTTCCTGCTCTGGTCCCTTTCTCAGTCTCTCTTCCTGGGAGCACCTTTTCCAAACTGGCTGCGTGCTTTGCTCAGAACTCTTGGGGCCACGCCGTTCGGAGGTAATTTGGCTCTCTGCAGGGCCTGGAAAGTGGAGGGGGTAGACAGGGTGTGCGTGACTGGTGTTGAATGTAGGGTGGGCTGCTCTCCCTCTGATATTGTCAGTATGCTGATAAGCTTACAAAGAGGGCCTTACATGTGCTGGGGAAGCTTTGGAAATCCCTGAGTTTGCATTGAAACATTTATCATATTTATATGGCTACAGCCAGAATCATGCCTTGGGGCCCACAGAAATTTGATTTTTTAAAATTACCATTTGGTAAACATTTAAAAAGGTCTGGTAAGATGGATCAGTGGATAAAGGTGTTTGCCACCAGGCCTGATGGTCCAACGTCCATCTGCAGGAGCCACATTTGAGAAGGAGGAGACAGACTCCTACAAGTTGTCCTCTGACATCTTCACAGCACACACTCACACACATGTACTCACACGCATGGGTAGTTAATTAAAATTAAATAAAGATGGCTTGTTATATTGTGTGTCTTCGGTTAAACAATGAAACTGTGAACAGCTATTGGCCAGATCATTACAAACTAGCATTTAAACGGGCCATAGCAGCATCTCCAGGCTCGGTGGGAGGACGGGGATCCTGATGCCTGGGCATTGCTTTGTTGCTTACCATGGTCATGTATACGGAAGGTTAGATTTGAGGAGTTTTCTTTGTTTTAGCCTGTTCATAAAGAGTTTGAAAACTGGGTTTTAATTTACTCACAATACAGAAAGAGCAAAGCAGATTTGTGCTGGCAGAATGTATAACAGTCCTCAACCTTGGGACAGCCGGACACAGGGTCATGCTTAGAAAGGAACACTAGGGGGTGCTAGTCAAGTCTTGGTTCCCAGTCCGGGAGCTAGTAATAATACGTGGGAATTAGTAAAATTTCACCAAGCTGTGTTCCTGTGATTGTGTTCATGTTACAGCAGACTAGAGTCTATGATGTTTAAAAATGAACTTTCTTCACATTCCTTGGCGCACACAATGACGGGCCTGCAGGAAGGTGGATCCTGGACCCACAGTCTCTCAGCGTAATCTCTCTTTTCCTTTTTCTTTCGGCAGCCCTGGAGATGGAGTCCAGAGCCTCCCAGATGCTAGGCAAGTGCTTCACCACCCAGCCCAACTCCTGTCCTCTGCTTTTTATGTCTGAAAAGAGACGCCCGCCTGTTGGATCCCCATCTCTGTCTCTGCCTTTGTGGGTGGGTGTGGCCCCGGGATCCCACCAGATAGGTCATCACCAACATCACCACAAACCTCTCCCTGACCATTTGCATCTAGCAGTTGGCTCAGGAACTAGAGACCCACGGATCCTGAGTCCTGAGCACACAGACCCTTCCTTATGATGTCCATGTAGCCTGAAAGGCTCTTAAATGATAAAGTAGAATCAGAGATGCGTCCTGTCCACTCTTCCCACCACCCTGCCACTAGCTGACCACATGCTGTTATTCAGCTTGTGTCCTCATGGCTTGAAAAAGGAAGACATTAGTTTGAATGGCCTCTCCAGCCCTCTGACTCCAAGCCTATGTGAGGCTCTGTCTCAAATGGGTAAACAGAACGCTTGGCTTAATGCCGGAGGAGACCCTGACTGTGTTGCCTTCTGCACTGCAGTGGGTGAGCTGGCCCTGTCTGCCTTCCTGGTGCTGGTGTTCCTCTGGGTCCACAGCCTGCGGAGACTCTTCGAGTGTTTCTACATCAGCGTCTTCTCCAATGCCGTGATTCATGTCGTGCAGTACTGTTTCGGGCTTGTCTACTATGTCCTAGTCGGCCTAACCGTGCTGAGCCAAATGCCCATGGATGACAAGAATGGTGAGTGGCCCTTGTAGGGCGTTCAAGTGTCATCATGTCAAGAGGTAGACATGTCAGCCATGACAGCTGAAACCTGAAAAACACCAGCATAAGCAGCCAAGTCTTGAGTGACAACAGTAAGGTACACAGTATTTTTGAGACCTGTAGGAAGCATAGCTAAGCTCTGAACAGGAAGCGTGAGATGTCCAAAAGAGGAGAAGGGGGCATGGAAGGAAGTAGCCTCACCAGAGCCCAGCTATCTGGGGGTGTCTAGGGGAAGAAAGAAGTCATTATGCAGGATTAAATCACAGAACTGTGAGATGAGGGGGCACTTAAGGTCCGTAGTTCTCATCTGAAGAAGGAAAACAAGCCTTTCTCTTGCCTTTAATTCTTGGGATGACTTTCCGCAATACAAAGTCTTTCTTCAGCTGGGATAGCCTGAGGGAAGAAGACAGCCCAGTCTGGCAGTCACTGGAAATGGCCTCAAGGTGTCTGAGTGTTCTCTAGCAGGAAGAGCTCTGTGTGAGAGAAGGAAGTGAGGTGGCTTGCTGTCTTATTTGGAAGCTGCTTAGCATAAGTGACTATCAGTTTCATAAAAGCAGTCTGTGCGGACAGCCTAGAACTCTGATCCTTTGGGGTGATTGGAATGACTGCTTCAGTGCTGAGGTTAACTTGACCTTGAAGCCATGGGCTTTCAGCCCAGATCTCCCGTGACCCTTCTCTCCATTCCCTGTATCATAAGCTGAGGCAGAGATCTGTATTTCCAGCTATCAGTGATTGAGCCTTTCCTTGTTTGATTCCAGTCTCAGAGTGCTCCAAAGCCCGCTCTGTTGCTGGAATACACTTCCTGAGGCTAGAAGAATTCTTTGAAAGGCAGGCTCATCAACCAGATAGCTTCTCAATTTGTGAATTGTTTACCAGTTCCAGTCATTCAGGCAGCATCTCTCCTAAGTCCTCTGGACTGCACTGTATTAATTACTTTCTTGTTGCCCTGGTAACATACTATGGTCAGACAACTTCCAGAGGGTTGCATCCTTCACAGTGGGGAGGCATGGCAGCAAGCCTGCGGAGCGGGAAGCTGAGAGATCACACCTCAACCATGACACGAAGCAGAAAGGGTAGGCAGGAAGAGGAAGTCTCACTTCTCGGGGTGCGCTCCCTCCAGCCAGGCTGCACCCCCTAAAGCTCTACAGACAGTGCTAGAGACCAAGTTTCTGAGCTTGTGCAGGGCATTTCTCACACAGACCACCATATTAACCATTAATCAAGTCAGGTTTTCTTCCAGCATCTTCCACTATGGCATTGAGATGCTCAGCCAGTTACTGTGGCTTTTCGCCCAGGGAAACTTTCCAGAACTCCTTGGTTGCCCACCAGCTTTCTCTCTGTCTGCTTCTGTTGGCCTCACTTTTCTGAGTTTCTTCTGTGGCTGGAGCCCAGCTTCTACTTTTTGCTCTATAAAAATGTTTAGAAAAGACAGCCAAGACCCCCACAAAAATATCCTTCCAACCACTCCTCTGTGCCGCGGCTTGTATTTCACCCAGTCACCCCTCACAGGGTCCCCTGGAGCCCCTGGGACATCATGACTGGATTAGTTACTCCTCCTTGTTGAGACCGGACACAAAACAAGAAGCAGCTTTATGAAGAGGCTTAAATGGAAGAACACTTGCCCAGCAGTGGGCTTGTGTATCTTAGCCAGGCATGGTAACTCATGCCTATAATCCCAGCATTTATGGCACAAAGACAAGAGGATCATCTCAAGTTGAAAGCCAGCTTTGTCCATATATTGAATTCCAGGCTACCCAGGTCTACATAGCCAGACCCTATCTCAAAAACACAAATCAAAATTCACCACCATAGTGGGAAACGCTGCATGTGGTGTTTGTAGGACCTGATAGAAATACTGTAGGTTTGCGTGTGAGCTGGGCTGATGTCCACTTGACAGAGTTTCTTCAAGCTCAGATGCTCTGTTAGTGGTCAGGGCCACAGACTGACCTCACAGGGCCCTTATGCAAGTGAAAGGCGTGTCTGCGGTCCAGAAGAACCGGGTTAGAACTGAAATCACCACAGGTGAATTTGGCAGATTCTGGTTAGCCATTGGTTGTCCTCAACTCACTCCAACTGTGGGTTTCTGTATAGAATAGCATGATCCTTGGTGCTCTTGCCCAAGTTAGCTTTTTAGGGCTTTGCCTTAGCTCCAGAGCCCTGGGCTTTTGCCAGCTTTCAGTGGACAAGTTCTGCTTCTTCAGTTAAGACAAGACTGTCGCGTCTGCTTGTCCAGTTCTGGTGGCTCTAGGAATCCTTCAGCAGCCTGCCTTCCCTTCTTGCTGCTACACCAAAATGAAGGTTGTGCTACCTGTGCTACCAGCTCTTCCGCTTTGGGAACAGTCTCTCAGACTAGGCTCGCTCTAATCCAGAAAGGACATCATTTTTAAGTGTTTCAGTGTTCTTAGCGTTTACATTTCTTCTCTTTATGAGAGACCACTCACCCTTTACCTCAGAAGGTCTTTCTACTAGACAGAACTAGGCAACGCAGGGCATACGTGTTCTCTCTCTCTCTCTCTCTCTCTCTCTCTCTCTCTCTCTCTCTGTCTGTCTCTCATATTTGCAGGGGTTCTTATTGTGTTGTCCAAGCCGGCCTTAGCTGGCCTTGAACTCCCGATCCTCTTGCCTCAGCTTTCCAAGTACTGGGATGGCAGGATGCAACCACTATGCCTGGGTTAGCTCAGCTTTCTGTATTCAGGATCTCTCTCACAGGGCTCTGGGTGGCAGCTCAGGGAGATGTTTCTTTAGAGAATTTTTTTTTTCTTGATGGGAGAATGTGAGCAAGAAAGCTTAAAATAAAACTCAATCATAGAAGCACAAAGCATCTCACCACACAGTAAGTCACTCAGGGATGGGCTGTTCTTGAGGAAGCATTTGAAGAATGTTCAAAAGATGTTGCTCAGTCTCTGTCTATAATCACCAGAGCTGTGGAGACTGGAAAACAGCTCTCACTGTCCAGAGGCAATATTATGATACTATAATACAAGATAACATGATGACTTAATTCTCGGAGCTCTGGGACTCTGGAATTAGCATTGGCTGATAGGGTGGTTCCTGTTTTTATAGTCTATGTCCTGGGGAAGACTCTGCTAACACAAGCCCGGTGGTTCCACATCCTTGGAATGATGATGTTCTTCTGGTCATCTGCCCATCAGTATAAGTGCCACGTCATTCTCAGCAACCTCAGGAGAAACAAAAAAGGTGAGGTCTCTCCCAGCACCTCCCAGATGGGCTCTAGCCCTCCGAGGATGGCTTTCTCTGCCCTTCATTCCTTTTTTTCATGTCCCTGTCGATATCAAATGCTCATTTTTTGACAAGACACCTTCCTGAGTCGTGATCCTCCCACTGGTAAAATGATCTCCCTGACAGTCTGTAATTCTGTCCTGTACCCACCTCTGGGGCCAGCAGCGCACACATGTGACTGATCAGCATGTGGAAAGCTCACATTAGTATGGGGGTAATGTGACCCAGCAGAAGGAAAGAAACTGAACTTCCGAGTTAGGCTGGGCTGACTGCTCATGTGTGTAGTTTGCAGGATTCTTGTTCTATAGACGAGGAAACCGAGGCACAGTGAGACTGAGCAATTTACATGAAGTTACACAGATATCAAGCGGGAGAGGCAGGATTTGAACTCATGCACCCTGACTCTGGCATCTGAGCTCTTCTGTGCTGTGAGAACTGATGGGAAACCTGAACAGAGACTCTTTCAGATTTTTTTGTTGTTTTGTTTTGTTTTGTTTTGTGTTTATTGTTGTTTTTGTTGTTTTAAGACGGGGCCACTAGTATACATCTCTCGCTGTCCTGGAACTCCCTTTGTAGGCCAGGCTGGCCTCAAACTCTCAGAGGTTCACCTGCTTCTACCTCCTGAGCGCTGGGATTAAAGGTGTGCTCCACCATGCCCAGCAGGCCTTTTCTTTTCCTGAGACATAGCTCACTGTGCTGCACTGGCTGACCTCGAACTCACAGAGATCTACCTGCCAGTGCCTCGCAAGTGCTGGGATTAAAGCCATGTAACACCATGCCTGGCTCTGCGGTTGGTGGCCAGTGGAAATGTGACGGGATGGTTGTTTTTCCTACGGGGGAGGGGGTGATACTTGGTAGAGGTCCTGTCAGTGGTTTCAGAAGCGGAGTGGAGTGGTTAAACGCCACCACCGTTCTATTTCAGGTGTGATCGTTCACTGTCGGCACAGGATCCCCTTTGGAGACTGGTTCGATTATGTATCTTCAGCCAACTACCTTGCAGAGCTGATGATCTACATCTCCATGGCGGTCACCTTTGGATTCCATAACTTAACCTGGTGGCTGGTGGTGACGTACGTCTTCTTCAGCCAAGCCTTGTGTGCGTTCTTCAACCACAACTTCTACAAGAGCACTTTTGTCTCCTACCCGAAGCATAGGAAAGCGTTCCTTCCGTTTTTGTTTTAAGGCAGCCTTTGTGGTGGAGAATGCGAGCCAGGCAACAGATTCCATTCCTAGAGACACTGAGACAAAGGGAGTTACACTTGCTGCGGGAATGTTTGACATTCCCTGATGTACTGCAGTGTGCTGCGGAGCATTAACTGGGAGAGCAGTGCTCCCAGAGAAGACATTCCTGCCGAACTTTGCAGAGCCAACCAACTGCAGTAAATGGGCATCTCCGAGCTGATTTATGGTGACACTAACCAGGAGTATAAACAGTTTTGTATGTGTGCATGCTTGAACCTCCCCCTCCCCNTATCCCTCTCTCTTTTGTATAGGAGTTAAAATGATCATCTGTGGCTGGGAACAGTGAACTGGACTGAGTGTCGTGGGATATCCCAGGTTTTTAATAAATGTTACATGTCAGTAACAACAGAAACCTCTGAAAATCACAGGAATGTGTGATACCACCCCAGTGAGTGCAGGGAGAAAGGAGTTTGTTGGAATTAGTTAACATTCCAAATTTTATCACCAGTCTCTCCAGTTACCTGACCAGTGCTTTGCCTGCCCTGCAAACCAGCCTGATAATAGGTTTGGGAACCTCTTTGATTGAATTCTCTTTTTGACATTTGTACTCAATAAAACTCGGGAAATAAACTATTTTTATACTTATGCGTACAGACATGCCCTGAACCGGTAGTCCTGAAAGCAGCAGCCTCGCTCTCCCGTGACTCAGTGTGCCCTGATGCCTCGGTCTGTTTCAACTAGTAGAGCCAAGCCTAAAGGTACAAGGAATAGCGTCACACCTATTTAGATGCTTCTGTTAAGGGAAATACCCAGCTGGGTTAATGGGAAGTAGATGCATGGGATGAAAGGAGACGGAAGCATGAAAAAGAATACCAGTGCCCTGGCAACAGGAAACCCTCCACATCCCTACGGTGGAACATATTCTGGGCTGGGATAGAGTTGGGTAGCTGAGTGCTTGCCTGGAGTATATGATGAGGCTCTGCATTCCGCTCCCAGCACTGAGAGAAGAAACTTGGGCATACTGCTTACTAGCTGAGGTACTTGGTTTTTAGGTTGGGTTTTTGTTTGCCTTGTTGAGTCAGGGTCTCATGTCTCCCAGGTTGCTTTGAAGTCCTTCTGCACCGGAGAATGACCCTGCACTTCTGACTTTATAACTCAGTCTCCTAATTGCCAGAATTGCGGATACGTGCAGTCCAGCGCTGTGGGTTAAACCCAGTGCTTCATGCCTCCTGCACACTCGGTCTTCATCCTCAGCTTACTTGGTCAATGCAGATGTCATATACTCTGAGTAAGACATCCTGCAGTCTGCCAACTGAGGCTGTTTAACTGACAGGCATTCTAATCTAATGGCTTCTTAAAACTTACTTACATACTTGTCTTCCTGTGATAGGGTTGAGCCCAAGGCCTCACAAATGCTTGTCACACCCTCTTATCACTGAGCTACACCCTAACTCTTTTAATCTATTGTATGATAATGATACCCAGGAAGAAGTGGGTTTTTTTGTTTTGGGTTTTTTTGTTTTGTTTTGTTTTTGAGACAGGATCTCTCTGTGTAGTCCTGGCTATCTTGGAACTTGCTATGTAGACTAGGCTAACCTCAAACACAAAGATCCATGCACCTCTGCCTCCCAAACGCTGGGATTAAAGGCATGTGCCACCACATCTAGCTCTGCATGGGGAATCCGTGGTTGACAGAAATAAGGTTAGCACTAAAATCCTTCTTGGTGAACTAATCAGTTTTGTTAGGTTACTTGCAGCAGTATGGGTGAGGGGAAGCTTACAGGAACAGAAATGGCCCAGACAGCTGCATCACCAAAGCCCACCCCAGCATGAGTGACAGTTCCCTGAAGCTGGGACGCTGGAGCCCACTGCACAGCCTGCAGGCAGCTCCACAGGTTGGAGAGTGTCCTTTCCAGGCAGCTCACCTGATTTCTGCTTCTTCCAGGCAGCTTATCGCATCAGATTTTCTCAGCAGCCTTTATGTATTCCTGAGGAGAAGGGGCTGAGTGAATCTACTCAGTTTCAGTGACTTCCTGAAGCCATGGAGTTGTTTCTTTCCTGGGTTTAATGAACTTCCCTCGGGATGGAATGTTCAGCTCCCCTTAGAACATCCTGGTGTTTCACATCCCTTTAACATCTTGTGTTTAATGAACTTCCCTTAACACAGACGGTTTAATTTTTGGAGTCAACTACTATCTAACACACTTGCTTACCAAAGTCCACCCTGCAGCTCCTGTGTGAATCCCGATGTGTTTTCTCTGCCATCAATTAACTCACCACTTAAGACCAATTGTTTGCTCTGTTCAAATAAATACGGTTTATCATTTATCACTTAGAATTTGCTATCTTCAGGACCGGGGCTCAGGAACAAAACTCTTCCAAATATGGGATGTCCAGAAATCATGTGGCAGTTTGTTCTTAACACCCATACGAATGACATGCAGTATTTTAAATAAATAGTTTAAAGCAAAGTTGTACTTTGCTGTAGGAAGAAATTTTACATCTAAGTTAACTGAGGACTTGGACTTTGGAGTGAAATAAGGAGCATCCCCTTTGTCGGTCTGTGAGATAGCTCCGGTTTGCTGTTCCTGCCCCTGCTGTCCTTTGCTGTCCCTTGAACACCATTCTCTAGGTTACTTCCTGTTCTTCCTCACCCAAAAGTGTCACTTCTAGGTGAAGAGGGAGGAAAGAGGAAATAGCAAAGGGCTCAGAACAGGGCTGGGATGTAGCTCAGCTCCTAGAGCACCTGCCTCGCTTGCATGAGTCCCTGAGGTTGATCCCCAGCACTGCATAAAACCAGGTGTGAGAGTGAATGCCTGTAATCCCAGGACTTAGAAAGTGGAGGCAGGAGGATCAGAATATCAGAGTCCTCCTTGGCTACACAGCAAGTTCAGGGCCATTTTGGGCTACATGAAACCCTCTTTCAGAAAAGAAAGTATGCGTGCGTGCGTGCATGTGTGTGTGTGTGTGTGTGTGTGTGTGTGTGTGTGCATGACTGTGAAAGTAGCATGAATGGGGCCTGAGCGATGCAACACACATAAGAACTATGTGCTGTCTTCAGGGGCAGAATCATCACTGTGTTTTTTGTTTGTGAAAATATGCCAAAAGGGAGAGCATCATACAGATATGTAAATTCTTCCCAAGGATGACTCAGAAATCGACCGAGGTGGAAATTCTTCACCTGGGATGTAACTGCAACACTGCCAAGCTGGCAGAAAAAAAGGCTGAGTTATCTCAACAGCACTGGCTACCCTAGCAGGCTGACAGTAGCCTCTTTTTGGGGCTGTGACTCATCCTGCACACTAACATGTTCTTACAGCGAGCATGGATTATCTCCACAATCTCGTGTTTTGTACTGTATTTTTAATACAAAGAGTGGTTATTACTGCAGTCTGATATGGGTGGAATACACAAAGATTTGTGCATTAGAGGGCTGGTTGCAGTTAATGGGTCTTTAAGTGATGACTGGAAAACTGGAAAGATGGCTCAGCAGGTAAGACTACTGACTGCTCTTCCAAACGGTCCAGAATCAACTCCTAGCATCCACATGGTATCTCACACCTGGCTGTGTTTCCAATGGGACATATGATATTCTCTTCTGAACTTCATGGACACCAGGTGTGCGTATGGTGTACAGATATACATGCGGGCAAATAGCCATGCATGTATTTATTTAGGAGATGAATGACTCCTAAGTTAATACACTGATTAAATTACTAGCTAAATGAATGGGGGGGGCTGGTTCAAGTTAGTGGCTCTCTAGGGACAGGCAGGTCTATCTTGCCCCTTGGCAGTTTCTCAGCTCTCTCTCTCTGCTTCCTGGTTGCTCTAAAGCGAGCAGTTTTCCTCTGGCATATCCTCCTACCATGATGTTTCTGGCTAGCTATCATGGGACTTCTAGAAAGATATAAAGAAACATTTAATCACCCCAGATAGAGCAGGTACCAACAGACTAAAACACTCCTTTCTAAATCTAGTTTTGTGAACCATTTGGTTGGGGGCTAGTATTTACAGGCGCATGGGTGACTCCAAGACAGCTGCACCACCAGGACATCCCTTTGACAGCTTGCCGCTGTGCCCCTGTGAAGTCCTGCACCATGGACAGCTTGTGAGTGACTGCACTGCTAAGACTGCCTCCCATAAGCAACTCTCCAACCTTTCTACAACCTTGGGGAGGTGGGGGATTTGTGAGCCTCATGGGTCTAGGAAACCTCCCTCTGGGCTCCGGGAGGGAATGTTTCTAGGCCTAACTGTTAAGTATCTCGTGTGGGTTATTACAGTTGTTCTGATTCAAGATGGCGGCTAGCACATGCAACCCACAGTGTAAAGTTTCAGAACCCCTTTGCTTCTTGCTCTGACATTCTTTCCCCTCCCTCTGATGCTCGATGTGCCTTGAGCCCCAGAGGAGTGGTAAGTAAGGTGTATAATTATGTTCTTCCATTGAGAGCTGAGCTTTGAACCATTCTACCACAGTAAAAGTCACTTATTCTAGACAATGTGACCAGCTCAGAGTTTTCATAGCAACTGCTACCCTGACCAAGGCCAAGAGCAGAGTTAATCTATGGTTATAAACATAGATGTGTAGAAGGCCACAGACATAACACATCCATTTAACAAAACAATAACAGCAACCTCCCCATTGAGCCTATGGCCTTTCTGAGCCACAAGATTTTATTTTGGTTTATAGTATCAAGCCTGGATTCCCTCTGTGGCACAGGTCTTAAATCCAACTGGAAGTGAGTTGGTTACGCCCAGACAGTTGTGCCACTGTCGCTCCTAGGGGTCACATCTTGCAGGACCTGTTAGGGGCCTTAATACATGGGACCAGTCCACAGCTGAGCAGGACCATTGTTTCCCTCGGCAGCTAACACAGTAGCTAGGAAAGTCATCCATTAGTGAGGATGTCTCCATTTCAGTCCCAGGTGAGTTTACCCAGAACCTTCAGCCAGAGTGGGCAAGATTTTCAGCAATAGAAACTTACTCTCTAGTTCTGGCATGCAAACAGCAGAGGCAATAGCCGTGTTGTGTGCAGGGGTGGGTGGCCCTCAGAAGCCTCCCTTGCTAATAACTATAGTTAAGCACCTGCACCTGGCACTGGGATTTTCATTCAATAACCCTGTAGCATTTGGGTGCCCCTTACATCCAGACAGAATTTAGCTTCTGTTTTCACTGGTCTTTCAAATGCCTTTCCAAATCTGTAAGACACTTAGAGGCTAGCATTGTATAATGAAATCTTTTCACTTAGGCTGAGCGGTATCTCTGAAGATCCATGGCCTCCTGTTCCAAGGAATGTGAATTGGTCTTGGAATTCAGAAGCTAAGGGGGTACTCACAGAACTTTAACAGGGTCCAGAACAGCATGAAAAGCTCCCATTGTGTGCACCAGTTGGGGCTTTCAAAAAGAGCAATATTGGGCAAGCAGCACAGATGAAGTAATCACCCCATTTAACCCTTCACAACCCAGTCAGTTTCCAGAAGCTGTCTCACCTCACAGGCTGCACCTGGCCATCAGGGTGGCAGGTTGGACAAATAATCTCAGCTTTACAGACTCATTTTGACCAACCATGTGACTCTCCCTATAGTTTGCAGCCCAAGGCGAAACTCTGTGGTGGATGTTATGTGACAAAGGAAGCATCAGCTTAGCTGTCCTATGTTTGCTCACCATGGTGATCAAATACCTGGCAAGTAAGAGAGGTTTCTTGGTTCACAAGTTGAAGGGAGATAGTCCATCGTGGTGAGGAAGACAACGTCGTGTGGTCCTGTGATGGCAGAAACACTCTGTGGCAGATACTTGCTCACCACTTAGCAGGTCAGGGAACATAGGGAAGACAGGAAGCGAGCCTGACAACCTCAAAGCCTGCCCCAGTTATCTACTTCTTCCTGTAAGGCTCCATCACTTAAGGGTTCTACAGTCTCCCAAGACAGCAGCTGCTGAGGATCACCAGCCTCCAGGGGACAATGCACATTGAAAACATAACGCACCCCAAATCACCTTCTTACAGGAAAGAAATGGACTCGGTACACTGTCCATGGAGGAGCCTGATGAGTTGTGTGAGATCCCAGCTCTGTCCCTGAGGGACAGCAATAGAACCAATCTTGTCAACTGCTCTGATTTGGGACAGCAATGATAATGTCCAGCCTGGAGGAAACAGCTACATAACACCATAGGCCTGCAAGCAATGCAGCCAGCTAACTGTGGACTGAACGTTTGGAAAGTGTGAGTAGAAACGCATATCCTTTCTTTTTGACGTTATTCTGCTCAGGTGTTTGGTCACAGTGACAAAACTGACTCTCCTCTACCAAGAAAGCTGGATGGGATGGGATGCATTTTATAGAGACCGTAAATATTTGCATGATACCAGGTACCTTGAGACACTCCAGAGCTGTTAGTAGGCAATGCATGTCAAAATGGATTGCTCTTTTAATGAAGTCCTTAACATGGTGTCCTTAAATGTAAATTTAATTTAAAAAGATTGAATGTGGTTTGTCCGATATGTAAAAAGTAGTCATTTTTCAGGTATTTAGACTGCTAACGATACCGTAATCATTCTGAGAAGGGAGTAAACAAACCAGGCAGAAGAAGTGTTTAGGAGCCAATAACCCTATCATCCTGCTCACATTTTTTTTTTTTTTTTGCCAGGTTCTGGTAAGAGAAATGCACCATTCATGGGAGACTGAGAGAAATGTCTCCAAAATGTTAGCATTTGAATCTGTTTGGTGAAGTGAACAGTCATTGGTCTTCAACTTGAAGACTGTAATGCTAGTATTTGTTCCCGTATAAACTGAACCAAAACAGATCGGTACTTTGAGGTTTCCTGTCCCCTGACCTCGAGACCTGCTGCCCAGTGACCTACTGTCAACTGACTCTAATCATGACTCTTTGGCTCGGTAGACGGTATAAGATATTTGAGGCTTGAAAGCAACCCACACTGAAGAAATCACGGAACCCAGTAGGTGGGTAGGAATGCAGCTTGTAGCTGGGGTGACGAGGACATAGTTGTGAGTGCAACTCTGGCCCATAATCCCAGGTAAAGGACGGTAAAGACTGGATTTTGTTTCATCAGGATTAGCTACTCTTCCAGCCCTCCTTCCTACTTGCTGCAGATAAGAGGGGTTGCGACCTACAGGCTGAGAATTGCTAGTCTGTAGGGTTTCCTTTTGTGAGTTTGCTTTCAAGATTAGGAAGCATGGCCACAAGATGGCTCAGAGGGCAAATGTTCTTGCTACCAAGCCTGATGACCTGAGGACCCACGTGGTTGAAAGATAGAGCCAAATCCTCTAAGTTGCCCTCTGGCCCTCCACATGCTGTGTGTCCAACATGTGCACAAATGCTGACAATAAATTAATAAATGATTTTTAAAAGAAGACATGCAAGAAACTTGGATTTTAGGATGATCAAATACCCAGAGCATAAAGCAATTGTGAGGAAGAGGCAGCAGGATGGGAATGGGTTGTCTTTTCCCTCGCTCTAAGAGATGTAATTCTGGGGTAAAATCAGAGAACAACTTCTGTCTTAGTTAAGGTTTCTGTTGCCATAAAGGGGCACCATGACCATCACAGCTCTTATAAAGGAAAACATTTAATTGGGACTGGCTTACAGTTCAGAGGTTCAGTCAGTCCATCATCATCATGGCAGGATGCACAGTGGAGCACAGGCAGACATGGTGCTGGAGAGGAGCTGAGAGTTCTACATCAAGACGGGCAGGCAGCAGGAAAAGACAATGACCCTGGGCCTGGCTTGAGCATTTAAAGCTTCAAATTGACACACTTCCTCCAACAAGGCCATACCTACCCCAACAAAATCATACCTCCAATAATTCCACTCCCTGTGAACCTATGGAACCCATTTTCACTCAAACTACCACACCTTCTGCTAGAAATGTCCTAGGAGGTCATGCTAAAAAAATGTGCAGATGGAGGAAATCTAAGATGTTTTTCTAAATAATTCACTTATCTACTGTACAATTTCCAAAGTCACCGTGAGCACTGTGTTTGTAATATTAGTTGGCAGCGTCTCTGGTGAGCCTGTTCTCTCAAGTTCATTGCTCAGCGTTGCCCTTCAGAGTTTCCCCTTTCATCCTCCGGGTGTGTTCTCCTTGTGTCCTAGAATCACAAAGCACATTGAACAAGACAGACCTCCCTCTGCCCACAGTTAGGGTTTAACGTGGCTCAGTGTTTTTCCCTACTCAGAACAACTTCAGATTGTCAAGTTTTGTTTCTGTTTTGTTCAAGGAGAACACAAGATTTAAAAAAAATTATCCTATTCCTTGGATTGTGTCCCCTGTAATGTCTGTCCTAGGATGTGACCGTTTAAAAGCCGAAGTGTCTGAGGGTGTGTCAGAAGGAAATGTAACTAACATTCTACTTGCTGTGCATAATCTTCTCCATTCACAGAATACATTCTGACATTAGGATCAGAATGGCATTCAAAGGGCAAGGGAGACGGGTTAGTAGGCAAAACACTTATAAGCTTAAGAATTTGAATCTGGAAACCCCAGAACCCACATCCAGCAGGATGAGATAGGGTGTCTCTAGTCCCAGCACTCCTATGACAAGAGGGAAGAAGGAGTTATGAGAATCCCAGAAGCACACTGGCCACCTCGCCTGGCACACCACTGGCAGGCAAAGCACGCTACAAGGCACATTGAACAAGACAGAGTTTCTTCTATCCACGGTTAGGATTTAATGTGGTTCAACATTTTCCCTACTCAGAATAGCTTCAGATTGTCAAGTGGGTAAGTTTTGTTTCTGTTCTGTTCTAGGAGATTTGAAAAAAAATTAATTTCATTCCTCTCCATGGATTGCATCTCCTGCAATGTAATGAGGGACCCTATCAGAAGCAATGGTGAGGGCAGCTGATACTCAAGGTTAGCCTCTGAGCTCCACGTGACATGTGGGCACCCTCTTTCTGTCTAACACACATATGCATGCATATACACACATGTGCACATGCACACAAAAGTGGAGGAATATTTTTTAAAGTATTTGGAGATATGGAGATTTTACTAGGCGATTCAGGCTCATGAGAACATGTCTGTCTACAGAGAAAACACTCATGTAACCTGTCTTACAGTATCCAGGTCTATCTTTGTGACTCCACAGTGCGTATTTTCTTAACCATAAAATTCAAACAAGTAAAACAAGAACAATCCCCAAAGCTACTGACTGCTGCTACTCGGCCAAGTGGAAACTCTCCAACCTGTCTACTCCAAAGCTAATCTTCGTGTTAGAAGCCTCACTCTGCCCTCAGCCCCTTCCCTTTGCACAGCAAATATTCTAATTGAATTTCCTAGTATTTCACTGGGTGCTCTAAAACAGCATTACAAAATCACCTCGAGGAATTCTTGGTAAGAAAAAAAACCTAATTTTTTTAAATCTTGAATCAGGGAAAGGACTCTTATGGAAAGGGGGGGTGGGCAGAAACATCAATGGTCTTAAGAGAAGAAAAACCCAGGCCAATCCTTACCACATTTGGGAAGTTTACCCGAGGGCACGTTTGAGGAGTGGGAGCAGGAGGCACTAATGATGTTCCTCCCCACGTATCAGACGAGCAGTTCTGAAGGGTTTTGCACCTATTTTGATCAGTTCAGTGTCGTCCAGTGGAGGAACGCTAGCTCCCAAATCTACATGTTACTGATGTGAAACAAAAAGCAATAATTTATCTATAATAATTTAGCAATATACTAACAGAAGGGACCAGCGCCCGTGGCAGAGAGAAGCAGAATTAGAGATGGCACAGCAGCAATAGGTATAGAGGAAAGCCACAGACTGCGGCTTGTAATGATCGCCCTGCTGGGAGGAGAGCACCCGCATGGGGCGTCAGTGCTGCGTCCTGCCGGTGCCGCCCAGCCTCACAGTCACCCCTGTCTCTGAGCAACAAAATATTGAGACGAAGAATGGTTCATTTTTCTGGATTAAGCCTACTCGAAAGACCTGTATGCTTTGACTGCTGCTGGAAGCCATGCTGACCCCTGGAGGCCATGTTGATGTCCTTGGTCCGTGCTGCACTGGAGACCGTGTTGATGTCCTTGATCAAGGCTGCTGCTGGAGAGTGCTGATTTCTGTGGTCCATTGCTGCCACCAGAAATCATGTGGAAGTCCGTGATCCATGCTGCTACCGGTTACTATGGGCAAGAAAGCTTCCTTTGCAGTGGTATCTATCGATGACTGCAGACTCATAACTGAGAATGAGAGACGTGGAAAGTTTCTAAGACACTCTACCACAAGGGAACTAGTCCAGACAGGAAGCTATTGAAGAGGGTTCTTAAAAGTTGTGATAAATGTACCACAAGGACATGTGCTCAACTATGTTCATAGCAGCATTGTTTTATCATAGCCAGAACCTGGAAACAACCTAAATGCCCCTTGACTGAAGAATGGATAAGGAAAATGTGGTACATTTATACAATCGAGTACTACACAGCAGAAAAAAATGACATCTTGAAATTTGCAGGCAAATGGATGGACCTAGAATACATCATATTGAGTGGGGTAATCCAGACCCAGGAAGACAATTATCACATGTACTCACTCATAAGTGGTTTTTAAACATAAAGCAAAGAAAACCAGCCTAGAAATCACAATCCCAGAGAACAATGAGGACCCTAAGAGAGACATACATGGATCTAATCCACATGGGAAGTAGAAAAAGACAAGATCTCCTGAGTAAACTGGGAACATGGGGACCATGGGAGAGGGTGGAAGAGGAGGGGAGGAGAGCAGAGGAAAATGTAGAACTTAATAAAATAAAAAAAATAGTTGTGATAAAGAGGCTTAAGTGTAGCTCTTCACAGTGGATGGCTCTGGCAAGGGGGTAGTGGAGGTGGTTGCCGGGGAAGCACTCACTTTTCTTTAAGGGGCTGGCCACTGGGAGTTTGACCA
The DNA here is from genome assembly GCA_001685075.1 of Bramus lutescens. Taxonomy (NCBI): domain Eukaryota; kingdom Metazoa; phylum Chordata; class Mammalia; order Rodentia; family Cricetidae; genus Bramus; species Bramus lutescens. Next base: position 208,220 of record LOEQ01001142.1, on the reverse strand, counting down.
GGGCAACACAAATTGGACTTGGTGTATGGTTTTGTTTTTTGAGAGAGAGGGAGGTGGCACAAGGGTGGGAGGATAGACCTGGGAGGAAGGGGAATCAAGAGTGACCAGGGTGCATTGTATGAAATTCCCAAATAATTAATAAAATATTATGTTGGGGGAAAGATTATTGATAAGCCACTAAGTATATAAAATGGAAACATCAACATATTAGTTTGGCAATTTTTAAGTGTCTGTGTTTTCTCATGAACCATTATTTCCCCTCTTCTGGCAGAGTTTTCACTGCCACTTTTCCTGCCATTTGAGCAGGGAGCCCTCATTGCCTTTTGCACTAGGCTGAACAAATTGTGCAGCCAGCCCCAACCACAGGCAAGGCTGTCACTGAGGTTCCTTAAGTCATGAAGGGAGACAATGCCCACCCATAAATGTTTAGGGGGTGTAGGAAAAGAGCAAGAAAGACAAGGCACATACTTTTAAAATGTTCTGTATAAAACCACAGAGTGGGTATTTAATCTCTACTAAGAGAAAAGCAATGTACTGCCAGGGTATGTATAGCAAAGAATTAGAATAAGAAAATATGCTGTAGCTGATTTTTGTTTTTACTATTTGGGGGCCTGCCACTCAGCTCTCAGTAAGTCACTGAGACTTATTTTTACTTAAGAATGCCTGGCCTTAGCTTGGCCTGTTTCTAGCCAAGTTTTCGAATTTAAATTATTCCATTTCTCTACAACTATGTTTTGCCTCTGGGCCTTTTACCTTTCTTTATTCTATATATCTTTCTTTTCCTCTTACTCCATGCTGGCTGTGTGGCTGGGTGGCTGACCCTGGTTTCTTCCTGTCCTTCACCTTTTCTCAATCCTCCCTCTTCTCTAGATTTCCCCTCCTATTTATTCTCTCTGCCCGCCAACCCTGCCTCTCCTTTCTCCTGCCTATCTATTGGCCTTTTTGTTCTTTATTAGGCCAATAAGGTGTTTTAGACAGGCAAAGAAACACAGCTTCACAGAGTTAAACAAATACAACATAAAATAATGCAACACACCTCTGCATCATTAAACTAGTAATAATATGTTTGTACATTTGTGCTGAGGTTGCCATCAGGAAAAAAAAGATTAAGGGCACTATCTTCAATGAGTAGCATTCTTGTCAAAGATATATCTTTGCATAAAAAATGGGCTATTCAGGATAAAAATCCATTCGGATGAAGATCGGATTCACATAGAGCAGCCCTGTTGGATTGTTCACCAGTGTTCTATGATATTCAAGGATGCAGTGTTATTTTCTTTTCCCAAAGAGCAGATAGATAACTGCAGTGATGTGGGCCAACTTTTTTTGGTGTTTCTTTAGAAACAGTGACTCTCAGGACCTAGAAAAATGGTTCATTAGTTAGGAGTGCTTACTGCTCTCCCAGAGGACCCGGGTTCCAACCCCAGTCTCACCAGCATCCATAACTCCAGCTCCAGGGGATCTGACACCCTCTTCTGGCTCCATGGCATCAGAACACACATGTGCACAAACATATGAACGCATATAAACACACACAAATCAAAATTTAAAAAAAATGACTCTCAATGCACTCAAAATCACAACAACATGGCTTGTGTTTTGAAAATGAGATAGCAGAGAAAAAGAAGTTCAAGCAGATAAACAAATTTGCTTCCTATAGAGCTAACACAGATGTGCTGAATTATACCTGCTTTTATTTTTGTCTAATGGTTATTGTATAAACCAATTTATGGCAGGAATCTATACTTACCCAAAGCTATTGGACAAGGCAACCGAACATATTTTATCTTCTCAATTTTTGGTAAAATTACAGATTCCTAAGTGATCTAGCTTTTGTGTTGATGCCTCTCCAGGTCCCGTTTTAGTTTTTAGTTTTTCATTACTTAAACAGCCCAGACTGACTTAGACAACATGCAAGTGTGTGCAGTATTACAACAGAAGATTTCATACATGAGTGTCTAAAATTAGGAAAGACAATGACAACACATACAAGAAAGAGAAACCGCATTTGATATCGATAAAGCCAGCTTGCAGATCCGTGACCAAATACCTCTCTGGCCTTGCCTACCCTTTTCAGGATGTTTCAAGGTCTACTCTGAAAGACAACTGAGAACTGTGTGGAAGTCACATTCCTCTGTGCAGTGAGACAGTGTGCACGCATGGCTGGTAATTACAGGTTGAAAAGGCCATGGGCTTGTTGATGACCCTAGTTAATTATCTTCTCCTTCCTTCTAAATCATTAATAGCAGCAGAAGTTTGGCTTTTACAAAGGAAAGAATTTAGGAGGTGACAGAGAAAAGTGTTTTGTTTTTAAGATAGTTTTCCTTGGCAGAGTGGTTAGACATCAAAATTTAAATTATCAAAACCCAAACGGAACCAGGGTTGTCTCTTTGACTGCAGACACAGAAAGCGTGTGAGACTTTGTGCCTTTGCTATGGAGCTTCTCATGGTGGCTGAGATCCCAGTTCTATGCAGGGTCTCAAGTTACAGGGTTTTCGCTATGAGCCTACCAGGGCCCAACCTGTTTGCTCAACTACGTACGGAAGATTACCAACAGGCAGGATGCAAGTCAAATGCAGCCAACAGACAGGCCCTGTTTTGCAATAGTGTTTTTTAAATTTTGAGTTGGGGCTGTAGAGATCCATGGTTAAGGGTACTTACTGCCCTTGCAAAGGAGCTGAATTTGGTTCCCAGCATATATTAGGCAGCTCACAACTACCTATATCGCGCCCTTTCTGGGGGAGTTGATGCCAGCTTCTGGCTTTTGTGTGCACTGCATGCACATGGTGCACAGACACTCAGACATACAGATACACATAAAACGATTAAAGAAATCTCTTTAAAAATTAACCAATAAAAAATTTGGACTACTGTGTTACTGAATTTATGTGTCAGCTTTTTTTTTAAACACTATTCTAGTTTGCTCTTAAAATACTTTATAGATGTATCTACAGTCTTCAATGGATGGGTTCAAATGGATGATTGCATCAAATAGGTTGAATGTCTTGAAAGCAAAACCTGAGGCCTTTTGGAAGAATGAATTCTGCTTCTGGATTATATAAAAAAGTCCTTTTTTAGTTTCCAGCCTTAAAAGTTCAGATTTGTTCTAGGTCTACTGTTGTGGAGAACCCTAACTGATACTGTTATTTTGACATAAACTATTAATTTCTGACCCCAAGGGTTGACTCCCCTTAGTTTCTGTACTAAAAGCTCCTGACAGAAAGACTACATTTCCCAGAATCCCTTGACGCTGTGGTAGCCATATTTTAAAATCTAGCCAATAAGATATAAGCAGATAAACAAGGGTTGACTCCCCTTAGTTTCTGTACTAAAAGTTCCTGACAGAAAGACTACATTTCCCAGAATCCCTTGAAGCTAGTGGTAGCCATATTTTAAAATCTAGCCAATAAGATATAAGCAGATGAACATTATGGAAACTTCATAAAATGTACATGATGGCTCCCTTGTGTCCCCATTGTAACAGCCAGACATGCATCCTGCAGCCCGGGATGTAGGAGCTAGAGTCTAGAGGACATACTGAGTCATGAAGCTAAGTGCCATACCCCATGAATAACAGCACAAAGCTAGAAGGAACCTTGATCCCTGATCTCCATGGTTCTGCTGGACTGGATCTAAACCACTGTTACTAAAGGAAGCCCTTCTAATCAATGCTAATGTAGACTATGTATATATAGTTCTAGTTTGATACAATTGCCAGCTTTAAAAGAATGGATATTTTACATAAGAATTTGGATCTCTGAATTCTCCCCTGAGCATGTGGTATGTTTGATCAACTTGAGGTCATGCTCCCTATTATATCAATTAATCAGTGCATAATAATGAAATCAGATGCATCAGATGGAGCTAAAGGGCCTCCCAAGTCTATTTCCTTCCTTTCAGTTCCTAGAGGTAAGACAAAAGTGTGTTCTAAAAATAGACACAGCAAGGTCAAAGGTCCTGAGGTAGAAGCAAGTTTGACTGGGCATGGTCCACGTGGTGGAGAAAGGTAAAGATGAACTCACACAAGGAGGCAGGAGTTACATAACCCATCCTCCGGAGACAGGCACTTTGGTCTTTATCCTGAGTGTATTTAGATGTCATTAGAGAGCTTCTATTTATTCATCTGTGGATGTGTGGCTATGTCTGTGTGTGAAGGTGTGAACTTGCCATGGTGTACACGCAGAGATCACAGGACATCCTCGGCTGTCAGCCCTCACCTTCCACCTTGGTAGAGGCAGATGTTTGTTGTTGCTTGCTACTGTGACTCCAGGCTAGATGGCCTGTGGGCTTCTGAGAGCCTCTCCTGCCTTTGCCTCCCATCTCGCTCAGGAGAGCTGAGAGCACACACCCGTGCTTGATTCTGGGGATCCAAACTCAGGTTGTGGAACCATCACATTTACTAGCTCACCCAACTCCCCAGTTCTTGTTAGAGAATTCTAAGCAAGGGAATGAAATTACCTATTTCATTTCAAAAATTCCTTCTGGTTCCTGGTTAGACTGTAGACTTGCAAGAGCTGAGTGTAGTGGCCCACACCCTGTAATCTCCCCGCCTGGGAAGTTAAAGCACAAGGATCAGGAGTTTGAGGCCAGCCTGGGCTACATGCAACCCTATCTCAAAACAAACATAAATAACTACACACACACACACACACAGACACACACACACACACACACACCCTAGAAGCAAGGAGGCCAATCGACAAGATATTTAACAGTCCCCTGAGAAATGACACCTACTTTGGCAAATGAAGAGACTTGCAATCTGTTTTAGGGCAACCAAAATTGTTAGCAGATCAGATGTGGGGTGTGAGGACATGACCGATACTCAATGGCATGGAAGCTGGTCCCTGTCACTCATAGGAAGCCTAAAGGAAGAACAGATTTGGACAGGCAAGCAGAAGACCCTCTAGGCTCCCACTTTGAAATTTCTGTGAACTAGCCCAAGAAAGAGGACAAGCAAACAGGTACGTAAGTGAGGGTGGGCGGTATTTAGCATTCTTTCTGAACGCTCAACCAGGTTTCTCAGGTAGAAAGTCAGGAATTCTATAAATTACTTCTGAAATTGCATTTAATGCATGAAACCCTTCTAAGTTATACTCAGCCTTGTCTGAGGTTTCCTCAGACCAGCTGGACATACCTACCAGACTCTTGATCGCCATGTTTCCAGGGTCTTAGCTCTTAGCCTGCATACCAGCCTTTACTTCTCAGATTAGGTATGCATGGAAGAGTATGTTGCAAGTTGCTCTTTGTCATCCACTTACGCTTCAATTTGTCATGTTCTCTTTTTAATTTTGGATGATCTTTAGCTGACTCGGTGACATTTCCAGTNCCCCCCACGTCTTTATCACTTTTGTCTGTTGGAGTCTTCTCTAACTAGTCTTTATCCCATGAAGCCTTTCAAGAATAAAGCAAACAAAATGGCTTTTAAATTATTTTGGGGATGATTCTTGGTTGCTGAGGAAGTGCTCCTTTCCTTCCAGAAAATTCAGAATGAAAGCAGAGAGTTAGACAGTTAGGAGGCCTGTTTGGAGGGAATGCCTTCTCTCTCTCTCTCTCTCTCTCTCT
>LOEQ01001142.1:176857-194570 GCA_001685075.1 Bramus lutescens | reverse complement strand
GTTTCTTTATTAACCAATGAAAGTAACAGATAGACAGAAGACCCTCCTACATCAACAAATCACAGTTTTTGTGCTCCAGATAGTGACCTTACTTTGCTCTTATTTTTTTCTATTTCTTTCCTGGGCAGAGTATAGATGATAAATATTCTGAAGTTGAAGAAACTGTTCTGGCTGTGTAGCACTGATGGTAGACCTGCAAAAATCTTGTTACCCATCCTGCCCACGTTCGTGTTTTCACGCCACTTCTTGCTGTTCTGTTACGTATTTGCTGTGAGAACACCTCCATGGAATCGTTTGTTTCCCCATTTTCATTAAATGGCATTCTTCCTCCATATTGTCAGACGTCCAGATGGGCCTCTGCATGGCTGTGACTGACACTTTAGGCTGTGAAGACTGTTTCCCATAGTGCCCTCTGCCTGAAATAGTGCTTTGGTACTCCATTTATTTGGTGTTATGTCAGCAAAAGAGCTCTATTAAGAAAAATCAGTAAAGCTACATGTGTAATATGCTTCAAATATATAAATACATAGTAGAATGGTAATGTCCATAAACAAAGTTGCTAAATGTTAATAAAAAATAAATTTAAAATATATACTCTTAATAGGAGTCAAATGTAACATTAGTAAAAATAAAAGAATATTTTAGATCAACTAATGAAATCATCCAGAAAGACTTAGACATTGCAATGAAAACTTGTAATAAAATGCCTTCATCTGGTCATGGTGGCACACACCTCTATATAACCCCTGGATGGAGTTTGGCTCTGTTGGTACATATTGCTCTGTTACAGATCCAGCTGCATAGCAAGATGCTGCTCCTACCCAATCTCTAATTGGGGTTTTTTAACGCTGGCTTTGTCTGCAGGGCCAGTGTTTTAGGTTACGTGGCTTTTTGCTTTTTGTCGTTTGCATACAGTGACATTTTCTAGAAAAGCCTGTTCTGATTCTGTCAGTAGTGTTGAGGCTGAGCTAGTCCTAAGTGTTGTTCCAGATTCCATTATCTCACGTGGTGTCACCTCTTATTTAATAACCTTTTATATATCTTTATCATATGCTCACACAAAATCTGAAGGGGTGGAATCAGTTTTTGGCAGCAAGCTATAGGTCTTGTTTCCATGCAAGCATCTTCCTAGTTTCATCATGAATAAAATGAGAATTTAGTAAGTCATGTTTGTGTTCATTAAGTTCTACGGTTAGAATTGGTTAGAATACAGTTCTCTCTCTCTCTTTGTTGTCATTTTCTCGTGAGGATAATGGTATGGTGATACATACCCATAATCTCAGCACTTGGGAAGCTACAATAAGAGGTTTCAAGTAGAGTGCAGCCTAGCCTATATAGTGAGACTGGTTCTCCAGTGACCAGTTTCTTTTTCTTTTCTTTTCTTCTTCCTTCCTTCCTTCCTTCCTTCCTTCCTTCCTTCCTTTATTTTTTATTTTTTGATTCTTCATCTAAGACAGCTAGAAAGATGGTTTATTTGTACACGATTTACACTTGGCCACAAGTGAGAACAGAATTAGTCCCAGGGCAAAGGGCCAGTGGGAGTGTTTTGGTTGTTATGAAGGCAGTCAGGTCTGTAGGTGGTCTCTGCGAGCAGATGGCGAGGTTCCAGGGCCACTGAGACTCATACCGACCGTAGCACACAGTCCAACAACTAGTACCAGCGTCCCGGCCTTCAGCCTCCCTTACTTGGGCTCCTTCAGCCTTCATGGGTGAACAAGCTAGTTTACTTGTGCCATCTCTGTCTCTTCAGCCTGCACATTCGCTAGTTTCAAGGGAGATGGCGCCAAATGATCCGTTTCTTAAATGAGATATTAGGTGCAGAGTTCTGTGCATGTGTGTCCTATGAGGGTGTGAGCACAAGTGTGCCGTGGTATGTTTATGGAGGTAACAGGACCACTGGTGTTCATCCTGGAGTTCCACCCTGTTTGAGACAGCCAGGGGCTCTTGTTTTACGCTATGTTTGGCATGCTATATGTTCTGCAAACTTGTGGGATTCTCCTCTTTCTGCTTCCCATCTTGGAGGAGCACTGAGGTTCTAGGCCTATGCTGCTGCACCTGGCTTTGAGTGGGTTCTGAGATCTAAACTGAAGTCCCCATAGTTTTTGGTGACGAGTATGAACTGATCCATTTCCCCAGCTCTCAGCAAAGAGATAATTTTTGTTATGTTTAAGTGCAGGATGCTGGTCCTGTGTTTCAAGATGCAATTTGTGTTTCACATATTAAAATACTGACATAGAGCCCCGCGGTAGTGACACACACCTTTAATCCCAGCATTTGGGAGGCAGAGTGTGGTGGATCTGTGAGTTTGGGACCAGCCTGGTCTACAGAACGAGTTCCAGGTCAGGCTCCAAAGCTACACAGAGAAACCCTGTATTGGAAAAAAAGAAAACAAAAAACAAAAACAAAACCCAAAACAAACCTGGCCTAGTGGTGTATCAGGAATACTATGAGGAAACCCAGTATTTGGTGTCCTGTGGTGGGATGTGTGGCAGAGGAGTGGAGTTCCAGAACTGGAACTGCGCTGCCTTTCAGCATCTGTGTTGGCTTCTGCGCTCTTTCTGCCCTTTCCATGTCTGCATCAAACTCATCCTTTCCGCGCCTCCTCCTAGTCTTTGTTTTGTAGGAAGGGCAGTGTTGTGAATTGACCCCAGGGTCTTGTGTCTGTTGGTAACTGGCCTACTATTCGGCCACATCCCAGCCCTGCCCACCTTCTGCGCCTCTCTGACCTCCAGTGCTTTCTTCCTTGATTCTCTTATTCTCCCCCTTTCCGTTGTTCTTCAGTCCCACTTCCATAGCCAGCTCCTCCTATTCTGAGGAAGGAAGAAGGAATAACGAGGAACCTTTACTAGCACTGCTTGGCCCCGTTGGTTTCTGTTCTGCTGTTTTAGAGACCGCTTCTACTGGACGATTAGTTGTCAGCTAATCTTTGATCATGGTTCCCTCCATGCCTTTTTATCCTTTTGAGACTTACTTACATATAAAGAATATAATATGTAATAATATATGAAAATACTCAGAGCAGCTAGTGTTCTTACCTGCTGAGCCTTCTTTCCAACCTCCACCCCATCATTTTGAAGCCCACTTGTAACCTAGTGAATTAAGTCCAGAGATCTTTTCCTGTTCTCATTTGACATGGTGAGCTACTCTCTTAAAATAAGTTTAACACCATCATGGCAATATGATTGTAGAAAAATGGGTTAAGCCTTTTGTGCCAAGGTTAAATTGTGATCACCACTTTTATGATTTTTTTGCTTATCAAATGAAACGATGCGAAAATGATTTGGGCTCTTAGTAACTTAGGGACCTACTTAGTCCCTAGTAGTTGCTACACAGTAAACAGCAGACCACTTTTTATTTCTGTTTGCTTTCTTTCCTTCTTCTACCCCTACCCCAAAGTAGGTTTTCTAAGGCCTCTCCATACCCTAAGTTCTGCTTTAAAGAGATGTTTCACAAGGATTTGACAGTTGTGAAGACTGACCTGACAAGTTAGTTCTCTGTAGATAGGTTATCCAGCTGACAAAGTAATTTCTCTCAGGCCTGGCCTCAGATTGCTTTGGCCGCTGCACTTTGCACTTTGTAAGACCTCCACTTTGGCCTTACAGCCTTGCGCATGATTGCATGTGCTGTGTACATTATTTTAGGTAATCTGTTACCTGAATTGTAACCACATCTGAAAATTGCCCCTATTGCCACACCACACTGACTGTGCACAGCTGGGGAGGCGGCCCAGCTAAGGACATCCATAGAACTGAGTGCTTCAGCTAGAAGTAGGGAAACCCGAGCACCTGCGGTACATCGGAATACCATGGAGACAGCAGCACTGGGGCTGCAGGTCAGTCTCTGGGGAAGAAAACAGTTTCACTAAGTGAAGCCAGCCCACATGGAACATGGGCTCATGCGTGTTCGAGGCCTGTTAAACTCTGCAAAATAACATCCTCTATGTATAGGAACCCAGAAGCACACTAAATATCAGTGATGACCTTCTGAAACTATTCCTGTCCTTTGGGCTTTTTAGTACTAAGGTTCTCCCCAACCGCAGAACCCCAGGTAGTGTATATGAAGAGAAAAATGTGACTGTGATTTCGCTCTGCACATTAGGGAAACAGCCTTCCAGTGGGTATGTGTATGGTTAGGATGGCCCTGAGAAGTTGCAGGAATGAACGATTTCTGGTTAGATTATGCTTATTTAGGAAAGCATGACACCCCAGATAACTGAGAAGATCTGGAGATTTGGAAAATTAGTTTAACACTTTCATATTTTATTCTATTCTATTAATTTATTTATGGTTTTTTGAGACAGGGTTTCTCTGTGTATTTCTGAATGTCCTGGAACTTTGTTGACCAGGCTGGCCACTGAACTCACAGAGATCCTCCTGCCTCTGCCTCACTGAGTGTTAGAGTTAAAGGCGTGTGCCACCACTGCCCGACTTTTTTTTTTTAGCACTTTTATATTTTGAAATATGGTTTTTGGATGCAGATCTATAGATTATCAATATGGTAAGACGTCCATACCTCCTTTTTTTGAGCATTCTGCAGCATCCCCTTCTTTCTTTTTCAGCGTCTCTTTTTAAGTGTTAAAATGTAGCCAGTCTCATTGGATAGAAAAGCACTCAGGAATAAAATGAAAAGGCAGCCGTGTTCATGGTACCAGGTGTGCACTGAAGGAGGCAGAGGGAAGGACAGCGCCAGGGCTCTAACCTTGGTGTGTGTAGAGTGGAGTCAAGTTCAGGAGCATGAGGTTTAAAAGTCATAGGTAACCTGGGCGTGCGGTGGTGGTTTAACTTTCCCCTGTGCTTTCTCCGTTTCTGGTGGACAAGACCCATGTATTTCCGAAGGTTCATTTTTGTGGGCTTTAGCCATTTGCCTTCTCCCCTGGGAATTTCATCCTATTGCAAACAGCCCTGGCTAATTTAGGCTGCTGGCACCAGGTCTATATCTTGTCTGGCCTAGCCTCATCTCACTATCCGCTTCTGACAGTCTCTTGGAAACCTTCATGTGAAGCTGCTTGTCACTCACATTGAACCTGTCTGAATTACACCCCTTGTTTTGATTTTTATTTTCCTCATAGCTTTTAGGAACTTGACTATATCAGGAAGCCAGGCAAAAAAACAAAAAAATAACTTACCACCATCCTTAATTGAATCCTACTCTTCCCAAACCTATTGTGTTTTTTTCTTTCATGTGCCTATTTTTTCCTTCTCTGATTAATTTCACCATTCCTCTTAGACAGTTTTCCTTTGGTAGTCCCAGTAGCAGATATTCCCCCACTGCCCTGATTGTTAGCCACAGTGCCTCATTCATGTTTGTCTTACATTCAGAATCTTTTAGGAACTTTCCTCTTGCCTCTGGGTTGGATTATCCTTATCATGGACACTTTTCTTTTGGGGTGCAGTTTTTTTTTTTCAGACTGCAGGCCTTCATCCAGTGGTTTACTCTGGGGTCCTAGAACAAGCGTTATTCTTCCTCACTGTTGGGCAGGATCAGGCAGAGTGCACACACTGCTGTACCTTCCAGTCAGCCATTCCAGGGGTCTAGTCCTAGATCCTGTGGGACTCGAGAAAGAATCGGAACCCATACTCCACTTGTTGGTCAGAGGTTGTTCCACAGCTGCGAGCTCCCTGAATTAAGTGCAGAATATGTCCTTTCTGGTGGGATCTGCATGAGGCCTGCCACAGCTCACAAGGAACTGGGGCACTGCTGGAGTAGCAGGTCAGGGGAACGGGTCTTTGGAGGGCTGGAGACGGGACTCAGCTGTTGAGAGAAGGTACTGCCCTTGGGAGGACACAGGTTTGGTTCCCAGCACCTGTGAAGGGTGGTTCAAAGCCACTTGTGACTTCAGTTCCAAGGGATCCAAATGCCTTGTCTAGATTCTGTGGGTGCCTGCCCTCACACGTGTGCATATGCTCGCACACATACAGATGCACACACAGTTAAAAATACATTTTTCAAAGAGGTCTTTGAAATGATGCAAGCCTGGGTCATAATGGCAGAAATCCAGAGGCTGAGGCTGTGTGGGGCGAAGTGTCTCTCGCCTTCTCTTACTCTGGCTTCACAGACTGGATTCCCACTGACCGGCTGGTTTCTCTGAGTGAAGTTCTGTTGGAACAGCCATGCTGTTTCATTTCTTAAAGTATTTTACAGTTGCTCTGGAGCTACAGCAGCAGAGTTGAGTAATTACCACAAAACTATGCAGCCCACAAAGCTGGAAAATATTGGCTCTGTAAGGAAAAGTGGCGCACCCATTCTGGTTCTGATTTCCGTCTCTGGAAATGCCTACTGTTTCTTGAGATCTGGGGTGCATTTACAGTCATGTACAGAACTCCCTTTCTGTATGTGTTACCTTCATATGTAATACAGATTTCATTTGAAGTATCTTAATAGTTTTTTCAATATTAGTATTTATAGAACATTCTTATTCATAATCTTGAATTTCCTAAGTTACAACTGTCTATGTTTGTTTATGGTAATGTATGTGGGCACCTGTGGGCCACATCACACTTGTAGAGGTCAGAGGACAACTTGTTGAAGTAGTTCTCCTTCCCATGACAGTCCCAGGGATGGAACTCAGGTTGGTAGGTTTGGAAGTAAGTGCCCTTATTGCTGATCCATCTTGCCAGCCAGTATATTTTATGTAGCTCTCATAGGTTCCTGTTGATTGGACACTTAGTTTCTTTGTCTCTTTGATTTCATTAGTAATATGTTTCCACTACAGAAATGTCAGCTTCCCAGGGTTCCTGGCCTCACCTTTGTGGCTCTTACCCCTTCTTACATGTCATTGTATGAATATGGCTGGGCTTCAGGGGCCTGGGATGTAGAGGGCTAGAGGCGTGATAAAGCTTGCTCCAGACATTTTCTCGGAGCTGGGTTGGAGGAGCCTGGACGAATGGGGCAGAATGAAGAGCACTGGAAAGGAAGTCTGACTGACTGAGGCTGTGGTTAGCAGACGCCGGAAAGTTCTCAAGCTGCACTGCCCATGACTGACCCATGAGGAAGTAATCAGCACATGTATACCACTTTAAAAGTATTCTGAAAAAATGTTAGAATACTTCATGGCAATTTAAAAATATTGCTTATAAGTTAATGGTGATTGGATGCATTGAGTTAAATTATCTCTCAAATAATTTTACCTGTTTTACTTTGTATAATGGGTAATTTAAACCAGAAAATATAAAAGTACATTATGAAGCTAATTTTTTTAGCTTTTGGTGTTTTGCACTTAGTACTGCTATTCTGAGTTCTTTGGGAGAAAGGTTTATATTGGGAACTGGTGTGGTTAGCTGAGGAGTATTAAATAGATACAGGTAAGGGTTTACATTCTAGGCCTGAAACACTCTTGACAGTTTGATACTGATTTCTTTGAAGTTTATTTTAAAACTAAGAATGGAGCATAAGATAAAAAATGAAGGTGGGTCACAGCTACTGCAGAGAAACCCCTGCCACCGCCTCTTCCCTTTCCCTTCACTCTTTCTCTTCTCAGTCGTCCAAGACTCGTTGGCCCATTCTGGCCAGCTGAATGGAAACACTACCTCTACCTCTTTACAACTGAACAATGGACCAGCGACATAAACAGAAGCATCGCAGCAGTGGTTGAGTAGTGAAGGATGTGGAATAGTTGGTCCCGGGAAGGTTGGTGAGCTGGTCCTGTGGTGTGGGTAAGACCTGAGTGCTTGTTTTATGCCGGGCGCCATCCCTCCTGAGGATCTCCCATGAATGTACAGTTCTGGGCCATGGCTATCTTAGTGAGCAGATGATCGAGTCAGGTCATGTTGGTAATGCTTTGGATGTGAACAGTCTGATTCCAGAGCTGTGGACCTGGCCACTTTACTAACTCAGTGAAGGCTGACCAGATCAAGGAGCCAGTAGATGCTAATGGATCATTTTCTGACCTAATTAATATTTCATGTTTTAAAAAATGGAGATTTTCACACAGGAGTCTATTGCATTTGCATAATTCTACCTCTCCCTTTACCGTCTCTGACTGCTGAACCTACCGAGTCCGCTTAGTGCAGTTCTAAATACTAACCTGCCATCCACAGGTCAGTGCAGCTTGACCCTCAGCAAAGAGCCCTTTCCGTAAGACAGAGACCATTGCAGATACTGAAATGGTCAGAGTACAGAGAATAAGTGACTGAGTGGCCCCGCCCCAAGTGGGACATCTGCGATACTTCATTTTTAAAAATCTCATTGTCTTAACAACATCCTGATCCTTCAGTTTTGGCCATCCAGGACTGACTTAATAAACTTTTAGTTTTAGTCTTCTTTAGTCTTCTATGTAGAAAAGTTTTGAGAATATGGAGGATTGTGTTTGATTTACTTTGTTTCATTTTAATTTTTTTATTATTTTTTATGCATCTATGTATGTGTGTACCTATGTACATCTGTGTGTGTGTAGACATGCACATATGCATAGAGGTCAGAAGGTAGCTTGGAGGAGTTGGTTCTCTCCTTCCACCATCAGCCTTGGGTGTTAAACTTAGGTAATCAGGTTGGCCACAAGGACCTTTACTCACTAAGCCATCTGCTGGACTCGCCCTTAAAAGTATTTTTAGAGACAGACAGACAGACAGACAGACAGACAGAGAGACACAGACAGACAGAGAGATAGAGAGACACACACAGAGAGAGAATGAGAATGAGAGAATGTATGCCCTGTTCGTACCTGTGGAAGCCGGAAGAGGGTATCTGATCCCTTAGAGTTGATTTGAGATGCCTTGTGTAGATGTTGAGGACCAAACTTGAGTCCTCTCGAAGAGTATTGAGCCATCTCTCCAGCCAGCTCTTTCCCTTTAGTGTATTCTTTAGGCAAACTTGATTCTTTATTTCATAGAACAGACTAAATAATTTGGCCAAGGACTTAAGTCTTAGAAAGCCATGAAAATATGAAGCATTTATCTCTTTTTTGAGCTTTAGAGCCAAATGATCTTAAGTGGTATATATTACTCCTGAAATTTTTGTATTTTGGACTTAAGATCCTGAAATTTTGTGAAGTCTTTTCAAATAAAAAAATCTAGCTATGTGTGGTGGTTGGTGCTTGTAATTAACCCCAGGACTTAGGAGGATGATGATGCAACAAGATGGTGACTTTCAGGCCAGCCTTAGTATGGTAACCAGACACTGTCTCATAAGGAAAGAGGGTAGTGTGGGGAGGAAGGGTGGGGTTCCAGCAGGAAAGTTATGTGTTTGGGACGTCCTAGTTGAAGTACCTATGTCTTCTAAATGCTTCATTCTCACAGACTGTTTATTGGGCCAGGTAAAAGCTTATTGTAAAGGAGTGTAGCTAGAACTAAGGTGCTGAAGGAGAGAACCTGTACAGTGGTGCTTGCTGGCTGCGGGGACCACAGTTTCCTTGTTTTGGCTCAGAGGTCTCCCCTAGTCTGGGCCACTCTTACAGTCTGATGTTCCCTGTAGCAGTTGAAGTCAAGTTTATGTCATTCATTAAGGAATAGTGTACACAATAACACTGGAAAATGTTACATATAGCGTAGCTAGAGCCACATGAAAACTTTCCCAGTTACTAAAACCGAGACACACTGTCCCTTCCTGGTGTTCATCTGATTACCTTAGCATCTCAGCAGTGAGCCAGGACATAGATTATATTTCACATCTGTGCTGGCCACTTAAAATCCCTGCTCTGTAACCATCCTTTACGGGGTCTCTCTTTCACCTTCCTTCCTTTTAGTTTTTATGATCTCTTAAACTATGAACAGGCTGAGTTTGCCTCTACTCGCTTGCTAGGCCCTGGGTGTCAAATCTCTCCATTTTTAATGACCTTCAGAGGTCAGTGCCTTCTTAAAGGGAACTTTTTTTTTTTTTTTGGAACTTTCCAGCCTACTTTGGGGAAGGCCAGTGAAGTTTGTCATACAGTTATGTTGTTATCCACCAAGACTGCTTTGTTGTTGTTTTTTTTTTATCAGATAACCTTCCAGGATATTTTTAGAGTTCATCACAGGACCATCTGCACATTTAGCTATATTAAACCTCGTCTTAGCTGCAGGCAGCTCTGGCTGTAGCCTTTGAGAGCTTCCTGTATTCCATGTAGGTCTTTACAGTGTTAGTGATAGGTCTTGTCACCCTCATGTCAGTGAATGTTTGATAAACACCTGAGTCTTCACCCAAATTACTAGGAGAACTTGAATGAGACAGCAGTGGATTGATTCTAACACATACTTAGAAAATAAGGTAATTATGGTGTCAAGACATAATGTACTCTTCTGAATTGATCTGTGTAGAGAGCTGAATTATGGGCTACTGCTATTACTAATGACATTCAGAATTTTAAAGCAATAAATTAGTGGAATGGCTATGACAAACAATAACGCTTCTCATTTAAGAGATTGTCAGTTAAATGACTAAAACATTTTCTTGTTTTTTTTTTCTTTAATTTTCAGAAAGGACTTACACCAGCCGCCCCAGTTCATACCAACAGAGAAGATGCAGCTACCCAGACGAATCTGGGATTTATCCATGCATTTGTCGCTGCCATATCAGTCATCATAGTGTCTGAACTTGGCGACAAGACATTTTTCATAGCAGCCATCATGGCGATGCGTTATAACCGGCTGACTGTGCTGGCTGGTGCCATGCTTGCCTTGGCCTTGATGACATGCTTGTCGGGTAAGGGTGCTTTCCATGATATGTGTCTTGAATCATTCACCCAGTTACATTGAAATCTGCTTATCCCCAGACTTTAGTAAACAGCAAATGAGCAAATGGTTTCAGGACATACATTATTAAAACCCAGATTTTACTTCTTAAATGGAAGTTTTAGCTATTCAGAGCCAAGATACATACTCCTGTCATTTATTCACTGGTGGCTTTTACCCTTAATTTTTATTTATTCATCCATTTATTTTCGAAACGGGTTTTCTCTGTAACAGCTCTAACTGTCCTGGAGCTTGCTCTGTAGATCAGGTTGGCCTTGAGTTCATAGAGATCTGCCTGTCTCTGCCTCTCAAGTGCTGGGATTAAAGGTGTGCCACCACAGCCTGGCAATTTTTACTTATTTTTTAATTTGATTTATTCTGTGTGTATGAGTGTTTTGTCTGCATGTGTTTTGTACCATGTGTGTGCCTTGTCTCTGCAGACTTCAGAAAGAGGGTATCAGATGGTAGTGAGCCATCGTGTGTGGGTGTGAGGAGCCGAACCTGGGTCTCTGCAAGAGCAACAAGCACTGTTAACCACTGTGCCATCTCTAGCCTTAATTCTTAGTTTTTTCATTTTATTCTGCTTCAGATTTTTTTTCCTTTTTCTTCTGTCCAGATAAGTTCATTTATACTTGCAGTTTTAGAAGTGGGATTCAAGAGGCCACAAAAAAGTGTGTGCTTACTTCCTGAGGCACACTGGGTGGTGGCACTGAGAAGCAGCCGTCCTTTGTTTTTATTGAGCTCTTCCTTCCCTGCTCATGTGAAATGAAGCGTTCTTTAGCTTCTTGTTTAGCTTGTAGACCACAAGAAAGTCAGTTTAACACTCAAATAACTGAGCTTTATTTAGTTGCTACATGAGAGCTACCTCAGACCACCACAGTGTGTTAGACGACGGTGTTTCCCTTTGAGCCACAGCTTGGTTTGAGACTGACTTCCCATGGCATACCCTAGTGAATTAAGTTAACTGACCTCTGGATTTTAGCTTCCTCTCTGTGAAGTACAGATAATAGTTTCTACCCACCTTGTGGTTTCTATTCTATAGTGATAAGATAGTTTATTTGGAGGGTTTTGCCATTTGCCTCTTACCATTATGAAACTAATTTCTTAAAATGTAGAGCAAGGGCCGTCCTTGTGGGTTCCTGGGAATTTCTCTAGAGCCAGGTTTCTTGCTAGCCTCATAATTGCTTCCTCAATCAAAATATCTCTTTCCTTGCTCTCATCTCTGTCCTTCCTCCATCTCGACTATCCCGTTCCCTCAAGTGCTCCTTCTCTCTCCACTTCACCCTTCTCCCATTCCTATGCTCCCAATTTTGTCATGTGATCTTGTCTATTTCCCCTTTCCAGGTGGATCGATGTATGTTTTTCTTAGGGTTCACCTTGTTACTTCTCTAGGGTCATGATGGACTATAGACTCGTTATCCTTTGCTTTACCACTAGTATCCACTTATGAGAGAGTACATACCATGTTCATCTTTCTGGGTCTGGGTTACTTCGTTCAGGAAGGTTTTTTCTAGTTCCATATATTTTCATGCAAGTTTCAGTATTTCATTGTTTTTTACTGCTGAGTAGTAGTACTCCATTGTGTAAATGTATCACATTTTCTTTATCCATTCTTCTATTGAGGGGTATCTAGGCTGTTTCCAGGTTCTGCTATTACAAATAATGCTGCTATGAACATAGTTGAACAAATGTCCTTACAGTATGATTGAGCATCCTTTGGGTATATGCCCAAGAGTGGTATTACTGGGTCCTGAGGTAGGTTGATTTCTCAATTTTCTGAGAAACCGTCATAGAGATTTCTATAGTGGTTGTACAAGTTTGCATTCCCACCAGCAATGGAGGAGTGTTCCTCTTACTCCACACCCTCTCCAGCATAAGTTATTATTGGTGTTTTTGATCTTAGCCATTCTGACAGATGTAAGATAGTATCTCAGAGTCAGTTTGTTTGCATTTCCATTATGGCTAAGGATGTTGAACATTTTTAAGTGTCTTCTGGCCATTTGAGATTCTTCTGTTAAGAATTTTCTGTTTAGTTCTATATCCCGTTTTTTAAATTGGATTATTTGGAATTTGATGTCTAATTTCTTAAGTTCTTTATATGTTGGAGATTAGTCCTCTGTCTGATGTAGGGTTGATGAAGATCTTTTCTCATTCAGTAGGCTGCCTTTTTGTCTTACTGACTGTGTTCTTTGCTTTACAGAAACTTCTCAGTTTCCTGAGGTCCCATTTATTTATTGTTGCTCTCAGTGTCTGTGCTACTGGTATTATATTTAGGACGTGGTCTCCTATGCCCATGCATTGAGCTAATACCCTAAGCAGTAGGGAAGAGGGTACCTGAACTAGCCTTGCCCTGTAATCATATTGATGAATATCTTTAATGTCACCATAGAACATTCATCCAGCAACAGATGGAAATAGAGGCAGAGACCCGCAGCCGAGTCCAGTTGGAAAGTGGGAGAAGTGAGAATATGAACAAAGAGGTTAAGACCATAATGGTAACACCCACTGAAACAAACGTACCTGAGCTAACGGGAGCTCACCAACTCCAGCTGGACAGGGAAGGAACCAGCATAGGACCAAACTAGACCCTCTTTAATGTGATTGACAGTTGTATGGCTGGGGCAGACTGTGGGGCCACTTACAGTGGCACCAGGATTTATCCCTACTGCTTGTACTGGCTTTTTGGGAACCCATTCTCTTTGGATGAAGAAATTGTTCAGCTTAGATATAGTGGGGAGGGTCTTGGAGCTGCCCCAAGACAATGTGCTTTAGTCTCTCTGAGGAGTGGATGGGAACTGGGGTGGGACATAAGGTGGAGGGAATGGGTGGAGGGGAGGAAAAGGGAACTGGGATTGGTATATAAAATGAAAAAGGATAGTTTGTTTTTTTTTAAAAAGTAATACTTAAGAAAAATGTAGAGCAAGGTTTATTTCTGATTCTCTGATGCCTTGATTCTTAATTAAAACTTGTGTTTTTATAAACACATGAGTATTTTAGATATTTAGAATAATTTGAATGCTGTTTACAATTTGAAAATTAGTATAGGTATTAGTATTTTATAGCAGCAACAGATTTTTTCTTTAGAAGTAACGTATCACGGAAGAGGGGGTTGGGTTAAAGGATGTAAGAGCCTGAGGTCAAGGAAGACTGGAGTGAACATGATGGAGCGCTGCACACATGAACATGACGCAGCACTGCACACATGGACATGACGGAGCGCTGCACACTGGACATGACGCAGCACTGCACACATGGATATGATGCAGCGCTGAACACATGGACATGACCGAGCGCTGCACACTGACTGATGCAGCACTGAACACATGGACATGACGCAGCACTGCACACACATGGACATGACCGAGCACTGCACACTGACTGATGCAGCACTGAACACATGGACATGACGCAGCACTGCACACACATGGACATGACCGAGCACTGCACACTGACTGATGCAGCACTGAACACATGGACATGACACAGCACTGCACACATGGACATGGCAGAACACTGCACGCATGGATGTGGCGGAGCACTGAACACATGGACATGATGGAGCACTGAATGCATGGACATGATGCAGCACTGCATGCTGGACATGATGCAGCATTGCACACATGGACATGACAGCACTGAACACATGGACATGATGGAGCACTGAACGCATGGACATGATGCAGCACTGCATACTGGATATGTTGGAGCACTGAACGCATGAACATGATGCAGCACTGAAAGCATGGACATGCTTTCATGCATGGACTGCATGCTGGACATGATGGAGCACTGCACACATGAACTCATAGCAGCTGTCACTCTCGGCACAAGAGCAGGCCTGTCTGCGCTGTAGCTTGAGTAAACCGGGAAGGAGTTCAGGAGCCCCACCCTAGACTCTGGAACTGTGGACAGCTGATGGCTTCTTAGGGAGGCAGAGGCAGTTTTCTTTTAGATTGTGGTCATGGTAGGTCAACCATTCTCCAGTGGAGGGCTTCGTTCCCAGGAGTATATGATCTTGATTAGTTCTTTAACTTAAAAAAAAGAGAGAAGAAGAAAAAGAAAGAGGACACGAAGTCAGGGGTATAGAGAGGGTGGGAGTGGACTTGGGAGGAGTTAGTGGTGAATATGATCTCATTATATTTATATATTCTATATGAAGTAATATTAATTGTAGGAAATAGAGTTGAAGTTGGTGGCCACACTTGGGATGTTCTGTCTGAATGCCGTCAGTTGTATATTGACAGTACTAGCAGCGTCATTACTGTGACTTTATGCACCGTTCTGTGCTGCAATGCAGTTCCATCCATTCTCCAGCTCTTATGTGTGCTTAATCCTCTGTATCTTCTGTAAACCTCTCCTACCTCCTGCTGCCTATGGGGGCTGCCTGATGGCTCTGCTCTGCCTATAAGGTTCTTCTATCTATAGGGCCTGCCTGATGGCTCTGCTCTGCCTATAAGGTTCTTCTATCTATGGGGCTGCCTGATGGCTCTGCTCTCTATTGGGACCTAAGTATCTTTTTTGTACTTCATCTGATGTTACCTAAAATACATTAATTTTTTCAAACTTAAATTTTAGGGAGTTGCAAAGCTGTTACTTCTGGTATATTGTATACAGCAAAAGAGTTATGGTATTGTAAAATATGCGCAGTGCAGTCCTGGAGGGATGGCTCCGTGGGTGAGAGCACTTGCTGTGTAAGCATGAGGACCTAAGTTTTAATTCCTAACATAAAAAGCCAGATACGTCTGCCTGCCTATGCCTTAACCCAAGCTTTGTGGAGTGGAGACAGTGCCGCTCACTGGACACCTGAAACTGTTGAGCCTCAGGGTCAGTGGGAGAGTCCCCATGTCTTCCTGTGGCCTCTCTGTGCACATACCTTCGTACTCATATATATACACACCAAAAATATTAACCATATAAAAAATTAAATAATAAAACCTGAGGCTGGAGAGAAAGTCAAGCAGTTGAGAGCTCTGGCTGCTCTTGCAGAGAGAGACCCAGGCTTGGCTTCCAGCACCCAGAGCCTCCTCACTGCCATCCTGACTACAGTTCCAGGGCGTCCATCAGTGCCCTCTGCTGACCACCTCAGGTGCCAGCGTGCAGGCCTAACACTCATCAAACAAATACATAGATAAGTAAGCAAAGAGATCTACCCAGTGGCATCTTAAATGCTGTTTGTTTCCTATGTGCTGTGGAGGAGACATGTAAAGAGTTGGAAGTCTGTGGGAAGCGTCTTCCTGTGTCGCTTCCTCATCAGACTCTCCTAATAACTGAAAGCCTTCATCTTCAGACCTCTGAATTGGTAACACAATTGTTCTGAAACTGCTGTTAACTTGACTACAGGGCAGGAGCCAAAGCACCCCGTCGTGCTGTGTACGTGCCTCCAGTTCTGGGCCTCCAGAAGACAGTGTATAGGCCTTGGATGGATGTGGGTCTCTGGGCCCTCACTGGAGTTGAGAGTGTTGTATCTGGGGAGAAAAGAATTAAGTTTGGGAGATTTCAAAGGGTCTTCTACATTTTATTTCAACACTTAATATTTTTATGAAAGTAGTTTTATTTTCCTATTCTGTCTTGCATGCGTGTGCTTGTGTGAGTGTGGATATCTGCATAGTACACGTATGGAGGTAAGGGAACAGTCTAGAGTGATTTTGGTCCTCGCCTTCTGCCTTGAGACAGGTCTCATGTTCACAGCTGTGTATCCGAGCCTAGCTGGCCCATGAGCTCCTGGAGCTTCTCCTGCTTCTGACTCCCATTTCCTGTAGCCCCATGTGAGCACTGAGATGACAGATGTATGCTGTTGTCTCTGGCTCTATGTAGGTTCTGGGGATTCGAACTTAGGTCCTCATGCTTGCACAGTATTTGATGGAAGTAATTTTTAATGTGTAAAGCTGCACAGACCAGAGGCTGTAGTGAACACTGGTGTACTGCTCTTGCTCAGGTGTACTGACTGTTAGCATCTTACCCTGTTGCTTTAGCATTTGTGGTCAATCTGTGTAAATAATCTGGGCATGTTTATATACTTTCTGTATCTTTAGGCAAATAGAATATATTTAGACACACTACACATAGTACTTTTTTTTAAACTTTTATTGATTTTTTTGTGGACTTCACATCATGCATTCCGATCCCACTTGTCTCCCTGTCCTGTTGCATCCACTCTCTGCCCTTGCAATCTCCCCCGAACACAAAACCAAATTTGAAAGGAAAATAAAAAACCAAACAAATTAAAAAAAAAAAAAACAAGAAGAATCTTGCCGTGGAAGCTGTTGTGTGGCCCGCTGAGTCACACAGTTTACCCTTTACTCCATGCATCTTTGCTTGCAAGTGTTCATTGCCACGAGTCGTTGGTCTGGCTCAAGGCCTCTGGCTTCTGCTACACTGCTGGGCTCTCACTGGGGCTCCTCTTGGATATTCTGTTGTCCTGTGTCATGGAGATCCTGCTGTTTTGGATCTGTAGGTTTCTCCCCTCCACATGTTCCAATGGTTCATAGATGAGGTAGATGTTGGGATGAGCCAACACATAGCCCTGGTTCTGGACCTGGGTTAATAGCTGGGTTGGTCAGCCTGGCCAGTCTGCCAGCTTTCCCTCATGGTCACTGTCCGTACGATCTGTCCAGGACTGTCTTGGCTAGCTCATCAGTGCAGCCTGCAGCAAGGAGCAGGGCCAGTGCTGCCCTCAGATTCAGGTCCTCTTCACACATATCACCAGGGTGCAGGCCCCTCTCTCCCAATTGCTGTTGGGGACACAGGGCGTGTGGTCGGGGAAGCCCACACCCCATGGTTTTTCCTCTTTCATGAGGGATGTCTGCACATGGTTAAACTCAAGTTCATCTTCTTAGCCAGAAGCTCACGAGTGTTCTTGTGTCCTCAGAAGAGTATCTCATGGAAGTTCACGAGTATCCTTGTGTCCTCAGAAGAGTATCTCATGGAAGTTCACGAGTATCCTTGTGTCCTCAGAAGAGTATCTCATGGAAGCTCACGAGTATCCTTGTGTCCTCAGAAGAGTATCTCATGGAAGTTCACGAGTATCCTTGTGTCCTCAGAAGAGTATCTCATGGAAGCTCACGAGTATC
>LOEQ01001142.1:156411-176825 GCA_001685075.1 Bramus lutescens | reverse complement strand
TCACGAGTATCCTTGTGTCCTCAGAAGAGTATCTCATGGAAGCTCACGAGTATCCTTGTGTCCTCAGAAGAGTATCTCA
Organism: Bramus lutescens; assembly: GCA_001685075.1. Lineage (NCBI taxonomy): Eukaryota > Metazoa > Chordata > Mammalia > Rodentia > Cricetidae > Bramus > Bramus lutescens. The sequence continues at coordinate 176,746 of LOEQ01001142.1, read as the reverse complement.
TGGAAGCTCACGAGTATCCTTGTGTCCTCAGAAGAGTATCTCATGGAAGCACATGTCATCCATTTTTTTCCTCAGTGACATTGTAGTTTGACTTGTCCAGTTCAGGATTTTCTTTCTTAGTCTTCTCTTGGAGCTAATATCCAGCCTGTGGGGACACACTGTAACACAGTTTATAACTTGTTCTTTACTGACGTTTCCCCAGAGATGTAGTATAATTCTTACATGTTTTCCCTTAATGCTTTCAAAATGGTAGCTTCCTAACTCTGGCTTCTGTTCTACACGAGTGAGCTCTGGCCTTGCGCTCCTTCCTCCTGCTCTTATGCTCATGCATTTTCTCCAGGTGTTTATTGACCACGTTGTCCAGGCTGGCCTGTGGGAGCCTATCTAGCTGCTGTCTTTGTCCTGGGGCAGCTCCTTGCCCTTCCCTACTTTCAGGAATAACAGGTGCATCCTGTGCTTGGTCAGCCTCTTCTCGGACATTCCCCAAGAATGCTTTGTTACCAAAATGTCTGTTTCTTGGCCCTTTCAGTAGGCAAAGGATAGAAAATATATGTCATATTGGTATGTCTGCACATACCTATAAGGAATTTTTAGTATTTCATAAGATATGTTAAATTTACATAGTTAAAAAGGAACAGTGTGAATTGTGCTATAAGAGAATTTTCATGATTCTTGATCTTTTAAAGATCTGTGACAAAGAGATATCTATTTATAGAGTGGTATGTGGCTTCCAGTTTATAAAATCTTGAAATTCTTAGAGGACATCAGTCCACCTGGCTCAAGTACTGTACCTAGCGCAAATGTAAGTGGGAAGCCAGCCTCTAGTTGAGCATGACTGGAGAAGAGGTCAGCATCTTAAAGGTCCCTGTGGCAGACGTGGGCATCATGGAAAGCCAGTGAGCTTTGACATTCTCAAAACTCAGTTATGGAAAGAAAGAAGCATAAGTATTTCAGGTCGTTACGTAGCGGATGTGTCTCATGTGAACCAGCTCTCCTTCAACAAAGTACATTACAATTTCTTTGAGTTCCCCTGCTGTGGAGGGCACCTAACACTGTTGGCATTCCCTTACAGTTTTGTTCGGCTATGCCACAACAGTCATCCCCAGGGTGTATACCTACTATGTTTCAACTGCACTCTTTGCCATTTTTGGCATTAGAATGCTTCGGGAAGGTTTGAAGATGAGCCCAGATGAGGGCCAGGAGGAGCTGGAAGAAGTTCAGGCAGAGTTAAAGAAGAAGGATGAAGAAGTAAGTTGTCACTGGTACATGCCAAAGGCACTCGGGGACACAGCCCTGCTTTATGTGTGGGTGAACTTGATTAGTTTCTACTCCTAGAACTTGGCTCTGGTGTGCTTTTGGGTTAATTACTGTGAATGTGGCAAGGAGGAAAATGTTTTAGGCTGATGGCCAGTGTCTGAGTTCTGGGAACTGTTAGTTCTACATGTTTCTTACGCATCTGCATGCTGTTTCGTTTTGTTGGAGTGGGAAAACTGATACTATGTGAGGCTGGTGGCTAAGGGGCAGTCAGGATGCAGAGTATATTTTCTTTAGTGAATATGCCATGCAATTAAATGCATTGAAAGGATTGAGTGACTTTATGTTATTTGGATATGCTTACTAGGGTTAATGGTAATTTTTATTTGTTTCAGTTCCAACGAACCAAACTCTTAAATGGACCAGATGTTGAAACTGGTACAAGCACAACAGTACCTCAGAAAAAGTGGTTGCATTTTATTTCACCCATTTTTGTTCAAGCTCTCACTTTAACATTCTTGGCAGAATGGGGAGATCGCTCTCAACTCACTACCATTGTTCTGGCAGCTAGAGAGGTGAGTAGTATTTGATTGCTTTTGTATCAAGACCACAGTTCACATTGTTCCACACCAGTGGGCAAGCAGGCCACAGGCTGACTACCCATGCTGAAAGTTTGACACATCTGTTCATTTTATGACCCGGAATTAGTCTTCCAAACTTTCTCCATGTCTGTACTTCTTGAACCCAAATTTAATCGTTCTTTTCTTTTTATCTTGCTGGGTCCGTTCCCTGTGTTTTGCCAAAATAAAGCTGTGGCAGTTGTCTTTGTTGCCTGGCTCTCCTCTCCTGTCTTCTCTGTATGCTCGTTAGGAATATAAATTAGTATATCCACTTGCTTTTAATCCCAGCACTGGGGAGTCTGGCAATGATGATCTTGAATTCAGGTCAGCCTGGGCTACTTACTGAGACTGTCTTTAAACAACAAAAATTTTAATAGCAAAAATTGATGTAACAGAGGGGAACTTGCTTACTTCATAAATTTTTGAGCAGCTCTTTGATTAATCATTTTTCAACATCACTTTAATGACTCAGAGAAATTTTCTGAAGCACATTTGCCTGTGAGTTTACACTGACCCAAGGAGGGTTACTTCTGCAATAGAGAAGGAAGGAACAAATAGGATCTAAGGACGTCAGAATGCTCACAGTGCTCATCTTGGGATGCTGCAGACTATGTCTGCAGAGCATTTCTGTCCCCTCATCTCTAGAAGCTGATGACTGCAGTGTAATTAGAAGACACCTTCCAACCCTTTCTCTCACGAATTGGGGTGACTCGAGTTGGGACCAGGAGTCAGCCTATCTTCTGCGGGGCACACATATTTTAAAGACCTATCAGTTTGCTACTGGGAGGAGGGAGGGTGTTTGATGTCATCTTCTATGAGATGCCAGTTTCTGTTCACAGATGTTGATGTCCTGGGGAGCTGCATGCTCTTGATCTTAAGTTTGTATCAGTTATATTATTTTACACTGAAACATTTAAATCCTGGGAAATGTCTCTCAGAAAGATCACGTTCCTAGGGGGCATACACCTTTAATCCCAGCACTCAGGAGGCAGAGGCAGGAATCTTGGTGGTTCAAGGCCAGCCGGTTCTACAAAGAAAATTCCAGGACAGCCAGAGCTGTAACACAAACCTGTCTCAAAAAACCAGAAATATTCCTTACCATAGTCCTCCAGCTTAAAATAGAAAGCATTTCCAGGCTGGGACTTAGATTACACAGAAAGAAGCCTAAGAATGCTTTATTTAGAGATGGAAAAAATAAAAAAGGAACTCTATTAATTGATTCTCATAAAATAAACTTTTAAAATGCTCCTTAATGGCTATGTCCTGTCTCCTCTTGGATGTCAGAATTGGGCCTTGAAAATGAGCTTGTGGTAGAAGCTCTGCCAGGGTCAGCTGGTACTTGCAGTTACCCACTTTGTGGGTTGTATAGGGTGTCTAGCAGCCCCCAACACAGCACTCCATGTCAGCACTACTCTCCATCCTTGCATAAATCATGCGGTTTGGCTTTTAAAGGATCCATTAATACAGGTTAACAGCATTTTTTCAGTCTTTGTTAAAATGACTTTAACCCACTGTTTTTTGTTTTGTTTTGTTTTGTTTTTTGGTTTTTTTTTAAGTACCATTTTATTTTCAAATGGAATGAGGCAGTTTTCTGGGGTAGCAGTTTGGTGGTAGTGTGTTCTCTGGTCCATGCCAGGCCGTTTGAGTCCTGACTGTATCCATGCTGCCTTCTCACTCCCAGCAGCTGGCTGCTGACTTGTTGCTCAGCTTTCTTCACCCCCACCAACCACAGTGTGGTCTTGGACCCCAGGTCCCACCTTCTCACATTTCCCCTAGCTCAGATTTTGGAGCATTTTCTGCCTTACTCCCTCCACTGTCTTTAGGGCCCTTCTGTCACATACCTCACTCTTACTTTCCAGAGTTCGAGGAGCATGGTTATGGTTGGTTAAGAGGACAACTCTCCTACCACCCAACTGCTCATCTCACAGGGTGGGATGGTTTAATCTGTTATCAGCTTGAGATCTTAGAGTCATCTGAGAATTATGTTGACTAGATTAGGGTAGAAGATCCTACTTGGGGGTGGAGGTGCCGTACCCTGGTTTAGAATCCCTGGACAGTGGTATAATGAGGAAGTGAGTTGAACACAAGCATTCATCACTGCTTCCTAATTGTGGATGCTAGTGACCACTGCCTCAAGTTCTTGCTTTCTTAGCCTCTACCATGATAACTGTTCTTTTGGGCTGTGAACCCAAATAGACTCACCATCCTTAAGTTGCTTTCCCAGTTTATCGGACATCACAGATGTTCATCTGTTGAGGCCAACTACTGGGTAGTTTTTCATCTTGTTGATTACATCATGGTCAACTTGTCCATACTTTTTTCCTGAGATTTTATATGCTCCCTCAGGTGATGTTATTATCAATTTGGCCTTTTTATAAAGGACAATTGCTTTAGCTAACCAATGCTGGCCTTGACCCTCAGGCAGTCCTCTTACCAGAGCCTCCCGAGAGTTGAGATTACAGTGTGCTGTGCCTACCTTTCAGCTGAGTACACCTACTTTTCACTTGCCAGCTCCCATAATTCATTCCTCTGCTCCTTTAAAAAGACATTGTGAGCCTGTGTATGACAGAGTGTATGTGGGTGCTTGTAGAAGCCAGAAGAGGCCACTGAATTCCCTGGAAACGGAGTTATAGGCAGTAGTGTGCCACCCGACATGGTGAAAAATTCTGGTTCTCAAGAAGAGCAACAAGTATTACTAACTGCTGAACTATCCTCCAGTCTTCTCACACTAGTATTATCGTCTATTCAGTTACTAGTTTGTCACCTGATTTCGTGGCGTCCATGTGCCTTTCCACTCATGTGCTTTTCTCGTCTTCGTCTCCTACCCCAGTCCAGGCAGCACTGCTGCTTACCAGGGTTGTCAGGCCGCCTGTCTTGATCCCTTCTAGTTGTCTCCTTTGAAAGCAGAAACCCACTTGTGTTAAAACCAGTCAGTGTCTCAAGACAAGGGAAGTGTTCATAGGGAGCTCTTGTAGCTAGGGACTGAACCTTGGCATCTGAAACATAAGTCAAGTGCCAGCCTACACTCCATCCCTGGCTCTCAGCCTTCCTGACATACTTCTCAGGGCCTCCTTGACTGTTTGCAGCAGAAACTTTACTCCGGTGCTCTATTGTTCCTCTTCCCCAACAGATACATGGGGTTCTTACCTATTCTCCTGGGCTGTCTTTTCTAGAAAGCTTTCATTGTCTCCCAATTTGATATATTCTAGCTCATTCCGGTATTTATTCCTTACCTTGAGTTAAATCCACAAGGGCAGGATTTCTGCTCTCAGGAAACACAGCAATATTGTACCATACAGGATTTCAGTATTCCACATTCCTTGAAGCAGCTATTTTGTTTCATAAAGTTAAGAGTATATCTGGACTTTTATAAGTGTTTATGATGCTATGTGGTTCATGACCCATTTTCAGTTCTACTTAATACTGATGTTTCTCAAACAACATTTCCAACTTGACACTAGCTCCATCTGCTTCCAGGATCCCTATGGTGTAGCAGTGGGTGGAACAGTGGGACACTGTTTATGCACTGGATTGGCAGTAATTGGAGGAAGGATGATAGCACAAAAGATATCTGTTAGAACAGGTAAGGTCTCTTTAATTAAAATGCAAACGTGTTCTAATGCTTGAAAATCAGACATAACAGAAATGGCATGCTAGCTTTGCTCATCTCTCTAGAGACCACCTGGTCTTCATGCTCATCACTTAGACTTCTGTGTACATTACCTGCTTCTGCAAACTGACTTTTCCCATGTATACAAATTAGTTAAATTTTTCCCATGTATACAAATTAGTTAAATTACAAATTGATCAATACATGGCCAAACTCAGCTTCTAAGCCAGTGAAAAACCCACTGGCCTGAAGTATGTTTATGATAGGCAGGTCCTGTGTGAGACTTGACCATTTTCAACCTTTTGTTGTTTTTTGAGACAAGGTTCCCCTCTAACAGCCCTAGCTGTCCTGGAACTAGCTCTTGTAGACCAGACTGGCCTTGAACTCAGAGGTCGGGCTACCGGCCTACCTCTGCCTCCCCAGTGCTGGGATTAAAAGCATGTGCCACCACCGCCCAGCTCCACCATTTTCAGCCTTTGAAGGCAGTTTGGGGTCTGAGGCTTGTGGGCATCATCTATCAGGCTCGGCAACAGCACCTTTATATGCTTATAAGCTAAGCCATCCTACTGCCCTGATTTATACAACTGCTGCTTGCCAACACTTTCACTTAATTCTTTCTCTAAGCAGTGTGTAAAGAAAGGTCTGCTTGTCAGGTAAGAATGAGAATCAGGAATGCTGGGCCACTGACAGTTTGAGTCGTTTGAGAGTGGCAAAACAGAAACGGTTTTGTTAGCAGTGTCACAGTGAAAGACATGGTGCCTCACTCACCTCCTCTCTCCTTTTTTCCAGTGACAATCATAGGAGGCATCGTTTTTCTGGCGTTTGCATTTTCTGCACTATTTATAAGTCCAGACTCTGGTTTTTAAAAAGCTGTTCATCTGTATTCAGCCTAAGATATGCAACTTTCTGTACATAGTGCACAACTAAAAGTAATGGAAAACACTGTATTTTGTAGTATTAATTTGTAAGTTTGACCCATTTAATGAAGTATTATGTTCAAAAGAGATAATCATTGATTCTAGTTGTAAAAAACTTTAGAAGTCTGACTTCTAAGTGTGGGTTTTTCCTCTAGCCTGATTATGTTAACACCTCAGCCCTTAGGTCTGTTCTGATACGTGTGGTGTGTCCAGTGCAGGGAGTCTGACCACTTGAGTTTTCTTGCAGCATGACCCTTTTATAAATACAATTTCTCCTTGGACAATGGTGTTTATATACATATATATGTATGTATGTATATCTTAAGCATTTCCTTGGGGGAAAGAATGAAATATTTCTACTTTTAAAACCATATTCCTGAGCCAGTAGAGTAATCAGTAGTTTTGTCTTTTGGGAATTAGGATTAAAGAGAGAAATAAGGTTTACTGTTGTATCAATAACATGCCATAAGAGTTGTTTGTTGGCTAGGTCCATTCTCCCTCTTATTTTTTTTTTAATTGGGTAAGATACCCAATATAAAAATAGTCAATATTTGACAACATGGACTTACCAAGTTAAAAGAGAATACTATGAATGTATTCCTATTTTTTATATACTGAATAAATGTAACAGATACAATGTAAATAAAAGTGGTATGACTAGTACTTGGTTTTCCTTGTGTGTTATACAAAATACTTTATAACTTACCAAAGTAGTAGTAGTAGTATTTCCTATTTATTATATTTACATTCAGTTTCCAAGAACTACTATGCAGTTTATTTCAGAGTCTGAAGTCATCCCTTGATCACAGCAACCTCAGTAGTCATTCAAGAGTGTGTTCTAATGATACTGTGCAACCCAAACAGCAAAGGCTGTTTGCTTCCAACGTGTATTCTAGTGTAACGTGGGAGCACTGCCATTGATAGTATCTTTAAGTGTGAAGGCTGGTTCCTTTATGGCAATGTTCAGGTACCCCTGTGTGGAACATGATAGAACAATGTAGTCTAACTGAGCGATGACAGATGTCCACAATGTAATTGGTAATTTGAGGCTATTGTGAAGAACCAGCTAAGTCACCTAACACTCTAATGAAAATTGTTGAAAGTTACTTTTTAGTTGTTAGCTGTTCTTCCAAATATTGTTAAACAGCAAATACTGATGAATTCTTTTCTGCAAGCTTTTAAGGAGTTTTCCGATTCCATAAAAACTGTAGTACTAAAGGACAGAAAAGGTTTCCATGACTTAGAACAAACACTTTAAAGAAATCCTCGTCATGTCCCCACACTGCACCTTCTATATGAGTAGACCTGTGCAACTGTAGAAAGCAGCCAGCAGCGTAGCCCCAGGACTAGGTGAGGTGAGTACTGAGCATAACTGCTGAGAAAGCAGTCTAGTACCAGCAGGACATTGTTTCTCTAAGTGGTAATTAAAATTAAGCTACAAGGCAAATACTGCTAGCTCAATTAGGCCCCACTGTTGAATAAAGAAAGGAAAATGTCACTGACAGATTTAAAAACATTTAATAGTCTTTCTGTAAATCAAATGTGACTCTTACATGTTATGTGCCACAGAAAGCAGGTAATTCATACTGAGAAGCAGCACTGAGGTATTCTTTATTTTTAAAACTGAAGGAAACAAAGTTTGGATCTAATCATTTTGACATTAAAACAAAAACAGAAAATCCATTGCTACTGCTTGGCTCTTTTGCTGTAGTTTTTGATTCTGAATACATTACAGGCGTCTATGGAAAAGAGCGTTCTGGTAGTACATGGAGTTGTAGGTAGAGCCTGTGCTCATACAGCAAGAGGCCTGAGTGAAGGCATGCTGGCAACACAATTTTACTTCTTAAAAAGTAACTTTGATAACCAATTGTATCAAACTCAACTAAAATGGCAATATTCAGCTGATAACAGGAGTCCATATTTTAGTCAATACTGTTTTCCAAATGTAGCTTATGAAAACCAGGGAACCTAATATAGCACCATTGAAACCATTCATTATCCATCATTTGTGGAGTTTAGGGTTTTGGCAAAAGGGTAATTCCTGAAAGAATGCCAGTCTTTTTTAATAACTGAATTTATTACAATGAACTGTTTGCTTGGGGGGGGGTATTCTTATCTGGAAATCAGCAGCCATGTGTATCTCTCCTTTGGGAGCCAGAAATGATGAGCCATGTCTGCTGTTTTCATTTAAACCCAGAACCAAGCAGTAAGGACAGCAATGTCAAGAACAGCACAGCAAGAACCACAGAGAACAGCAAAGAATCTGGTGCATGTTTATACAACCACTAACTGATTTAACAAACTTTACAAAGATAAAACACATATATATATATATATTTTTTTGCACTAACTGGTTTTAATACAGCACTAATTGAACTTGTCTTTGGGCTTCACTCCTTACACAGGGTGAATGTCAAAGTGCTATACTAGAGCTTTCCCCAGCTGAAGCAACAATAAAATAGATTTCAAAAATAACTTTAGAATGGTTTCAAAATTCCAGTTGTTTTGGCTGATACATCCAGTGTTTAATCAGGAACTTTTTGAGGGTAATGTTTTTGCTTGAAGATGTCAACTTCAAGGTAACAGCTTTTCATATATTTTAGGTTTGTTTTATTCTTAAAACCATTGTCAGCAATAAACTTGAACCAGTACTCAAACACAAGCAATTTGAATGTCATTTCTTAAAGCGATGTCACTGTTTTCTCTGATTTAAAAGCATGTATCTAAAAATGGTATATTTTCAATTTACCCTTCTCAGAGTTAAACACCTTTTACATAATTAAACTCAGTTTGTCTGATCGTATTTTAACTACTGTTCTCCAAGGGGTCCTTGTGAGTTAGACCCTACCTGTGGGACTCCAGAGCTACAATGAGAGTACTATCGGAGGACTATATCCCACAGATCAGGTGAGCAGGAAGGATCCTCACGGAGGGAGGCCTCCCATGTTCACTTTACTAGTCAGTGCTGGCTATGGAGATTTAAAGATAATCTACTTTTTAAAGACTTTTCAGTATGCATACATTGTATAACTATCTGTAAGGACTCAATATGTGGAAATAATGATGACAGCCATTAAAAGGTACATTTTGCTAGCATTTACCCAAATGGGCAAAAACAAAGGCAGCATGTAACATGTGCCCTTGGTTCTGTCACACTGGCCTTTGACTGTGTCGGGAAGTAACCATATAGAAAGTGTCCATGAAACACTGAAGGCAACAAGTAACACTAGAAAAAGGTTGGAGTGATTTAATAAAGCAGAGCTGAAAGGAGTTACCTTTGAAAATTTTTTCTTAAATGAGTTCAGAGCAGGAGGAAGTGCAGGGTTGTCCAGGTTGACCCCCCACCGCCATCCTGATGTACAATGAGTTTCAATTATCTGTCAGTGGAGAGTCACTGGGGGCAGGGTAACAACTGCTGCCCCAAAGAAGACCCAAGAACAAGATAAATGATGCAAAACAAAAACTGACCATAAATTAAATACAGGAGACCAAATGTAGATAAACAAATATAAATAAATACATAGCCATTTTATTTATAAGAAACCCAGAGAACTGTGTTCGGAACAAGTTCCTTCCAACCACTTCTAAGACCTCCTGTAACTACTTACTATGGTGATTGTCGCTTAGTTCAGCACCTCAGTGTTTGCTGGTGGTGTTGATGGGGTCTCAATAGTCTCCACAAACTACACAAATACAACCTATTTTTCTAGAACATTTTCCTGGGAAAACCCAGGCAACTTAGAAAGTATTGTTAAAGACTCATCTTTCAAAGTATTATTATTTCAGGAAAACAAGGAATGTAGTGTTATGACAACGGAAAAAATATGCAAACAGTCATGTGGAAAAAAAGAATTTTAATTTTTAAATATATACTTTTGCGTAATTTCTGGTGAGCTGTTCAACACTGTCTGAAATATCCTGAATTAGTAACTCTACCAACAAAATTTACCTCCAGTGTTTCCACAGGAGACATTAAAATAAGACCAAATTATAGTTTTCTTCAACCAAAGCAGTCATTCTCAGTCTTTTTTGTGCAAAAATATTACAAGAGTAACTCAAGTGGGAACGCTGAAATGACATGCCAACATTTCAGGGCACATTTAAAACACTCAGTAATTCTTGAAATTACCGTATCCTAAAATATTACTACCAACCGTTGATTGATTAGTTCTGTGTATCTACTCAAGACAGATGCATATTTTCCTAGACCTCTGAAAACAAACAGGCTCATTGGTCTCTTTTGGTGTCCACACAATAGGCAAGATAGGTTTACAATAGTGTTTAAATGAACTACGCATCTACAATCTCCCGACTCCACCACATTCAAAACAAAAGTCAGAGTTTATTTGGCTACCTTGAAATCACTCCCATAAACCTGCTACGGTTCACTGGATCTAAACATTTCTCAGAAATGTGTCATTTATAATTTCACCTAAGTGATGATTAGGGGATCCTTTAAAAATGGTTAATGCCTAAGATACAAACTTTATCTAAATGAATAATTGCAATAAAGTGCTTTATTACCTTTCAAAATGATGCTTTTAGACTGTGGTATGTTGATCTAAGTGTGTGCTATTCCTCCCATAAAGGATCCCCAGGCATGAGAGTCTGGTCTCACCTGTCTCAGAAAGCAGCAGCACTATCTTTTGGTAGGTAGGCTGACAATAGGCACATTACCCATGCGGATGAGGCTTTACTAGGGCTATGGCAAAGGGGGGCATTAGAAAAGTGGGAGGCAGGTGGAGGGTCCCTACTACACTCATAGTTATATACAAATATATTAAATATGCTATAAAAATAGTCAACTCTTTTCCTTTGCATTTACTTCAGAAGCTCCTCTTAGAAGAGTGTTCACTCAATCCAGACAAACGTAAAAGGTTTCTTTCTCTAATCACTATGAAAATGGCAAGTGCCTTTGTGCTGTTTCTTCTCCGCCACTGAAGAGTTCCAGTCAGCTTACTCCTGGCTATATGCCCTCAGCAATATTAATATCCAGTGTTTATACCTTCCATGTGGACTCTGTGGACTATACAGGTACTGGAAAGGTGATAAGCTTGAACGCGTTTTACACAAATGCTTACCAACAAACTAATCACCAAACAAAAAAATAATACTAAAAATGCTATCTGCATTCCACTTTTTAAAAAAATGCCTTAATGTAGTGGAAACATTTTAAGCACACAGTAATATCCAAGTGAAAAGAATCTACCTCTGTAGACTACTACTTTAAGGGTCCCTTTCTAAGGCTTGAACAAGGGCTCATCTCCCTCCACACGATGCCCTTTATACAGCTGGACTGCTTCAGTGCTCCCAACTAACTTCAAGAGACTGCTTTAAGGCAACGGCCAACTACAGCACACACAATTCAAACACACACTAGTTTGCACAGTTTTCTATCACAAACTATTCAAAAGCACAGACGTTCTTTTATTAGTACATTCCTAAGCCAAGTCTATGTGACAGCAGAGCACAGCACTCTAGAGCTCCCCTAAATCTAGGCTGGAGCTTGGGGAAGGGCCTGTAGTGCTCAATTGTATGCAGCCCCACCCAGCCCCTCCATAGTTACTACTCTAAGGAAGAAAAGAGGAGTACTTTCCAATGTCTAGGTTCTGGGCTGACGCCAGCCTCAAGAGCAGCTTTGTGCCATTCTGTTCTCATCCCATACGATCAGCAACACCCCATGCAGAAGCAGCCCAGAGCAAGGTACCTGCAGGGCAATGAGAACCTATCTGACCCGCACCCGAACAATTTAACTAAAAAGTGCTGCCCAGAATCCAAATTTTAAAGAAAAATGAATCCCCATGAAATAGAGTAGGGGTCATTAAAGTTTATAAGAAGCTGAGAAGTGTTTCTATTTGGTATCTTTTCATAATTTAGATTTTAGATATAGGTTTCAGTCAACAACTTTGGCTATAGAAATGAAGAAGAGCAGGCAACAGATCAACCTTCATCAGAATGCTGAAGTCTGTACGTAGGATACAGACAGGGACAGTTTGCCATCAGGGAAAGCAAGAATTAAGGAGCTGAGAGGCAGTTGGTGCTGACAAGTGTTGCCCAGCACCGCACTCCACATGGACACCTAAGTTAGTGGCTTGGTGCTCCTTTATCAACTGCTTTGAAGCAGGAAGATAAACTGTGGAGAACAACAAGAATTACATAATTAGTATGTTGTATCTCCTGTTAGCTAAATCCTTATCGCTAGGTATTGCCAAAAAGTAAATGAGGCACAACTCAGGTGACATGGAATGGCGTAAGATCAAGAAGGCAATTTGGAAGGGGAGAAAAGCAATGTGGGTGCTCTATTTCACATTAATTTCATCACGTGTATGTAAGTTTGCATATACATACATGTGTTCTCCCCGCTCTTCGGGTGTCCATGTGAGCGTCAACTAGAAGACTGATATGTCGGTTACTGACTGGTATCTAGCCACGATTCTTTGCAGAAAGGTAGATACCAATTTTCTTTGGTTGTGTTCTTTTTCACCACTAACTTTCTAACTTAACTGCAGCCAGGTAAACAGGAAAACAAAGACTTAAGGATGACAACAAAGCTGAGGACAGATAACCGACTCCATGTTCCCTAGAGCCCTTATCTAGAAATTCTGCATTAGGTTATTTTCATTGCTGAGAACCTCTGTTTAGCAGCCTCATACACTTTCTTTTAAGGTCAATTCTAATTTGCCACACTTGTCTTCCCTTTTTCCAGTAATGTTTTATATTCTATTTTCTATTTCTCTTTTGTTCTATAATTGAAAATTTCATTATTAGTACCATAAGATCTAAAAAAATGCTTTTTAAAATCTATGTAACTTCGTTGGAGCTTATTACCTGTAGAGTATGATATTGCCAGATGAAATCTTAATTCATGTTTAGAAAGCATGTGAGTTACAGTTGTGGTTTGACAAAGGTTAAAGGCAATTCCTACCCTTCCTCTGAGCAAGTGTTTACCAGTTATTCTTAAAGGACTATTTAGCTTTAAAGGAAGAAACAATTTGGAAATAATTTTGGGATCACATTAACAACTGTGATCCTATTCAAGGTGGCCCATTGAGACGTAGCAGTCTTCATGGGAACTTGAAAATGACATTGAGACCCACATGCTGCTAAAAATGTACTAAGGTTTCAAAACTGCTACTGAAACCAGACAATGAGTTAAAGATGGTGAGTTTTATCACCTGAATTAAATCAAGGCACTATGGGTTTTTTTCCCCCTCAAATAACCCTGAATCATTTTGACTAAAAGAAGCATTGAAATTTTTAAGGATAATAAAAAGATTCCAACAAATCCTAAAAGTTAAAATTCCCATCACTGAGAATGTTAAAAAGTGCCTAAAATGTTCTGTGTGCAAATTTGACTCTTATAACTGAAACATTCTTGAAATCACTTTCAGGCTTGTTGAAAACCATTCACATAAATATTCCAACTATGAAATAAAATACACAATCAAACTCTCAACCAACCATCCAAAATAAAACAGTGCAATTCTATTTTCAAACATAATTAAAATAATGAAATAGGGATATTTCTGAATAAGTGGAAATGTAGCAATAATTTAACCTGAAAAAAAAAATCCATTCCCAGCAGCACATTATATCTCACTGAACAAACTGTGACACCACAGCCAAAGCATGAACAAAAAGACTTGTGCCCTGGAAAAAAGTGACTAGAACACTATTATGTTGTAAACAAAATGAAAAGGAGGCTGTTATCAGTTTGTACATGGTGTCAAAATCTAATGAAATGGACTCATACCTGTAAGGGGCAGATAATGCTTTCATGCTGTACAAAGGTTTGCTCTTTCCTCCATCCAGACACACGCACATCTATATAGCGTCTGCACAGAGAATTCAAACCTGCACATTCTGAAAGGAATCACTGATCCATCATTATCTGAGCATGGAGGGGAGTTTGGGGTGGGGACTATTAACTACTGGACTATCTTCATGGCAATCTAAGCAAATCCCTGGCAGTGGTGTGTCCTCTGTAACATTTGATACCAGGCACAGAACCACTAAAGCTACCAACACTGTCAGTGCTTTTCTGATTCAGTAAAGGTCAGGATAGTTGAGCTTGTTAATGTTTGGCAATATACTCTTTCTCCATAAAACAAAATCTGGGCAAAGAAACTGTCCAATTGGCTGTGTCCCTACAATCCCCCACTGGCTGGTATTTAATGTACATCTGTAGCACTGGGCAGCATCTCCCTACCAACTAATCCAGGAACTGGAACACTCAAGACTACCCTCACAGAACTGCTAAACTTCTAACCATATGTCATCTGAGTGACTTTCTGGCCATTCCCTTCCTCTCTAGTATCAGAGAGGAAGTGTGTGTGCTACTGTGGCTGGACCTTGGGAGGGTCACTCAGACTGTCAGTCCTGTGCCGACTAAGCTGCTGCTGCTGTTGCTGCTGAGGCTGGTGTTGCTGGTGATGCGACGACGGAGGGAAGGTGCTCTGTTGTAGTGGAAAGGCAGCAGAGAGGATGAGCTGAGCGGAAGGATTCCCATGGAGCAACCTAGGTGTCTACAAAACAAAAGGAGGATTATGCAGCATGGTTTTATGTCTTCACACTGTCCACAGGGACAAGAGCTTTAAATTCTCATTTTGTTTACTAATCTAAAAAGTGTTTCTGGAAAACAGAAGCCTTACCTTCTTTCTGAAAGCATAACAAAATTTAATTCAAAGGAATTTATGCTGAGAATTTAATAGTATAAAATACTACTATCTTGAGACAAACTGCATATTTTTATTTTATTTCCTCCAGGCCCAAATTTAGACAGTAAAACTGGAGCATAGCTATGTCTGTATAAGACACGGATACTCCCTGGTCAGACAGACAGTGCCATCTGCACATAGGTCTGCCTGCTGGTTAAGAACAAGACCAGAGTTAAGAAAATAGCTCTTCCCATAAATGCTTGTAATCCCAGTATGGGTGAGGTGGAGACAGGAGGATCCCTGAGGCTCACTGGTCAGCCAACCTAGCCTAGTAAGTGAGCCCCAAGTTCCTACAAGGCTCTGTTTCAGAAAGACAAGATAGACTAAGGAGCAAGACCCGAGGGCTGACTGCTGGCCTCCATACATTTGCATTTGCACACACTAGCGTATGGCCCCCAACCAGAGTAGTCAGAAAAGCACAGGCCTTAAGTAGACTTGGTTAACTTGAGCTGATCCACCTGCAGATGTGTGACACTATCAAGTGGTCTACTTCTCCCACCCTCAGCACAAGTATCTATGATGCTGAGTTTGTACAAACATAGAAAAAAGGAGGGCACAGCTGGAGGCTGAAGTCCCGTGTGGCTTTATGAAGTAACAAAACAAAAATAACCCTTCCCGCAAACAGGGACTGGTCTACCATAGCTAATCCACATGTCAGACCTGAAAGCCTCAACTCTGAGTGTTTCTTTCATCACATTTTGACTCCTGACTCACAAAAAGGGACTAGCTGAGACAGTGGGAGAATTTTCAAGTGAACAACTTCTGGAAGACAGCACACGCTTACTGAGACATCCTTGAACTGAAACTAGTAACATTTGCAAATGTGTATGAAGAAAACCTATGTACTCAAGCCTAAGGACAGACTTAAACCTTGAGATGACAAAACTTGACAAGGACCTTACTTACAATTTTTCTTCTTGATTTGCTACCAGAAAAGTCTTGGTAAGTCAAATGGATTTATGGCATTTACTTCCATGACTACAATCCAAGTATATTTTCAAACACAGGTCCATTAGAAAAGCCAAATTATGTATTTATCAAAGTTCTTATGTTTTGGGGATGCATGTTTGTGGTCGGGGCAAGGAAGAAGAGGATGTTCATCTTATAAACATTTATTCTGTGTGTGCAACTATTAGGGTTCACATGTGGGAGTCATGGGACAGTTGTGGGAGTCAGTTCTCTCCTTTGACTATGTAGAAATCTGAGACTGAACTCAGGACATAGTACCTTCACTTACTGAGCTGTCTCCCTGGTCTCAAACACTCTTTCTTTTTAAAGGCCTGTCTTCTTTGATAGATTCAAAATACTAGACCTTAAGGCAAATCACATTTTTTAAAGCTTTTGTTTAAATCTCACTGGAGATTTTATATATAATATGTATATTATATACTTGTGTGTATTTATATATTATCACCTAAATAATAGCCTAAGACTTGTTTTATTATTTATAATAATAGCTAACCCAGTTATTAATTGTAGTAGTTCAGACTTAAGTCCTGTGGGTGTGACTCAGAAATATTTAAGCAATAAGGCTGTTTCAGTATTCCATGTTACCAAAATAAGAATTCCACCTAGCCCAGATGGCCTCTTGTAGAAAAAAGCACCAGATTCCCCAACACTAGAGCCTAGAAACCAGTTCTGTTGGTTCTTGGCTGAGGATCCTAACCCAGGGGGACTTTCTTCTGGACCTATTGATAGGTTTATCCACATGGCATTTGGGTGGGTTTTGTCATTAATATGAATGTCTTACTACATTTGCCAGTATCACAGTCATCAATGACAGCTAGCTATATACCTTACAGTGTTATGAAGTATAAACTATTACATCCAATGCATCAATGAGGTTTGTTGACAAGTGCTATCCCAAAGGTCATGTGTATGTGGTATAGCAATTACTCAATTTGAGGGCACCCTGACTTTAGAGCCTAAGTTCTAGTGACAAACTATACTGCACCTACACTGATTTCTCCTCTGACATTAATTTATAACAAGAAAATTTCAATAAGCTGGCATGGTAGTGCATACCTGTAATCCCAGAATGCAGAAGCAGGAAGATCTGCATGAGTTCCAGGCCAGGCACAACAAACACAACAAAATCACAATCTTAATAAAATTTTATCTGATGATTAAGGTAACTCCTAGGCTAAAAAAGGGATCTTTCTTGATGTACCTGCTCGGTGAAGACAGTTTGAAGGTACTGAAGAAAGAAAATGGGGCTTTTTTATTAAATTCTTGAAATACTAGCCTGAGAGAGAAAATGGGCTTAATTTAATAATTGATTTGATATGGTCAGGAAGTAGGCCACTTACTCTAGCCAGAAGTTCAGATAACTAAGTTTGGCTAGGTAAGGTTTTAAAAGCCTTCCAAGACTGAAGAAGAAAAGATAAAATAGCCTATTAGGACAAGCTTTCTATTTCTATAGATATTTAAATCCTACAATAAGCCTTTACAGATTTTCCAGGTCTTTTACAACCCTGTTCATTTATCATCTTGTTTGGTTATAAAATAGGCAATTAGCGCAAGGCAACTTCCCCATGGTGAGACTTACCTGTAAAAACTGCTGTGGTGGCTGGGTCAGCTGGGCCTGAGATGGTTGCTGAACTGCAGGAAGCTGCTGCTCTTGGGAGCTCTGCTGCTNTTGCTGCTGCTGTTGTTGCTGCTGCTGCTGTGTGGCGAAGGTCGGATAGGCAGTCACCACCTGGCCCATAAGCATGGTACTTGGTACCATCACAGCCCCACAAGCTACAGGAGCAGTCACTAATTTGGTCACAAGTTGCTGACCTTGAGAAAATCTGTGAGAGAAAACAAAGAAACGGCATCAAAAGACCAAGCATAATTCAAGTCAGCTAAAGGTTTATCTTAGATAATACCCAATGGAATTGTTCATTTATTTTATAAAAGCATATGTTCCTAGTTTCTGTTTTCAGAGATTCTCCTTGGAGGCTAGGGATATAGTTTAGTGGCAGAGTGCTTGCTTGTATAGCATGTTGGGGTCAATCTCCAGCACCAAAAACAATTTTAAAGGGCTCTTTCTTGGGGGGGGGGAATCAGTCAAATAAATAATATACACACACACAGTTTGTAATATAAAACATTATAACAACAAAAACAGACACAGCAAAGCAACTTAAAAAATACTCATTCAAGATAATGAAGGACCTGCAATGCCATATATATAAATTAGTTCAAAATTAATAAAAGATCTAAACATAAGATATAAACTACAAAACTCTTAGAAAAAAAAGGCACCCAAGCTTCATGATGTCGGGCTTGGCAACAATATCACTATCAATGCCAAAAGCACAGGTAGGTAACATTAAATAAAAAATTAATTGGATGGCATCAAACTTAGCCAGACATATAAAGAACTCTTGCAATCAAATGACACTCAACACATTTAAAAAATGGACAAAAGTTAAACGTTTTCTCCAAAAAATACGAATAGCCAAGAGACACATAAAAAAGTCCTCACTAGACCTAATCATTAGAGAAATGAAAATAAAATAGCAATGGAAAACCAATGTGTGCCAATCAGTTCATTATTACAGAAAAATATAATAAGAAAACTGTTGTCTTAATTTGCTTTCTATTGCTATGATAAAACATCAGGACCAAACAGCAACATGAGGAGGAAAGGGTTTATCTGGCTTACAAAATCCCAAGTCACAGGCCACTGAAGGAAGCCAAGGCAGGAACAATGGAGGGAGGAACTGAAGTTGAGAGAACAGAGAAGCACCCTTTATTGGCTTTCTCATACAGCCCAGAACCACCTGCAGGGAACTGCACTGCCCCATAAGCAGGGCCCCTCCATATTAATCATTCTTCAAGAAATTGCCTACAGACAACAGGATAGAGGTATTCTGTTTTCTTATTTGAGATTCTTCTTCCTACTAACGCTAGCTTGTGTCATGTTGACAAAAACAAAACCAACCAACCAACCCTAACCAGGACAACCCTGTAACAGTTCCTCAAAGAATTAAAAGAAGTCCATTTCTGAGCACTGAGTCAAAGTCAGAGAAAGCAAAAGGCAGGAAGATCACACGAGGATGCTTTTTGCACAGCCGTATTTGCTGACAGCAGCCAAGGTATGGAAGCAACCCAACTATCCACTGGCAGAATGGTAAGGAAAATGCTACCTACGTATAACATACAGAAGAACACTTGGCCTTAAAATGAATCTGATATCTGAAAACACAGATGAGCCCTGAGAATATTCTGTTAAGTGAAATACAACAGGTACAAAAAAATAAATTACTGGGTAATTAATTTACACAAAGTATCTTTAGGCAGTCAAATTTATATATCAGAAAACAGAAGGATGGTTGCCAAAATCAATAGGCAGAAAGGTTAAAGAGTTGTTTAATGAGTTTCAATCTGGAAAGATAAAAAATGCTCTGAAGATGGTTGAGGGCGATAGTTGGAACCACGTGTGGATATACTCAAGGCCACAGGACAGCACACTTTAAAACGCTTAACACATAGCCAGGCAGTAGTGCTGCACGCCTGTAATCACAGCACCTGGGAGGCAGAGGCAGGCAGATCTCAGGGTGAGCCTAGTCTACAAAGAGAGATCCAGGACAGTCAGAGCTACACAGAGAAATCCTGTCTCAAAACAACAACAAACCCAAAATGTCAATCTTGAAATTTGCATGCAAATGATTGGTGAGGTAATCCAGACCCAAAAAGATGGATATGGTATGTACTCAACTCATAAGTGGATACTAGGTATAAACAAAGGATGTTGTACCTATATAGTTCATGATCCTAGAGAAGCTACGTATCAAAATGAACCCTAAGAAAAACATACAAAGAACCACCTGGAAAGTTGAAATAGATAAGATTGCATGACAAAACTGGGAGCATGGGGGTGGGGGGGAGAAAGGAGGGTAGAAGGAGAGGGGGAAAGGAGAACTTGAGGGACCAGGATAGTTGAGATGAAGGAAGGACAAAGATGAGAGCAAGGAAAGAGATATCTTGATTGAGGGAGCCATTATGGAGCTACCTTGCTCTAGAGAAATTCCCAGGAGTCCACAAGAATGACCTCAGCTAAGACCCTAAGCAACAGAGGAGAAGGTGCCCAAACAGGCCTTGCCCTGTAGTCAGATTGATGACTATCTTAAATGTCACCATAGAACCTTCATCCAGCAGCTGATGGAAACAGAAGTAGAGACCCGCATCAGAGCACTGGACTGAGCTCCCAAAGTCCAGTTGAAGAGT
>LOEQ01001142.1:130377-156368 GCA_001685075.1 Bramus lutescens | reverse complement strand
AGAATATGAGCAAAGAGGTCAAGACCATGATGGGGACACCCACTGAAACAGCTTCCCTGAGCTAGTGGGAGCTCACCAGCTCCAGCCAGACAGGGAAGGAACCAACATAGGATCAAACTAGTCCCTCTGGATGTGGCTGACAATTGCATGGCTGGGACAGACTGCAGGGCCACTGACAGTGGGACCAGGATTTATCCCTACTGTTTGTACTGGCTTTTTGGGAACCTATTCTCTTTGGATGGATACCTTGCTAAGCCTAGATACGGCAGGGAGGGCCTTGACCTATCCCAAAGCAATGTACCTTACCCTCTCTGTGAAGTGGAAGGGGGGTGGTGGGGTGAGGGTAAGTGGACGGAATGGGAGGAGAGGAGGGAGTGGGATCTTGGATTGGTATGTATAATGAAAAAAAGATAGTTTGTTTAAAAAAAAAAACTCCAAAAAAATAAATAAATGTTAATACAGAAGTTTTGTTGCCTATATTTTATCAATTAAAACTTTTAAATCTGTAAAAGTTCACTTTTTGTAAAATGGCAAGATACTTAGGAGTTAAATATATGGTAAGCAGAGTTCATTGACTACAAAGGCAAACAATTCATGAGAAAATTACAACTACTATAAAATCATTTTCAAAAAATTTTACATTTATAGGAAAATTATACTCAAGGTTTTTATTTTATAAATGTAAGGAAAAGTGACATTTTTAAGGATAAATCAAAGTGAAATTTACCAATACAGAATATTACTCATGGTCAGAATTGACTAGTTTCTCTTCTCTTCCATTCTCTGGTGACAGTATTCCTTCTGTTGGCCTTTCCAGTTTGATGAAGTTCACTGCTAGCACTGACTACAAGGGAGTAGCCATGACTAGACATGAGAGAACTGCAGCACAAACAGCGGGAAGTCTGTATAGATGTGTGCTTTATTACTAATACCATCCACATGACCAAAAAAATGTTTACTTATTATTTTTGCAGTGCCAAGGATTGAACCCCAGTCCTTTAAAGCCATGTTTCTTTATGACAAAGGCCAACAAGTTCTGACTACACTTTTCATTTGCTTACTTCAACCATAAAATTCATCTGTTTCCCTATAAAGTCTGCCAAACATTTATTACACCAAGTATATGTGAGCTGGCTATTCTCTAATTTTCATTAATCTCTCATTTCCTGTGGAAATATCTATTGAAATATGTTCCCTCCCGGGCCCCCGAAAATACATGCCAGCTCATCCAGCTACCCCAGTGCTGCTCTCTTAACGCTTCACTACAACCCCAGTGGCACGTGGACAGAGCCCGCTGAAGCTTTGTGTGACAGTGCCTACAAAATGGGCTTCTGCATCTGACAGCCCAGGTCAGGATGAAAAATAAAGTTTGATGTTATTCTGTTAAATCTTTAACATAATAATATAAAAAATAAAAAAAAATGGGTATAGTAAGCAATAAACAAAAATTTCATGGTAAAAAATGAAATTAATGGTTTTGGAGAAAAGTGCAATACTGAGGATTGAACTGAGGGTCCTGTTCACTCAGGCAACTTCTCTACTCCTGACTTGTATCACTAGCCCATGTAGATATTTTTATATATTTGTTTCTATGCTTTTCTTTTCCTGTGTCTGCCGCATGCATGGAGGCATGCAGAAGGCCAGAAGAGGTCATGAGAACCCTGCAGCTGGAGTTAAGGAGCTGTGACTGCAGAAGGGGAGTGATGGGAACTGAACTTGTCTTTCTGGAAGAGAAGCAAGTGTTCTTAAGCACTGAGCACACAGGTTGTTTTTATTCAATAAATTTACAACTCTGAAGATAATAAATGAAGTATGACAACCACCTTATCTGTCTGTCCTGAGTGAACGTAGTTACCGTAGCACTCTGTGTACTGTTCTGGGGCATACTGGATGGGATTTGGACCATGCTCCCGGCCGCAGGCTGTGAGATCACCATTGTATTGTATAGTGGGGCTGTGAGAGTGCTGGGCGTCTGGCTTGGAAGAGACGTCTGCTGATTATGTCCACTCATTACACTCTGTTGACTCTGTTGGAAATGAAGATTTTTCAGAGATTATCTAACAGTTATAGGATGGCATGCTTTTACTATTCACCATTTGACAATGGCTGACAGAACAGAAATGGACTAGCAAAATATATTATTCTGAGAGAAATACAAAAAAGGCAGATTTGGAATAGTTGACTTAGTCTGGATTCTTTGATGGAAAGTAAGCTAATACTTTAAAAGAAGCATGATCTTAACAGGGAAGTAAAAAACATACATGGAAGACATCTGTAAAAGGCTCAAAGCAAGTCAGTGATGGTCACATAGTATGTTTTTCAAATATAGTAACAGATGAACACTAATTAATTACCAGAATTCTACAGAATGATCAAACTATTCCCACATTCTATTCAGTATGCTTGCTATTCAAGAAGCTTTTGCAGATCAAAGACTTTTACATAAGGAAGTTTGCATGTTATAAGAATCTGGTATAATTATTAAACTAGGTCCATAAAACATAAAATTCTTAAATATCAAAATATTTAATAGTAACATATTTTCTACAAAATACTTTAATGATCGTTGTCAATATTGTATGTTCTAATTTTTATTAAAATTTAGCAGCTGATGCAGCACAGAGCTTTAGGCAGACATTCTGTTACCTGAGCTGACGTACTGTGTAGAGTCTGTTGTATCACGTGCTGGTTTGTGGTCATATGTCCAGTATTCATTCCACTTGGAATCTGGCTACCAGAAACGACTTGGCCTTGCATATTTATAGGTGTAAGTTGCTGGATATTAGAATTTCCAGAGGCAAGTTGAACGGAACCAAAATTCAATCCAGAGTTTGATTGTTGCAAAAACATCTTTGAAAATAAAGATTACATTTCAGTGAACTTCCTTTGGCAGGAAGGCTCAGCTTGCTGCACAAGCCTGGTAGTCTGAGTTTGGTGTTTGGATCCCATGGTGGAAGGAAAAATAGAGTCCCCAAAGTTATCTTCTGACCTCCACATATATTCTGTAGTGCATGCATGCTCTCTCTCTCTCTCTCTCTCTCACACACACACACACACACACACACACAAAATTTTTAATTACGCTTTTTTGTGAGGGTGCTGGGAATCAAATCAGGGCCTCAAGAATTTTAGGCTCTACCAATAAGCTACATTCCCAGACTAAATAAGCATTACAGTTTTTAAATAAAAAACAAACAAACAAAAAGACCAAAGAGAACACTGAAAGAAGCCAAGCAAAATGAAGTTTAACAGTCAGGTAACAAGTAATTAGCACATTTTGCGAGACCAATTAGCAATAATGACAATAAACTATGAAGATAGACATTCATTCTTTCTCAGCCACAAGATCAACTGTGCTATCAGTGCTTGTCAAAGGGCTGCTGCTGGCAGCTTTGTACCATCCATCACTCAAAGTTCGTGACAGTACACAGAAGAGTGTTCACCTAGTTTCCCTTCAGCAAACCTAGTTCCCTACACATCCCTGTTAGTCAAGTAGTAAGTATGTCTTAGTCAAGTGATAGGACACATATATATTGGCTGATGGAAAAGCTCAGCCAATCACATCTGGCTTGGGTGTGGCCACCTGGAGCCAGGCAAATAGATGAACGGGTAGAGAGGTACAGGTACGCGCCTGTGATCGTCTGGCTCGTTTGGACTTTGGACCTTCTCCGGTAGCATGAGTTTCCCGTTTTTTCAATTATTAAATTATATCTGTTGTTTTGAGCTGGTCTGGTTATTTTAGCGTACCGGTCAAATACGCCTTCACTTACAATTGGCATTTTACTAAAACATATAAACTCTCTACCTCAAAGGTTCTACAAAGTAAAACTTTTTTTAATTATGGATTTGAACTTACTAAAATTGAAGTTTGTTAGTCTAAAAAGCAATGATGCTGACAGCAATGCCCTCAGAATGAGTGTCTTTGGAGGTTCTAGAATTAAGCAGATAGCCAATGTGTGGTGTGCAAAGTCCTTCTGTATATGTGTTGCTTTTATTGATTAATGAATAAAGAGGCTGCTTTTGGCCAATGGCTTAACAGAACATAAGGCTGAAAGAGATATATATAGAAAAAATAGGCGTAGTCAGAGTGAGGAGATGCCATGTACTCACTGGGAACAGATGAGCCAGAGGTGGTAAGCCACAGCCATGTGGCAATACATAGATGAATAGAGATGGGTTAATTCTAAATGCTAGCTAGCAATACACTTAAGCTATTGGGCAAACAATGTTGTAAATAATATAGCTTTTGTTTGATTATTTCAGGTATAAGCAGCCCCCTACTACAAATGTGTACTGAACTGGAAAAAATATACCTACCTCTTGCACCCAACTTTTCATTTAAGCAGGAGGGAGGCAATTTTTAGGAACCCAAACTATGAATGAGATTCTCTGTGCTCAGAATAACTTACCTGAAGCCCTTGACCATGGACCATTTGAAGCTGTTCTTGGATTTTCCTTAGCTCTTCTTGTTGCCGATGAATATTTGCCTCTATCATCCGTGTCCGCTGTTCCAGCTGGTCTTTTAAATGCTGCATGGCTCCTAACTGGGCTGAAAACTGAAACTGCAGCAGCACATGTAAGAAAGCATAACACATCTTAGAATTCCCCGGTCCTAATACCTGTGCGCTGTGAAAAGCAAGCAGTGCCACAAGACCAGAATGTCAGTTCCCAAACCACCATCTTTATTCTCCTTATGACACTGGAGCTAGACTTTAAAATCAGTGTCTTTGCCTGCGGACCCCTAGGAAGCTGCTGCAGAGGTGCTTGTCTTCCTGGTGCTGGTGGGGGCCCTTCTCTTCTGACACATGTGCCAGTGGTAGCTGCTCCTCTGCCTGCAACGCCCCTGGCTCACCCAGAAAGCCTCACTTTCCCAGCAGATGGCTTCCTTCCACGACAGCCCGGTGCACTTCTCTACTCAGTAGCTCCAGCCACAAGAAGCCCATCTAGTGCAGAATAAGAGCTGCTCAGGAGGCTGCGTCAGTACGTCCGTCTTTGGCTGTGATCCCCCTGATTTATGATAGTGGTTGTTCTCATATCTTTTTTTTAAAGTTACAATTACTACATGGGGAGGGGCACATGTCACAAAATGTGTGTATAGGCCAGAGGACAACCTGGAGGAGTCAGTTCTCTCCTCTACCACGCAGGTCTGGGGGCAGAACTCAGGCTGTCACGCTTATCCAGCTTACCTTCCTATTGGCATTTTTTAGAGATTCTTCTCTCAGTTACTAGCTAATACATCTTTATATTACCTCTGCTTGAATTCTGGTATGCTTTTGACTTCTGACTCAATCTTGACTAATTACAGGAACAATCTGCAGTTAGAAGATGTGAGTGCTTCTAAGGTGTGGTGGCATATAACTTTAATCTTAGCACTTGGGAGGCAGAGGCAGGTGGATCTCGGTGAGGTTGAGGCCAGCCTGTTTTACACAGAATGGTTTAGACCAGTCAGGGCTAAAAAGTGAGCCCGACTCTTAAAAAAAGAAAGCGAAAAGACAACCTGAACTCATCTGTACCTCAACAACTTAGCAAAACAATGTCTACATTTTACCAGAGGAGAATGAACCCCATACCTGGAATGAACCCAAAGCAAACTGTCATCTCTAGAGGGTCCTCTGTGTGTACACTGGCAGAATTACCCAAAGCTAGGCAGGAAGATCACAAATCCAAGACCTACCTGGGATGCAGAGTGAGTTCAAGTTTACCCTGGGCAACATTTTAAGGCTGGGTCTCAAAATACAATGCAAAAAGGGCATGAGGGCTCAAATACTGAGCATTTCCCTCGGATGTTCAAGACCACGAGTTCAGTTCTCAGTATCTTCCTTCCTTCCCACACATACAAAAATCGCTTATTTACATCTGACAAATAACCAATAATTTCATTCTTATACTGTTTTGAAAAAACTACTTTTCAGTGATACTATCCTTAGACCAGTTTAAAACACAGTTTTTTTTTAAAGACTAAGGAATTCTAAGAAATTATGAATGAATGTACACATGAATGAAGAAAGTCATTCTACATTCAGGGATTTCAATCTTCTGGCTTTTATACCCAATTAATAAGCTGTTCCTACAATTTAGGCACATGCGATGACTCATTACTCATTTATTTCCATGAACAGCTTGTACTATGTCATAATAGAGCATTTCACTTTATGGGAAATCTAGCTTCATAGTTTCCTGCAGTGAATTGCACCTAAAAGCAGGAAATGCCCACTCTACCCTTCCATATTCTATCTTCAAAAAGGTTGTCCTAAATTAATGAGTTCTTTTTAAGTTTGTGCTAAAGATGCTGAATATTACTTTTCTTTATTTTCTTGAAATGGCCTATGTAGCTCTGGCTGGATTGGAACTCTCTTTCATACATCAGGTTTGCTTCAAACTTTTGGTAATCCTCCTGCCTCTGCCTACCAGGTATTGCACCATCATGCTTGGCTTCTGAATAATAGCTTTTAAAGCATGAAACTTTGACCTTTGAAGATGACAACAAACTGATATCATGTATTAGATTCTATTAAGCTTGAGAAAAATTATAAATTTAGTACCTCAGCTTTCACATGCCTTTTAAAAATGTTATTTAAAATATGTTATATTTAATTTTTATGTCATACACATGTATTTTATTGTAACTAAAGTTACTTTTTCCTACAGGTAAATGTCATGTTGTCACAATTTAAAGCATTTCTACTAAACACAAACCAAAAAATAGAAACAGGCACAGAATATAGAGGATAACAGGAAATAAATCCACAGAACAAAAAAGCAAAGTACTGAGCTTTACTTAGTCAATGAAAACAGGAGGACTGAATGCTTAGCACCATTTTTGACATAGTATATATTATATATTTCATAAAAATACCTCTATAAAGATGTTGATGATGTTTTACTCATAATAAAATTAAAGAACAAATAATGTTGAAAGTATGTCTGCATATTACATAAAAGTTGTCAATACTTCAAAATAAATAAAATTTGAAGATTCAATTTGGTATTTAATAATGCAGTACTGTTATAGAGCTCTTACAGGGTAGTGTGTTGCTAGCAAGCAGCTTCTAGTGTTAAATAAAACAAGATTTCCTACTATATTTATTACTGTAATTCAGTAATATTTCTGAAACTTTAAATGAGCTACATATAACCACAGTTAAGAAGGCACACAGCAGTGCGCTGGGGAACTTCTTTTCTTTTGCTAACTTCAGTACTCACTTCTCCTTTGGACTCAGGCCATCTCACATTTCTAAACAGCTTTCCTTCACTTTTGTTATTTTGGTTTTGCTTTTGGCGGCTGGTCGTGAACTCACTATATAGCAATGGATAACCCCAACACCTGATTTTCTGGCTCCCACTTCCCACATTGTTAGGACAGGCATGTACCACCATCCTTGGCATTTCACACTTGATTAAGTTGCATTAAGGATTCAAGTCTTGTATGTAGACTACATAACATGATATTTTAGTTATGTCATATATTCTAGATCAAGTAGCTTATTAATATAGATATTACAAATACTTTCAGCATCCCTGATATATGTAACTCAATATATACATAGAACTCAATGCCCCATGTGCAAACAAATGAATTAATATGTAAATTAGTTACTCAAATCTTCCAATATCCTTAGGAAGAAAATGAACCAGTATATCTCATGTTTAAAATGATCATACCTATAAACTGTTGTTATATGTAAGATGTTATAGCACAGCAAACAAGAAAATTCTTTGTTGTATAAGACCATCAAGAATCTTGAAAGATATATGCACGTGTGATTCTGTCTAGTAAGGGTTCAGGGGTACCCAAAATCATTGTAGGTAACTAAAATGTCACTACATAGTCTAAATATTTCCAATTAAGATTTACTACCTTTATAATTATATGTATTTATATATACATATGTATAAAATTATATTTGCTTAAATGCAATTATCATTTGTAAATGCTCAACTAAAACAAACAAAAATACCTGTGACATGCCTTGTGGAATTGGTAAAGTTGCAGCTTGAGACATCACTGGCTGTGTTAATGATGGACCAACAGACTGGGAGTTTATGGACTAGAAGCAAAATAAAAAATGACAATGAAGTGATGCTCATACTCATCTAGGAGGACTTCCACCACAAACACCAATACAATGTGTTTATCATTAACAACCTTGTATTTTGTTGAGTACAAAGTATGTCTCCCTTTCTACTCTTTTTATCTTTTCTTTCTCATGGTACCCAGCACAGGCCCTTGGATGCACACTCAATTGGAAGTTGGGTGGACTGAACCGAAGGCAACTGGAACTTCACAGCTCTCAATTAGCACTTTTCACAATTAAAAATATAATTTCACAATTAAAAAGCACTTTATCTGTAAAATGGGAAAGATTTTGAGTGTCATATGTCTGCAGAAATTTTGATTCTTACAGAAAGGGTATCTTAGTCATCTGTTACTGCAACAGGGAATCTGCTGAAGGCTGTGATGCCGGCTAACACGCATACCTGACTGCTGAAGGCTGTGATGCCGGCTAACACGCATACCTGACTGCTGAAGGCTGCGATGCCAGCTAACACGCATACCTGACTGCTGAAGGCTGTGATGCCGGCTAACACGCATACCTGACTGCTGAAGGCTGTGATGCTGGCTAACATGCATACCTGACTGCTGAAGGACGGCCTCCGCTGTGTTGTCTTTTCATGAGCTGGCAAATGCTGTCTAGGAGGAGTGCTAGTATCAGTGGGGATCTTTGTTGGTGTTGCTGAAGTTAGTTAAAGAACAGAATTAGTGCTTACAAACAGATCTGAATGGTTAATCTCAAAATATGCTTCATGAATAGAAATGACTGAGTTAGCTTTCTGATATTAGATGGATAAATCGATCTTTATAAGAGTAATTTTAATTCTTTTTTAAGGACAAAGAAAACGTATGACAGAAAACTTTGAAAACAGTTCCTCCCGTTCTCAATTCCCTCAAAGGCTAGGCTTCAGGGCTCCCTGCAGGTATAAAAATCCACGCACACTAAGGTGTCTTCTAGCAGATAGCAGAGTATTTGTTTATCAGCAAGGCACATACTTCTGTATAATTCAAATCAACTTCGAATTACTAATACCTAATACAATGCGTACTTGATAAAACAGCTGTAATTGTACTAGAAAATATTGGCAAAGAAAGAAGCCTGCACATGCTCATACAGACAATGGAGAAGGCATTTCCAATTATCAGCTGTAGATACAGAGGACCAACTACAATTTAAAGGCAGTTACCCAAGTCTCCATAGATTAAAGAATACTCAGTGGTTAACAGTCCTTATTATTGCAGGGGACCAGGGTTCTGTTTCCACCATTCACACGAGGCTGACAAACACCTGGTTTACAATGAAAGGTAGTATTTTTTCTCATAAGGGAATCATTTAAAAGGTAAGCAGAACATTACCATCTATATATCAGCATCTGATGACCTTAAATCTTTTCTAAAGATAAATAATTTGCTTCACTAGAAAGGTTACTGTACTTCAAAATTGAAAAAAATTAGAATTCAAAGAACTCTGGACAAAAGTGCTGATGTCAGCAACACAAATACTTTAGAAGAGCTCTTTGAAACACACGCTTGTCCCCAGGTCAAGGCACTTACAGGAAGGGTCCGAGACTGCTGTGTGTGATGACTTTCGTGAGCTTCTGGAAGAGGCAGATGGAGTTGGGCTGTGATCAAACCTTTCCAGTGCTTCCTTGAGACTGACTGTATTGATACGATTGTCAGACCCTGAATCTTGGCTCTAAGGAGACAAGAAAAAAATAAATGTTTTCACATTGCTCAATGCAGAGGTCTCAACACAGCTGTACAAGAGGCTGGAGAGACAGTGTGCGCAAGCACAAGGAACGGAAGCCTTGCTTTACAAGGCTTAAAAACTGTGTATGTATGCGTGTCAGGAAAAAAGTCTTATTTTAATATTGTAAAATTTGATTTCATTCTCTATTTAGAAAAAAATAACAAGACTCAGGTTATACTCTTGTTTTATGTTCAAAAATTAACTCAAAATTCAAAGACAAACATTACAAACTAAACATAAAACACTTGAAGAAAGCATAAAGAAATGGTCACAAAATTAAAAACATTTCTGCATGAGCAAACACCGGTGGCAACAGAATTAAAATAATCTACAAGAGTAAGGAGATATTTATATATCATTATCTGATCAGGACTAAATATCTAGAATACAGAACTCAGTTACAAAAATGGATACAAAACACATCATTTGTGACAAGACGCACTCCTGTTTGTTGTTGAGAAAAGATCTCACACTACTGGCCAGGAACCTGTAGCAATCCTCCTGCCTCAGTTTCCCAAAAACTAAGATTATAGGAGTGAGCAACTGTACTAGCGAGTATGTACCTTTCAACACAGTATTTGCAAAGGCTAGTAAGAGGATCATTTGAGCTCAGCCTGGGCAACACAGCAAGATGCCCTGTCAAGAAACAAACAAAACCCCAAAACAAAAAGAGGACAAGTTGGACAAGGGTGGCACAAACCTGTAATCAAAACACTTGGGATGCAGAGGCAGAATCATCAGGAATTCAAGGTCATCCCTGGCTGCGTAGCCAGCCCAAGGCTATCCTGGGCTGTATGAAACCCTACCTCAAAAACAAAACAAAACAAAAACCCAAAATAGATAAATGAATGAATAGATAAATAAGAAAACAAAAGAGAGAGAATGAAAATAAATATTTTTCCAAGGAGGAAACAATCACCTGATGAACTGCTCAAACTTACTAACCAGGGGAATCAAAATCAAAACTGGTCATGCTAGCTCATGCTCTATTAGAATAGCTAGGACCAGAAGACCCAAGTCAGACACTTGGGTGACAGATCTCCTCTGCGAGTTCAAAGTCAACCTGGTTTATATAGAGTTCCTGGCT
This sequence comes from Bramus lutescens, assembly GCA_001685075.1. Taxonomy (NCBI): domain Eukaryota; kingdom Metazoa; phylum Chordata; class Mammalia; order Rodentia; family Cricetidae; genus Bramus; species Bramus lutescens. The sequence goes on along the minus strand of LOEQ01001142.1, from coordinate 145,478 downwards.
GTCAATGTTACAAAGTTTTTTGTGTTGTAAATAAAACAACAAAAAATAACAACAAAACCCCACCAAACACAAAAGCTTCTCAGAAATCAATCAGTAAGATAAAGATGAAAAGAATTTTGAATTCTTATGGCTTGGTAAAGGGACTGGAAAAATGGCATGGCCTCTATGGAAAACAGTATGGCAGGTTCCCTCAAATTCTAACAGAGAGTTACCTACCATATAATCCAGTATACTACTTGGTATACACCCAAGAAGTAGGGACTATAGTAGCTGTCTGTACGCCTACCTATGTTCACATATTATTACAAATAAAAGGTGAAGGCAACCCAAGATTCCACTGATTTTTAATAAGAGGATACACACACGATAGAATATTACCCATCCTGAAAAACAAAGGGAAATCTGATATAATGAACCCTAAGAACATTCCACCAAGTAAAATTATCCAGTCACAATGGAACAAACACTGCATGATTCTACTTACATGAGGTACTCAGAGTAGTCAAATTTAAAAAAGAAAGCCATAGATGAAAAGAGCTGGAGGGAAGGGGTGAAGAGCTGTTTAACAAACACAGCTAATGTTTAAGAGGATGAAAAGGTTCTAGATATGGATGTTGATAACAGCTGTACAGCAGCAGGAATGTTACAATGCTGAAGCGTGTCCTTAAAATCAATAAAATTGCCATTTTACCACATTTTTAAAAGGAACTATCAAAAGTAACTTCAAGTGTATGCTCATTTCTAGTCAGCAGAACTGCCAAGTGTACTAAAGGGCTCATTTTTCTATTCTTGAGTTATCCTAAACCTTTCCCACTGTTCCTTATTCTTTGTCTCCCCTCTCAATTGACACCCTTGCCTTATACAGGCTTACCCACCACCAAAAGCAGAACCTACTATGGACAGAACACATATACTGGTGCTTCCTCCCCATCCCATACTTAGAATAGAATCAGTGTCCCCTTAAAGTCTTTCTACATGCATCAGTGAACAAGAAACAATTGCACATCCTATTTCAAGGCTACATTTAATTGCTTACATTATATTATATGCAAATACATATAAATGCAAAGTATTTGCTCTCAAAGTTATTCATTCTGGGGTGGAGGCCATGTCACTCAATGCCTTGTCTCCTCCTTGGTTAACTTGCAGCTCTTCCCAGCCTGTATCTGAGTCCATTTTTTACTGCTTCCTGGCCTCTGAAACCTTCCACCCACCTTCACAGTGCATAATAACAAATAGTTCTGCATTTTCCACCTCAGCTCTGATTATTTATTTCACATATTAGTTCTAAAAATCAGACCTCACCAATGTCAACGTCATTCCCATCAAAAATGGGAGTTTCTATTTTAGGACTCTCAGATCTTAACTTCACAGGATGAAGAAACATCCTCCTTAAACTCAATGGTGTGGAGCTTAAGCTCACACACTGTGTCACATGGTTTCTTGAGGTTATGTATCGTTCCTGTGCTGACTTCACACATACACCTGAATGGCATTCTAACTTCTGGCTCAGCGCTCCCCAGAATTAGTAATCCCAAATCACTTCTACTCAAACGCAACACCGCAAGCTCTTGTCCTTGGTGTCGCCCTTTCAAAATCTCCATGAGTCTTCAGTCACTAATTCTTGGTCATACCTCAAAGCCAATTATCTCAATTCAAGCATCCTCATTTTTGACCAAAACTTGCCACATTACCTACTCATCCCTAAGTATCCTAATTCCAATAATCCTGTGGTTTAAGCCAAAACTACATTGACTTTACACTTCTATATATCACTTTCACTTTGTCCTCTTTCCCTTAAGAATCTTAAATTTGTGTTTGATATTCTAACAACTGTGTACATATGCTCAATACCCTAGCTCCTATTTCCTCTTATCATCATTTCCTTGGCAAAATCCCAATAGTTAAACCACTTTTGCTTATCCTACACAGCACAATATTGCCAAAGAAACAAAGCATACTGACTGTTCTTACTTCAAATTAGTAATCAAGAAACTTGTGAGGGTTCTTACCTGCCTGCAATCCAGATGGTAAATCTCCATACAACAAAATTCCCTTTCCTACTTCCCTTCCAACTTTGTGACACCCCAAACTCCTCTCCTTAAGCTAATTCTTATTTCACTGAGAACCTTGCCATAAGCTTCCCACTATTCTAACAATCACTAATCATGATGAGGAAATGTGATCCTCAAGTAATCTACCACGCCTCAGTGTGCTACTATAAACCAGGAAGCAGACATCTCTCACCATAACATTGATTGTCCCAGAGAGTGAATCTCTTAGCTTCTTGCAGCCATACAGTCTCTGTCACCACTACTCAATTACTGCAGCACAAACATATCCAAAGACAAAATAGAAGCAACTGGGTGTTGTTCTGTTCTTTATAAACACTGCAATTTGAATCTGATACTTGTTTCACGGAGCCTTATTATTAAAACATTATTATTATTTTGATTTTTCAAGTCTTTAGTATATAAAATGCATTTATAGTTTATAGATGTTGTGAAATCAGTCAGAAGGCCAGATGTGACCTGCAAGTCATAGCTGCCAGTTTGATAGAGTTGAAAACCTATCTGTCCTTGATCAAACCCTCTCTGCACTTGTGTTTAAGAGAGCTGTATTCCCACACATATTCCAGAATACTGCTCTTGGATCTCTACTTCCTTCTCCATCAAATCAGACAGGTGATATGCTTGGTTTCCACACGATATACAACAAAGAAACCAGAGTTCCAATTCTAACTATAATTTCCCAGTCACGTGTCTTTAGGGAAGGTTCCCTCTTAAAACTACTCAGTATTGTCACAGTGTATGTTATCACCTCAGAAAAGGCCATCTAAGGAGTAAATCACAGTTTATAATTATAAAAGGAATACAGTCTAGCACATCAAAGTCAATTATAATGATAGTTTTAATATTATTTTGGGTATGTCTCTCACCTAATTAAGTTTTAAATGGCAAGATCTTCAATTCCTTTTGAGAAGCAAATGGTAATTTTTAAAAGGTGAAAAACAAATATTATAAAGATAACCAAATCTCTCTCACAAATTATTAGGAAATGAAATATTTTAAAAAGAGGCTGTAAGAAACATACTTTGTCAGCAGCTGTCTCAGGAAGAGACTCTTCAATGCCAAGTTCTCGTCGTCTTTCAGCCCTGACTTCTGCATAACTATAAATGGAAAGAATCAAATTTTTATGTTTGGCCATTTATTTAAAATACTGTAGAGATGCAAATAATTGGTGCTAGTTATATATCTCTCTGGATCACAGTACTTCTGTATGAGTTCTTATGTGCTAAGCAAACCTAACACATATGTACAGTGTATATATGCCTTAGGTATGCTACCAAGGACCTATAGGAACTAAGCATGTAAATTAAGAGGAACTAAATGAAGGAAGGACAATCAGCAGTTACTCTGGTTTATGCTTTTCATGACACGCACTGCAGCTTGAATATTGGTACAGCTTTTGCTACAGCACAATACTCAAGTCATCTCTTACATACTAATGCACTGCCAGTATTAGATTTCTAACTATTAAATAGTTTACTATTAAAAAATATTAAGTATTAAAACTGGGGAAAGATCACTATCATTCATTAAGAAACCACACATAAAATTATATTTGGCTATTAGCACACTTTACACATGTTTTAGAGAATTATTACCTCACTACAGTGTGAGTACACACAATGAACTCTGGCCTTGAGTTCCACTGATGGTAAGTGATATAATAATGAGTCTGAAGCCAAATCCACTGCTGTCCTTTGGTCAGGAACCTATAATAACAGGATTTGCCTTTCCCATACTGCATTACTGAAAAGAAAAGAAACACGTATTTTTTTTCTTTGATATATATTTAGCTATAAGAATCTAGATTTCTTTTAATCAAAGGCTTTTAATTACATTTAACTCTATACAGATAAAATTATTTTCTGGATAACTTTCAGAAAAATGTATCAACTATAAGGATGGTTTTTAAAAACTAGCTTAAGGTCTCCCAAATAACCAGATCCCCCAGTTTCTAACTTTATAGTCAATTATTGCTGATCTTATACATTTCTTCATTCATAACAAATCCCATATACTGAAAGACTCATACTACTAACTTGTTCATGCCCAGATATACAACACGTAGGGAAACAACAGCTCATAATCATACTGGCTGTATTTTCTCACAGACACTGACACGTATGATATCTGAGGCATCTAATTATAAAGCTTTTATTAACCAAAACTCAGAATAATGCCATTGTTTGCAATCATTGTTAAGTGGAACTTCCCAAACTAGTTCAAATGTTAGGTTCGAAAGTACTTTAATTGAAGTTAGGCAAAAACTGGGTTTTGTGGTTAAACTGATTTGGGAAACTCTGTACTTCTCTACTGTACTATAAGATTTTCCTTTGTATGTAAGACCAAGTATAAACTTGGTCCTTCTGTATATGTTTAGAAAAAAACAGTTCTAAATTTTCTCAGTCTCATTAATAGAACAGAGTATCATTTGTGTGTTTTAAAATAGTTCTTAACAGAGAAACATTAAGATTTACTTACAGTGCTCATGACATTTTGCCAGATTTTCTAGGTCATCCACATGATAGTAATCATAGCCTGATGTTCCCAAAACTTCAAATGGCAAATAGCCTATTATTGGTGGTGCCCTAAATTATTTAATGACAATAAAAAAAATCAGTATTGCCAGGTGGTGGTGGCACTTGGGAGGTAGAGGCAGATGGATTTCTGTGAGTTCAAGGCCAGCCTCGTCTACAGAGCAAATTCCAGGACTCGCTCCATAGCTTCTAGGAAACCCTGCCTCGAAAAACTCAAACAAACAAACAACAAATAAATAAATAATCAGTATTACAACTTTTCTACAAGAGACATCACAGCCAGAAATTAATTTGAGAGGTATATTTACATTTTTCCAAAATGAATAATGAATTTCAAAATTCTGTTTAGAACATTTGTCCCTGTAGTCCATTAATATCCAGAATTACATAATTATGGCCTTTTCTTTTTCTTTTGTGAAATTTAAAGGTGACATTACCTGTGATCCAGAAATAGAAACTTCCATTCTAAACTGTGTCTAGATGTAAACTCTTCATTGGGCTCTTCAACAGTACACATTTCCTACAAACGAATTAACAAGTATAATTTAAAAGAAATTGTCTGTATCCTTAGAAATATTAAATATTGTTACACATGAATCATTAAATAAGTTTTAGCTAAACAAACTTTTAACACATTTAGTTTTTAGTACTAAACACAGGCTGGAGATACAGAGCCCCTGTCTAGGGTTTGCAAAGTCCTAAGTTTGATCCCCAACAATTCTTACAGCCATCTCAAGCAACAACAACATAAACAGCCACAACTGGCAGCCTCAGGTCAGCAGTTACAGTCCAGTTCATTCTCGCTCACATACCTAAGAGCCTACTACTAAATCCAGACCTTTATTTTGATTTACCCTTCCCACTTCTCAGTGTCTGGACATGCCTTACTCTCATATATACTTGCACAATTCCCTCTCATTGATGGTCTTATTTCCGTACAACAGAGTCTAGAAATCAGCATACTCTTTCAAGATATAAGTAGCCATTATTAAATGTTTTTTAATAAAGATTTGTTTTTATTTATGTTTATAGATATGTGTCTCTGTGTGTGTCAACATGTGCCTGGGAGACCAAATGAGGGTGTGGTAACCAGTTACAGCTAGTTGTGAGCCACCACGCATGGCTGCTGAGAACCAAATGGAAGTTCTTTGTAAGAGCAGTAAGTGTTAACCACTGAGCCATCTCCCCAGCTCTAAAGACTGCTAATCTCACCTTCTAGGAATTTTAAAATCCATTGCGCATCACTTACAAAGTGACTAAGTTTAGATCCTTACCCTCCCTCCCTAATGGTCAGCCATTATCATCACCTTAGCAATTCTCAAACATGACTATATAACTTCCCACCTAAAACTCTTCTATGGTTTCTCATGCTCCAATCTCTCCAAGGAGAAAAACCACAGAGAAAACAAATTTCAGACCTGGCCTCTGATTACTTTTCTAAAATAAGTTCTGGCTGTTCTCCCCTCATATCCATGAAACCTAGATTTTGTTGTACAAAGCAATGTTCTACAGTCTCTCCATCCTTACACAATCTTCTCTAACAGTTAGGAGATGGAGCTTTGAAAGAAAAATAATTCCAATCAAGTTCCACTTACTAGATGAGATATTTAGCAAGCAACTTTCTTAAGCCTTAGTTTCCTTAAATATAAATTATGACAGCATCTATCTCACAGTGTAAAACTGAAATGAGATAAAGCATGCAACTTCCCTCCAATTTCCTAAGACAAAACGGGTACAGCAAGACTATTTTAAGATCTCCTAACAGCTAACTGTTCTTTCTTACACTATGATGTCACCCAAACTGTAATGTCACCTTTTCTTCTTTCCAGTCTCTAAGGGCTAAAGTAATTCACTTTTCTCCTTCTCTACTAATCATCTGCTTATGGGATGCAAGAAATAAAAGCACACAATTTAAAATTCAAAGAGCAGGGGCTGGAGAGATGGCTCAGCCATTAAAAACTCTACAGTTCTCCCAAAGGGCTTTGGTTCAATTTTCAGCACTCAGTAACTCACAACTGTATGTAACTCCAGTTCTAGGGCATCCAATGCCTTCTTCTGGCCTCCCTGGGTATCAAGCATGCACATGGTACACAAACATACATGTAAACAAAACACTCATACACATTTTAAAAAGAATTAATAAAAATTCAAATATCAAATTATGCCTAGTAAAGCCATATCTTTTTTCTTTTTCTTCTTTTTTTTTCCCCAGAGAGAAGGTTTTCCTGTTAACAGCTCTGGTTGTCTTAGAACTCACTCTATAGACCAGGCTGGCCTCAATCTCAGAGATCTGCCTACTTCTGCCTCTGAAGTGCTGGGATAAAAATCATGTGCCTTCATCGCCCAGTGCCACATTCTTTTAAAAACTAGATTTTTTATTTTATTTTTATTTTTCAACTTTTTTCTTTAAGGTGATAGTGAACTATACACACTAAATTCTGCACAAAAGCAGGGCAATAATAATATACTACCATGGGATGCTTGCAAAGAATACACTAAAAAAAGGTTACATATTATTGAATGAGTGCTTGTGTCCTTCACTGTGTTAAAATAAGAAGTTCACGCATATTTAATAACTCACCAGCCATTACTACTTTGATGCTGGCGTAAGTTTCAACCTTCTGAAGAAAAAAAAAACTAAGAACAATTCTCATACCATGAACTGGCTGGCACTAGAGCAATTAAAATTAGAAGCATACCTTGATGAACTGAGGTGTAGCTAATCTGACAGTAGCTACGAAACAAACTCTGTCTTCATAAGAAGGCCTATGTGTGCGTTGTATAGTTCCTTCAAAACCATTGTGTGCTGAAGTTGATACTAAAAAAGCAAGGAGACATGTATCATGGATTAATCCAGTAAAATATACTTGTTACTGACACTTAAGCATGTAAGAGCTTAGAAAAATAGAGTCAGTTAAAATGCATTGTAAGAGAAGCATGTTAACTTACCACTGTTTAGAGACTTAAAATTTCCTATAAATCTCACATATTCATAGGTGGATGGCTCCTTTGGATCTATTGTTCCTCGAAGCATATGACAACAGAATTCTAACTGATTTTTTGCTGAAATAAATGATAAAAAGTTGGGTAAGTTCACACTCATTTTTCCAACAGAAGCAGTGCTACACGTTGTCTTCAGTGCATCACAGTAAAGTGTCTGCAGGAGAGGACTGCAGCACGCACAGCCATCAGCTCCTTTCTCTGCTTGCATCTGCTCTCCCATCCCACCCCTACTTCTAATTTCACAAAAATATTTTTTTTCTCCATTTAATGCTAATGCTCCCCCTTTATTTAAATCCAATACCTTCTTCTCTGCTGCTGTTGCTTTTTGGCAGGGTTTTACCCACTAACCCAGTCTGGCCTAGAATTTGTCCCTTGCTTCAGGCTCCCAAGTGTTAAAAATACAGGCTTACTGTTCCCATCTCTACCTTCAAGAGTCTGTCTTGCCTCCTTTAGGACCAGAGCCTTGCCATTTGATATTCATCCCTTTAGCAACTGCAAATTTTTCTTTGGCTCCTTACTTCCTAGAGTTTTAAATCTGATCAGGTCTTCAATCTTTTCAACAAAGTATTTTTATGCAAATATACTTATAGCACCAGATAACTCATTAAAATGTACTCTGGTTTTCATGTATCCATTTCTCTAACTTCCTTACGCCTCTAGAGTGATGGCTCTCCCAAACAATACTGATGTTTGTATTGTCAACCTCAAGTGGTTTTTCTCATTCTTTCCAGCTCATCTGACAACTTGTTCTTCCTCATTCCCACAGCATGGACTCCCCTCCCTATACTACTGTATTTGCTAACTGTCTGACACTAGACACTTTCACAAAGACTTTCTGAGCTTGACCTTTAATAACCTTTCTATATTAACCAATTGATCTTGGGAGGCTCCTTACCCTCCTATATCTTTCTGATCAACTCTACCCTTTACGTAAGATAGTCTTGTATCATGAATATGTAATACCCCATTCCTTAGCTCACTGCATCACACTTTCTTCTGCATCTGGCTTTATCACCTAACTCAACAGGTGTAAATTCCAATTATCTTTTCAAAATTTTCCCAGATGTAGTTATACTGGATCTGCCAACTTATCAATCATGTTTTTTCTTCATCCATACTTCTATTGCTAATTATACACTTCCCCCTTCTGACCCTAGAATGGTTCTTTTGTCTCTATCTTGATTCCCCCCTGCAACTAGAAACCAAGCAAAAGGCCTTCACTAGTTCTTTATTGTGTAAAGAGTAAAAATTAAACTCCATAGGATGAAAATCTAGTTGTTTTATAATTCTGCTTCATCTTTACAAACATCGTATTATCTGTACCAACTCATAGACATTATAGCCAAAGAGGCTACTACATTTTCTAAGCAACATAGTTTGAGTTTTAACTCTTAGTTAAGACTTCTCTGATCTCCAGAGTAGGAGGCCTATCTTGGCAGAAGCTTTTTATGTGCGCTTTTGAGTAGTCCTCTCCTCCAAGAGTCTTTAAAACTGGCTCCTTCTCCCTTTCTTTCTGCTGACAACTCAGAGGGCCAACTTTCTATCTCTCCCCCTTTTCTATGCATTCTTTTGTTCTGTGACTTCAAATACTGTTTAAAGCGGTATAGTTGATTTCTCTATTAAGTCCAGCCCAAATGTATCTTTTAAGTACCCATATTAAAATGGTCTAATGACTAGCATAATGAAAATCTTATTATAAACAATTACATATAGGCTCCAAGTAAATTTCTACTTCTATCTTTTTATAACTCCTTCTGAAAGACAATCTATTCTTAACATGGATGTAAGCATGTATGCAAGTACACATGGGTTAGTTCTTAATATTACAGAATCTGAAGACACAAATACAAAGAACTTTTTAAGTTGATTTAAGTCACTATTACCAGATAAGATACATTTTAAAACTAATAAAGAGGTATTAAGGAAGGTTTCTAATAGCTAATGGCCACACAAATACAATAATGTACTAATTTACACACACAGAGGAAACGAGCTCAGGATCATGTGCATTATAGGCAAGTTACATGTCCAGACCCACATTCTTGATTTTACTCGGTAACTATTACGGGTTGTACACGAACTGTCGGCACAAAGGGCTCACAGCTGGCAATGCTACTGTGAAAGAATCTAGAGACTGCGGAGGAGGGAAGTCTGGAGGAAGTAGGCTGCGGCAGGTATGTCCTTATGCCCTTCTTCCTTCCTGCTTCCCAGCTGTCATGCTGTGAACAGCTGTGCCCCACCACTCCCTCCCCAGAATGCTAGACACCTCTACAGCATGAGCTCAGATAAACATGCCCCTTATCAGAGTCTACTACGTGGGAATGCTGTGTGAAGGTAACCAGAACACCAAGAATGGTGACAGCAAAAGTTCCAGTGAACTGCTTGTCCAGGCAATCTACAGAAATGTCTCACTACACCAATATATTTTGTGCTACTTGATGGCAGGGACTATTTTTCACGAAACAGTGCTATTCTAATTTAGTTAAACAAATTGTGTTTTTCAAAAACTTAAAGAAATAAAGGATAATGTTGCCAAATATAAGCTTTGAGTCTCTGCTTAGGAAGGCCTACTTACATTTTAAGTATTCAGGGGTTAATGAATCACTTTCCAGCAGGTGAGTAGAGAGTATCTTATAAACCTCTGAATGTTCTCCCTCTGGGATAAAATTAAATATACTTTGATCCACAAGATCAGACTGAAAAATAAGAAAATTTAAAATTATATAATGGTTCTTTGAGAGGCACTTATCTCTAACATGTATAATAGATATTAAATAACAGGGGTACATATGATTAATATCCAATTATCCATGACAACCAGTAATGTCAATCTACAAACTCCGTATTAAAAACTGAGACTGAGAAGCTAGAGAAGGCTAACATACCAGAGTCATCAGATCCACAATAGATGGGATTCAAAAAGTCAGAAACACTATTCGAAAACTTTAGTTTTACCAAATCTGAACACTGTAAAATACAATGGGACCGAGAAAATTAAGAAAATTATTGGCTCTAAGACACAGTCTTGTAATTTATTCAAACACCCGTTAAACAGCGGTGCTGACAATAACAAGCTAAATGAGGAGATCTGACACTACTATCATTGCAATAGTCCAACATGCCCTTTAATCTTATTTCATCTTTTCCAGGCATTTATTCTATATCACATTGCCAAAAGCCTTGCCTAAAATGAACAGCTAGCATGTAAAGCATTTTAATTCTTCTTGCATGCTAATACGTGACTTCAGTCATTATCCAATAATCAGCAGTAGTCTCACAAATGTTAGAAAACCTGTGACAGGTGATGCTGTGGACTCAAAAATGAAGGTGACAGCTCCCATCCTTAAGAACCAATGACAGTGACACCTCAGCGACTTTACCTTCTACTGAATCCAGCCTATCCTATTGGAGTCCTCACTGTCCACCCTGCTCTAACTCTAGAATCGAGCAGTGAGAGCTCAGGCTCTGTGGGAGGCAAGGGAGGTAAGGGAGCTGTGGGGGGAAAGGCAGCTGCACTTCCATTTGGTTTGTATTTTATATACCTGTAAAGACTGTATCTGAACAGCTCCACTGCTTAAAAGAAAACATTAAGAAAAACCAAATCATGGGAGGAAGGGAGGGATGGTTTACTACTGCCCATATACTCACACGATTTCTTTTGGCTTTTCTCTAGGGATCAAAGTCTTCTCTACAGCTTAGGTAAACTCCACATCTCTATCTTGCATTTTTCAAACACTAATTCAAATTACTTCTTTCAAAAAAGCGATGTCTGGTACTAGAAACCTAGCCAAGTACTCCTAGCTAGTGAGGTCACAGATCTTACAGGAGAAGCTACTACAACCACTTTACTAGACTTACCGTAATTATTAACTGCATTCTTAAACTTATCCTTGTACACACAGAGTATAGCTCTCAGCCTTCATCAAAAAAAGTGCCTCTTCGCAGCAAAAGACAGAGACCATTGAAGAAAACAACTGGTCAAAATGCAGAGATCAATTCATTGCGGTGTGCCCAATCTCAATGGACACATCTACGACACAACCCCTACACCTATCAGAGAACACCTCATGAGAAGGAACAGGAAAAGTTTAAGAGCCAAGAGACTAGGAAGTCTGCTGTGAGACTGTGTCTCCTAGAAATGAAAAGAAAGCTGTATCTATGACACCTCAACAACTATGGCTGCCTAAACAAGATATGTACTATGACAACACCAATAGATATGCTAATATGGACAGGAGAAATCTCATGGAGACTCTACATAAAGAACTATAAGTGACTAATGACTACTGAGAGAGTGAAAATTAGTTTTTCACAGGAATGACCCTAATAATTTGTATTCAATACCCAACAGTCAACCCAAAATCATATATACATAAGCAACACCAAGATTCATCCATATGTTTATATATATGTATATGTGCATGTGTGTAACAATAAAGAAAAAGAAGTCATCAAGTTGAAATGGAGCAAGTGAGGACATGGGAGGGATTAAAGGGAGGAAAAGGAAGGCAGAAATGATGTATCTGTATTTTAAATAAAAATTTTAAAAGTCACTTCCTTCAAAACAGCATACCCTAAACCTCAAATGCAAACAAATTCCATTAGAACTGATGGCTCATATTATGCCCCAAAGGGGGTAGGTAGTTCTCTTAATGTCTAGGTCTTGTTGCCCCATGATGAACAAAAAGGTCTTATCTTTTACACCTTTATCCTCTCCCTTGCCAATAAAGGTATATGTGCCTTACATACTAGTTATTAGTACAAAACAATGATTTGGCACCACTGAGCCGTTTGATAATAGCTTAAGGGATAACCACACCAAAAACACACTTGTATTTTAATGAGGAATTCTTTTGGAAGACTAAAAAGCCATTAATGCTAAAAGAATGATGGAAACTTCAGGCATGAATAACAAACACTAGGAAACAGTCTTTCACTGACAAAGTAGAATTTAAGCACTGATCAGAATGCACATACTAGTCTTGATAAAAATTAAATTTGAAATAAGAACTAAAATGTTAATTTTAAGAATAACATTTTCTGTTTATTCTTAACCAACAACTCTACTGGTACCATTTCATTGCATCCCTTATTTTCTATCTACAAGCCTAGAAAGGAAAAGCAAAGAACACAAGCATGCTTCCCAACTGCTTCTCCTTGCTCTTCCTACACAGTGCCAAACTCTTCATTAACCACTATTCAGGTTTCAAACACAACACTTACAGTTGTCACATTTTGATATTTAAAAAAAAAAGCGACCCACACTGTATCCACTCAGTGAATACATACGCTACTGTCCACTCAGTTACCAAGTAGAACTCAAATGAAGAAAAGAAAATGCTAGCTCTCTGGATTCTTTCATCCCCTCAACTATTTTCAAGAGAAAGAAATTCCTGCTGTCTTTCTCTGTAAATCTAAAAAGAGTTCTAAAATATGTAACTTTTAAGAAAAAATACAGGAGGGAGTGGCAAAGTGAGGTTTGTATTGAGGGGTTATTATAAAGATCAATACAAACACTTTGTATCAACCAGATCTGTCAGGCTGTCCATTTAAAGTGTAATTAAACTATCCCACACCAAAGATCCACCAGCTGTGGATCAAAGACACCTCAGGGGTCAAGAGCCCTGGTTATTCTTTCAGAGAACCCAGGTTCAATTCCCAGTACCCACATGATAGCTCACAACTGTCTATAATCCTGTTTCAGGGAATCTGATGTCCTCTTCTCCATTAGGAAAGCATTTTTTAAAGTTTTATTTGTTATTTATTTAATTGGTATGTGTGTATGTTTAAGTATACATATGAGCACCATGTGTGTGCTCTGCCAGATCTACTAGAACTGTGAACTGCCTGCTATGAGATTTTGGAACTAAATCCAGGGCCTCTGCAAGTACATCAAGCGCTCTTAACTAACTGACCATTTCTCAGGGCCCTAGGAAACATTTTAGAAGGAATTATTAAGATGGCCAAATACTTAATTCATTTTTATTTACTCAATAGTAATTGCTGAGTGGCTCTGAAAAACCAGCCAGTATTCTTAGGAATAAAGAGATAAAAATTGCTGGCTTTAGCATCATACAACTACCCTAATTGTAAAATAAATGAACCATTTTTATTTATTTTATAAATAACAGCATAACAGCTAATTTTAAGTGGTAGGATACACAGTTAACAAAAAGAGAAGGCCTTTAATTCTGCATGAAACCCAAAGATAGTGCCAAAAAGCAGATATGAAAGTGTGAACAAATGCAAATAATGCTTTGATTATAACAAAGAGAAAAACATCTTTCCTGTAAACACAAAACTGGAAAAAAATACAATTATATATGGTTAAAAGCACATAACTATTCTCATTTTCAATTAATCCTATCTTAATCCTACAAAGGATTCATTCATTCCTTGTGCTTTGTGGTCTTCTGTTCTACTGGCTGCTGTTTTTTAAGAGCCGGGGAGGGAAACAAGGCAATGTGCATGCTGGGCAAGTGATCTACCACTGAGCCACATCCCAGGCTCCCAGTACTCTTTCCCCAGCCTGCCAAGCTTTCTTACTGTGCAAATAAATCCCCACCCCCATCAAAGGAGAAAAATGGTAACTTATTCTGAAGCCAAATTTAAGTGACCATGGCCCTGGAATGTAGATTTAGTTTATCCCAAGTTCTGTTGTTCCAACATGGAATCATTTCATGGAGTTTTATGGTTTTTATGGTAACAGAACAAAGAAATTTATAAACCAAGACATTAAAAAAATACATCAGTAGATGTATTTTAATTTTAAAAACCTGGATGAAACATCAGAAATGGGCTAGCCAGAGAACTCTCAATTATGGACTTCAGGTATTATCTGACAACATCCTTAGCCCATCTGCTGGTAGAGAGTAATGTTTTGTTAAGCTAGCAAGTTCTAAACATTTTGGCTCAGCATTTAAGAGCAAATAATTTTTTAAAGGGGTCATTAAGAATATCCACTTGATCTGATCTTCTCTCTGTCAGTGCCAATTGACTTATATGTTTACTGTCCAATCACTTTTTAGATTTGGGCTTTATTTGCAGAAGAAGACCAGTGAAGTCAAGCCAAATCTAGAAACTAGCAATAGGGACAGAGGGCACAGCAGTTGAGAGCACTTACTGCTCACCCAGCCAGAGTCCCAACCTGAGTTCAGTTCCCATCAACCACACCAGGCAGCTCACAACTACCCTCACTCCACACCTTCTGCCTTGCTGGGTATCCGTATGCAAATGGCATATATACATACAGACACAGACACACATGTGCTGTAATAAAAACTTTAAAAAAAAACTAAAAAATAAAAACTTTAAAAATGAGTACAATGCTTACTGCCTGACTTCCCTTGTACAATCTGACATTTTTATGGATAGAGTCCTTTCTCTATACAAGGTATTAAGTAGCAGAGAAACCAGAGGGAAGGAAATAGTTTTGTTTTTTTAAAAACTATCTATCTATCTATCTATCTATCTATCTATCTATCTATCTATC
>LOEQ01001142.1:111274-130363 GCA_001685075.1 Bramus lutescens | reverse complement strand
ATCTATCTATCTATCTATCTATCTATCTATCTATCTATCTATTATGTATACAGTGTTCTGTCTGTCTGTATGCTTGCAGGCCAGAACAGGGTACCAGATTTCCTGTGAGACACCATGTGGTTGCTGGGAATTGAACTCAGAACTTCTGGAAGAGCAGTCAGTGCCCTTAACCTCTGAGCCATCTCTCCAGCCCCTTAAAAAATATTTTTAAAAAGAAATATTTAAAGAATGGTTTATATTGCACTGATGTAAATTTTCCAACAATCGGTATTTCAAGGGTAATTTGAAAATACTAGAATTTTTATACCACAAACCAATCTTAAATACACATTATATAAAAATTTCAAATAAATTTCTAAAATCTTTAACTGTAGGAAGCACTTAGCCTAGCGTTCAATAAAGAATGAATGTTCAATGAATACAGGATGAGTAAAAGCAAACATACAAGGTTTTATGGAGCTGCATCTCTAGCACAGTGCACCTTTTTGAGGACATATTTTAAAACGGAATATGGCCATTATTACATTACCAGTCCAACTCACATTGCATGCAAGTTTTGCACCTACTTGTATTTTGTTTGTTTTTTCGAGACAGGGTTTCTCTATGTAACAGTCCTAGCTGTCCTGGAACTAGCTCTTATAGACCAGGCTGGCCTTGAACTCACAGAGATCCACCTGCCTCTGCCTCCCAAGTGCTGGGACTAAAGCCATGCGCCACCACTGGCCGGCTCTACTTCAGTTTTTATAAGTCACTTTTTTGAGAAAATTATTTATGAGTTCTCCTCATAGCAATAAGCGCAGTAGAAATTTGGTTGGAGGTTTTTGTTTTTTTGATTGAGACAATATTTTCATCAGCTAAAAGAAAAACATTGCAAAATCAGCATTAGAATGCAAAGGGAAGAACAACAGAGGCTAAAGTACTATGGATGAGGGCCTTAGGACTGGTCTGAGAAAACACAGCAATGCTAATACAAAGACATTAGCTGGGGTTTTAATCCCAACCCCTCAACCACTGTTCAAATATCACTCTGAAGGTCTACTTCCTAGTGCATTCTAATATTTTATGTAGACATTAAATAGTAAAGAGATTATAGAGTTTTTATACTTACTGGTAAATGTTCAAGTAATGAAGTTACACTCTCAGATACATATATTATACTTCCATCTGTCATGATCGCTAAAAAAAAACCATCAAGAGCCTGAAATTAAACATAATGGTCAGTTAAGGGAAAAGAAAAAAGCATTTTACTGAATAGAAACAAGAAAAATGACGGAGTTATTGTGGAAATGTTTAGCATACAGTCAAAATGGCAGCTAATTAGCTTTCAGTACCTTAGTATATTAATTTTTGGGCATCTTTAGATCTTTCTGAGGGAAAAATATCATTTTGGCTATCTATTGGAAGCTGGTTTCTAAAGATGAGATAACCCATGTTCTGCCTTTCCAGCTGCAGACATACACTGTATGATACACTCTGTAGTACAGTACAGCTTATCTGGAGATGGTCACATCTCATAAAGTACACACAGATAGGTGTGTGCTTAAGTGTAGGACTATAACAAGAGGAACAGAATGAAGGGAGAAGAAATTAAGCCTCCCCAAACTAACCTGAGGCACAATCATGTAAAGCCCAAACTCTTGGTAAAGGTATCTTTACTCTATTTATAAAGAAAGCCAACAGAAGGTTTTGTATGGGGGAAGGCAGTAGCTGTGTTTCAATTTTAGTAGTCTGAAGAAATATATAAAACAGAGAACTGAATCAAGAAAACATACCTTGGGATAATCAAGAAATTAACGACACTGAATGAAATCAGTAGCAATATGAAAAGAGAAAGATTAACCAAGGGCTAAGAAATACAAACATCTTCAGGAGAGATGTCAGAGAAAATACAAGACTCAGTGTGCTTTCATTTGACAACCACAGGAACAGTAGTGCTAAATGAAGTGGTGAGGCCTTCAATAAAGAAATGGGCCAAAGACAAAGCTTGGAAGAATCACTGAAATATGAATATGGAGAGCAAAGAGCCAGACAAACAGTAAAGACAGAATACAGTGTGGAAAGAGCTTGGAAAGAAAGAGGGATGGTACAGTGATATCAGATAGGTCAAGGAACAAGAAAAGGAACAAGTTTAGTTATTTTCAAAAAGCAACATCAACAGGAAGGAAAGTCACAACAAACTTAGAACAAGCTGACAAGAGCTACTCTAACTCACTCATCAAACTGGCAAGAAAATAAGGGAGGAAGAACAATTATTTTAAAGGGCTCATGTACCAAAAGAATAAAGCAAAGGGTAACCAGTTCATCTGTAAGTTAAAGGAGAGAAAGATCACTAGTGGAGAAGTTGCAAGTTGTTTAGTTAAATAGCTCCCTCAAAGGGTCACCAACTCTGGTAAAAACTGTGTGTGTTTCAGTCATCCTTATGTCTGGGCACAGATGAATACACTTGGTACAGTGAAAAGTAGAATAGCCCATAAAGGATAGGACTAGGAGCAAAGGAAATCAGTACGAGTTGGGCTTTAATTTTAATTTTGGTGTGTGTGCGCTGGGGGTTAGGGGCAGGGTGTCTTGAGACAGCTTCCAATGCTCATACTGGCCTTGAACTCAAGTAAGCCACCATGCCCAATTATTACTGCTGTTTGTAGGGCTAGGAAATGGGGGCAGGGCCTCATGAATACTAGGCACGTGCCCTACCATGAAGCTATATTCCCAGTCTCTAACTGTTGAAGGTGCAAAAAAAGGTATCCTTCCCCTCTCTCCTACTAGGGGAGAGATATGGTCCAGAAAAAAAGGTACTTTGAATGGTTTCTTAATTTCCAGAATAACTCAACAATTTTTAGATAACGAGAGGTTTTGAAATCTTGAATTTAAAGAGCAACTCTTGAAGTGTTACCCCATTACGATTTAATCAGTAATTATTTGATTGCTACTGTGAATAGAGTCAAATTGGTGTAAAGAAAACAAACCTATACTTTCTCATGTGAAAAGACTGTCAGTGTTGCAAGTAAGTTATCTTTCACTGTGATGATCTGTTCATGCTGGGAACACTGCTAGGAACTTCAGGGCTTCTCTCCGAAGACAATGAACTGAAATGAAAATGCTCAATCATTTAGTCCCACTCCTAGAGCTGAAACCTGCTCTTTCCTCTTGCAAAGAAAAGTTTCAACAGTGCCAAGTCATGAAAATCTTCTGAGTAGAGGATAAAATTTCCTTGAGAAGGGTAATTGGAGAAATGTGGAAGAATAAGGTAGAGAGCATCGCCATATCATGATGAGCAGCTGTGACTTATCCCTGTCCTCTTACTGTATGAACAAAGGAGAACTGTTCATTACTTAGAACATTACTTTCATCTAGATATCTTCTTGGTAACAGTGATTATTTAGTTTGTGGAAGATAAGAATGTCAGTTCTAGGGAAGGGTACAGAAGTTCCCTATAGATCTTCAGCAAAGACAAGGCTGACACATATTGTGAGCCTTTGTTTTGTAAACTACAAGGAAGACTATGAGCTGCCAAGGGGAAAACAGTATACAATCAGAGATGACTTTAACAAGATGACTCTGTCCTAAGATGCCTACTCCCAGGTCTTGCAGTAAATTACTCCTTACTCAATACATAAAAAAAACTTGAAAATATTTGGGCTACTAAAATAGTTAAGTGGGTAAAAGTGCTTGCTACTAGGCCTGGCAACTTGAGTTTGATCTCTATAATCCACCTGGTGAAAAGAAAGAACCAACCTCCACATGTGTGCTGGGGCAAGAATGGAACCACAGACAGACAGATAGCCAGATGGATAGGGATAGATACAATAAAAAATTTAAAGTATTTTTTACATATTCAAAGTAAATACAATGTTGTTCAGTTATGTGAACTAAACTGAGGATATAAAGAATTAACTTACATTTTCAAGTTCTTAATATATTTTCTCTGTTTATATAATGTCATATCATCACTAGAATTTTGGCTTATTTTCCTTTGATAGTTACCTGGTATGTAGTACACACACCTTAGTAACTAATATAAAAGCTTCCTATTATGAAGAAAAAAACCCTGAATGTATTTAACCTGTTAGTAAAGCAGGTGCATTAAGATTATTAACAAAATAAATAATTTTTGAATTATAGGAAACTTTTATGCCAATAAAGGTAAGCAGTTTATAACAAACACAGAAAATCTTATTGAATGACAAATTACATTAGAATTATAAAATGAGTCATTTTCTTTCTTTTTATAGACTAGCTTGTGTGTATCCTTCCACAAACATGGATAGATAGACAGACAGACAGATAAATTTGTACAATGTCAAACTTCTTTTAAGAGGAAAAAACAAGTAAAAGTAAGACTGTTCCTTGAGTTGTACCTCAACTGTACACTAATTAATGAGTTTTTTAAAAATATTTATTTATTTATTATACATACAATATTCTGTCTGTGTGTATGCCTTCAGGCCCGAAGAGGGCATCAGATCTTATTACAGATGGCTGTGAGCCACCATGTGATGTGGTTGCTGGGAATTGAACTTAGGACCTTTGGAAGAGCAGGCAATGCTCTTAACCGCTGAGCCATCTCTCNCTGGGAATTGAACTTAGGACCTTTGGAAGAGCAGGCAATGCTCTTAACCGCTGAGCCATCTCTCCAGCCCTAATTAATGAGCTTTAAAGCTACTGCACACAATGGTGGCTGAAGGCACAGCATCCTTACACATCCTAGAAGCATTTGTCTACCTATGTGACATGAGCACATTTCCTGACAACTTTGCTCCTGAATTTCCTTATTTCAAACATTATTTTTTAAATATTCACTTTTCCAGCCATAGCCTCCCCATCCTCCTCCTCCCTCCCCCCAATCTTCTCCTCTTCCATCTCCATCCAGGAATGGGCAGGTCTCCTCTGAGTATCAATAAAACATGGCACAACAAGTTGCAGGAAGACCGAGCACTTCCTATGTATTAAGGCTGGGCAAGGTGACTCAGAATGAGAAGTAGGGTCTTAGGAGCCAGTAAAAGAGTTGGAGAGGCCCTGTTACTGCTTTAAGCACCTCCTTAAAGCGGGTCTGGGAACTGGTGGAGTTAACAGGAGAAAAGTACTCTTCAGTTTTAAAGTATAAGTTTAAATGCTTATGCTACACTTATACTTTAACAAATTTTAATAATTTCTGGTAAACACACAAATAGAGTTCACTAATTGTTACACCCTGAAGTATAATCAAAGAAACAAAAAGCCCCTTACTGAAAAATGTTCTGCCTTACTTCAGACTCTAGTGGTACAAAAAAAAAAAGAAAAAAAAACATTTGCAACATAAGCATTCTATACATACACATGATACATGAAATTACCTAATAATTTCATTTCGTACATCTATGATTTCTGTACATGCTGCCCAGGCTAGCCACAATACCCCTGACCCACCCCAATTACTCTGCCATACCCTCTTGGGTTTTCTTATCACTGTTAACTACAAAGCAAAACACCTATTTGCTATTTTAAGTTTTCATGAAACTTGGTATTAAATTCTGACCAGCTTATTGCATAAATGACAATTTTATTACTCAATGTAGGAAAATATAAAAGAGTAGAAAAGTAAAGCTTTTGGGTATGAATATTATAAAATTTATGTGCATTACATATCTGACAGGAGATGTTATGGTCTACATACAAGTAAAAGCTGTTCTAAATTATTTTTAAAAACAATTCTGTAACAGAAGAACATCTGCTCACTTCCTTTTAAACATTTCTATTTACAGAATGATTACCTTTTAACATATTTTCATTTGAAAAATGCATCATTTTTTATTACAATTTGTGGTCATTTTACACAGATGTCTAGCAGGACTAAATGCTGTGTCCCACAAAATTTATGTTGCATTGGGAGGAGGCGGCTAGGAGGTGATTTGGTGATAAAGATGAAGCCTCCAAAATAAAATTAGTGTACCCATAAGAGAGTCCTTGAGAGTTCCTATACAGCATATCTTCACGCCATGACACAGCAAGAAGACCACCCACAAACTAGACTCAAGAGCTCTCACACATACCAAGCCCACTGGGTCCTCTCACTGGACTGCCTGCCTCCAGGACTAGAGAATCCAAGCTGTGATGGCACAACTGACAACAGTGTTTGATGTGATAACGCACGCTACGCTTTATCAGGATGGAGTGGGCATCTCATGCTGAAGACTTAGTAGCTACAGATTTCTGAACTGTATGAAAGCACCTCAAAATTTCAAATAATGAAAATAAGAAAATTTGGTATTATTCTACCACATGGCATTATCTACTTAAAATACTTGATCAATACACTGATCAACTGTAATTATACACAGAGCTTAGTACATTTACACTGAATTAAAACTTTCAATAGTCATACTGCTAAAACTATACTAAAATTAATCACTGTTAAAAATTTAGAGAAATAAAACTTTCAAAAATTAAATCTGGACATACCTCTAACATTAATTGTGTAAACTCTTCATTACTAAGGAATGTAGGTTTCCAGTCCTGTCGAATTTCACTAGCATCTGACTGTGCAGTGATTTCTGTAAACAGATTGACACATTAGCAGCAAACTCTAACCACTGGGAGAGCACAAAAACCTACAAGTCGCCTTCTCTTCCTACTCAACGATAAGCACAGGAGGCCAGGGTTTGAAAATGTGAAATGTTATCTTCTAGTACTTGGTCTGGACCAGTTAGTATCAATTTCTTTGGAGATTTTATTGGGCGGGTGAGGGTATAGTTTTGATATGCTCTGTGGGTGATAGGCCTAAATCTGTTTCCAACTTGACATAATTAGCAAATAGAAACAAGCAGATTACAACAAGATTATTCCAAACATATTTGAGGAAATTTTTTACCTTGGCTTCCTTGCCATTCAAATGGTAATATCTCAAACAGAGACAAGGAGTCAGCTCAAAGCAAAGTTGCCAATGGGGTCAGCCAGTCTGTTTTCAACAAAAAGGACTTATTTTTGCCAGGCAAAAAGATTTTTTTCTAATCTTAGGAGACTAAATGAGGATTTGAGGCCAGAATTTCACAGAAAGTAACAACACTTGCAGAGTGACTTTTGCTCAGTGTCGTTTTAATGCTCCTAACTATGTGGAGTTTGCCCAAGTCACTGGGGCCTCTGGCACAGCACACATATTTACCACATGATTCCTTCATTTTGCTACAGCAGATTCAGTTATAAAAATGTTATCATAAATAGTGAAGTCTGAACTATTTGCTGTTTAACAAGTATGTTTTGTTTTCTTTTTAAAACACAGTCTTACTATGTATTTCAGGTTGGCTTCAAACTTACGACCCTCCTATCTTGGCTTCCAAATGCTAGGATTATAGGCAAACACCACCATGCCTTAACATTTTTTTCCATTTTAGATACAGATATACTACAACAACCACACAAATTAAAGATCAATGTGGTAGGCTGTACTCTACTTTATAGTGAAAAGTATGTATTATATTAATGTTTTGTTACCAGATATTTAAATATATCATACTTAGATAACAAATTTGGTGATTACAAATGACTATACTGAACTATGACATGGAACTATAAGTACAGCTACTAATTTTGTGAAATACAGTCAAGCTCTTTAAATTGTTGTCAATTATATACATAACGATATACACTAATTTAATACAGGTCTATGTTAGATAAATAAATACTTTAAAAATGTCCCTGAAATTTACCACAAATTTCATTTTTGTGATAATTATACATTCAATTTTGGGGGCAAAACCTAGATAATGCCAAAATTAATGTTCTATTTTCAGAGGGTGGAAATGTATGCATTTCAGTTTATTTCATTCAACAATCATTTACTGAGCTCTACAATGTTTAAGGCACTGGTTTCTGAGTGTGCCATTATACAAAGGGAGATCAAGTCAGCAAGGACACCATTTACAAAGAGGTTCAATCTAAGTGACTGACACTTTTACAAAAGAATCAGGAGAGAATATGGCATATGTGATATGATGCTAAGACAAATGAAAACATTCCCAAAGTATTTTCACGTTTGAGCCCTGGGAACCTAATCAAATGGTATAAAAATGGAAAAAGCCAGTTTAGGAGATACTGACTTGACAAAATGAAAATGAATTCCATTTTAGAGGAACTGAGTTTAGACACATGGAAAGTGGTATCTATAAGTTAACTAGAAATACAAGAATGAAAATTCTGCATCTGAAAGCAAAGATTCATTACTGCTTACAGATGCACAGCAGCTACAGTTATACAATGAGTCATCCCAGGAAAGAGGGTTGAGAAAATAAGAGCACAAGGATAAGCCTTGAGAAACATCCCATTTAGAGAGCAGAGAGGGGAAGAGGAGAGAGGGCCAGACAGGAAGGGGAAGCAGCAGCAGAGTATGGAAGCNNNAAGTCAGTAGCGGGCAGATCAAGATCATCAGTTCTAACTCTATGGAGAGTAAAGAAGAAAAAACTTTTGCTGTACTGGGGATGGGTGGGCAATGTCAGTAAATGAAAATATTTCAGAGAGTAGTGGCGCACAAACGAGCCTAGCAATGAATTACAGAGGTGGTAAAGAAAATGAAAAAGGCAGCAGTTAGCTTCTGTCTTCCTGAGAAGTTCTGCAGTTTTCCTTCATCTAAAAAAGCAAATATCCTTCTCTAGCTTCAGTTTAATATCTCCACTTCCTAAATATCAAATATTTTAAAGTTTCTTTTTCCATGACTTATTTAGTGAAGATGATATTCTTCTAGTAACAAATACTTTTAGGTGTAATGTTTGCTTCCTAGACATACACTGAAATGACCTTTAAAAATGGCCTGCAACGACCTGACGTGACCTCCAGCCTTCTAACACAAACATGCTCAGTTACAATCAAACCTCTCTGCTCTTCCACTTTTGCACACAGTACTTCCTTTGTGTAAAGCACTTTCACTTGCCTAACCTAAAAGATTTAGCTAAAAAAATACGTATTTGTACACCTTAAAACATTCTTTATGATTAAAAAAATGACAAAATGTGCTTCTCAAGCTTATAGTTCATAATAATTACTCATCTGTATTTTTATTATGTGTTTACACATTTGTCTCCCCTTGCTTAAGTTGAGAGCCAAGAAAGTCATCGTAACTTCATAAGGACCTAGAATACAAAAACAACTAAATGCTTGTTGAATGAAAGAAAGAACATACTAGGAATCTTTTCTTCTTTACCTTAAACATCATATAACTCATATTTTCTAAGAGAGAGTCTGCTATAGAAACCATACCCAATTTACAAAGTCAGTATTTTACCTTTATGTTTGCGTAAAAAGTCAATGCTCTTCTGCAAAACAGTGGACTTGTCCATCTTTCTAGCATTACCAGGAAGCATAGATCCAAGCTCTTTAATGAGAACATTGAATTGATCTCTACGTTTCTTTTCAGATTTGTTTCTAGATACTCTATGAAAAAGAAATTAAATATGTAGTTTTTAAATAATCTATTTACTTACACAAATATTTTAATGCAGTGTCCAATTTGGACATGACATAATATATTCAAACTTACTTTTCAAAAAGTCAGGAAATGGTTCAGTTTCTAAACTGCATACTGATAGTTTAAGCTTTTTTACTTTGTTAATATATCTAACACATGTAAGTATTATACATTATTTATTATTTTCTGTTTCACAGCTAACTACCTTTTTGCTTTGTCCTTGTCATCTTCTTCCACCAATCCATCAAAAATACTACTGTCATCTCTACAGGAGAAAACAAAATGAAAAGACTTAGTAAGAGGGAGAGGTGAATCCACTTAGACTGACCTGATTACTAGGTGAAGAGATCAAATAAATACAAACTCAGGAACCATGAACTTATTTTTTAATAAAAGTTAAATTACATTTAATTATACTTTTAGTTTTCCGTATGTGAATTTTAAAAAGTTATACTCAGCTATGTGTATATATCAGGCTAAATAAGAACTTAGCTAGTTTAAACATCATATTTCAAAACTTTAATATCTACTGGAAACCTATCAAATGCCAGTATGAAATGTCCTTGTATTAAACTACCCATCTGGAATATATTAACTATACTACCATAACTTAAAAACCTTTTCAGATAGTCACTTTAAAAACACCACCCCTCATAAACATCCTAATAACTATTAGCTCATGAACTTAGCATTTTGACCCATTGAACAGACACTGATTAGCACTCAGTACCAGGTTGTGTACTAGAATAGTAAATAGGAAACTGTAACAGAACAGTAAGCAGAACTAACAGCTGCTCTCCTCTTTTCATCTTCTGTTACAAAGAAACATGGAAATGTGTGGCAACAGGCCTTATTTCTAAAGGAGGGTGGTTTTTAAATGAGACTGATCCCCAAAAGCTCATGTACTTGAATGCTTGGTCCTCATTTGGTAGATTTGGAGGTGTGGCCATTTTGGAGGATGTGTGTCCCTTGCAGGGTGGGCTCTGGAGTTTCAAAAGCCCATGCTATTCCTCCTTAGCTCACTTTCATTCTTTCTCTCTCCCTTTGCTCCCCTTCCCATGGACATTATTTCAACTTACAAGCCTCAGCTACTGCTCCAGTGAGATACGTGCTCACCTACTGCCAAGTTCCCTGCTACGACACTCATGGTCTAGACCACCCTCTGCAGTCCCAAATTAAATGTTTATAAGCTGCTTTTGTCACAGTGTTTTGCTGTGGTAATAGAAAATCAACTAAGTAACCCTGAGTGGTTGCTTTAGTCTGAGTGGTTAGGAAGGACTTGTATAATTGGGAACATTAAGTGAAGATTTAAGTGACAAGATGAGGACAGCTGAGACCTGGGGGAAAGTCTAACAAATTACATCAAGAGCACTAGAAGCTGACTCTTAAAACTAAGGAGTGATATCCAAGTTTCTGATGACTGTGAGCTTCTACATGAACTCACCAGTCACACCAGTCAGTCAAATCCCGCTGTGGCTTCTGAAGATCAAGAATAGCCTTTGAGGCGTCTATTAGCCCTATTTTGAGATTAGCTGTAAATTGTGTTTTATGGAGGCTCATGAATAGACCTGAAGCAGTCCATTTATGCCTGGGAACTTATTTTAAAAACCCTTCATGGATATACTTTTTCTGATGAGGGAGTCTACAAATATTATAATATTCAGATATAAGGAATCCATATTAATAATCACTGCTTTATCTCTGAACACACAGGTGTCACCCCAAACATCATAAAGTATAGAAAAGGAATTGACCACCCACTCATTTTCAGTCCTTTTAGATGACTGGTGTGTTGTCTTTTCAAGGAGACAAGGCCTTAATTCAAAGCTAGGGCCACAATGAAGGCAAACCTCTCTAAGGACATTGCCTTTAAGTCTTATACTCTAATACAAGATATATCTTTGTTTAGTCAGAAAAGAAGAAAAGCTGCCTTCAGATATCAACAACTACTCTATGTACAAATCTATTTGCAGAATCCTTAAAGAACTGGAATCATCTTAGAGTGAATTGTGTAACCATAATTTAAAAAGCTGGCTAATCCCTGACCTATATCTTCAGAACCTTGAGGATCTAAGCAATTCAATGAAATAATATAAAAGATTCTAGACATTTATAAGATTCATCTTTATGTGGAAAGAAGGGAAGAAGGGANAAGAAAGGGAAGGGGAAAAGGGGGAAGGAGAAAGAAGGGGAAGTAGGGGAAAGGAAAGAAAGAAGAAAGAAAAGAAGCTACCAAAGGAAGTCTGAGAAGTGAATTTTAAGATGCATCAAATGTTAGAGGTGTTAAAATGAAAACAACATACCAAAGTCTTAGGAACAAGGCTGGAGAGGTAGCTCAGTGGTAAAGCTCCTTGACTAGTACACATTAGGCCTTGGCTGACATTTCCAGCACCAAAAACAAAAAATACAAACAAACAAACAAAAACAACCAAAAAAAAACCCAACCAGCAGTTTTACAGTCAAAGGAATAAACAAACAAGTTTATCTTTTCCCAAAGACTTATATATAAAGATTTAAAACGAACTAATGAACTAATGATCCTAGTAACAATTATGTCTTACCAGGCACAAGTGATAAGATGCTTGCAGTGATAGAGGTAGTACCAATAGACTTAATCCTAGAGTCTAAAAGGGGCCAGGGAATCATCTACAAGCATTATTGTTTCTTTCAGTTGACCAAAATTCCCAAAATTAAGAATAAGGACTCATTTGTAACATAAGTCCTAAGCAATCCACTTTGGCTTTTAAAACTACTAACATACCTTTCTTACTATTTCTTATTTGTTCTATGTAGAAATTGAATATAATGGCAATTATGTTTAAGCACTAACACTTAAGAACATTAATAGTGAATTTAAAAAACATACCTGTCAACAATTGAGCTCATCTTACTACAGCTTACGGTAAACAACATAACACATTGCGTTTTCGTCTTGCGGTAGACATTTGTATTTCTCCTTGGGAGAAAAAAAGAGATGGTTATGAATTTTCTAAAGCACTTCTACAAAGTAATCTTGAGACTACTGTAAGTTACTGTGCAGACTTCAAAATGAAGCTAGTGCATTATTTTTGAGCAAATTATCTTTGGATGGAGAATATTTGAGACTTTTTTTTTTTCTTCTAAAAGGAATATGGAAAAGATCCAAACTCATATTCAATGTATTTCTCTAAAATAATAGAAATGTCATTTTTAATATTCAGTATATACTTTGCATAACTATAAACTGGCTGCAATAACACTATCTAATAAATATTTGTTGAGATTCTATTTTCTGTTAAACAGCATGGTAGGCCTTGTGCCAATAAGGATGAGAGGCTAAGCTCTACAGGCAAAAACCTGTAATGAGCAAGGAGACAGGTATCTAAGCAACTCTAATAAAATACACTGTGAAGCCTATATTGTTCAGTGGAACCACTCAGACAAGAATCAATCAAGAATATCTGTGAGAATTACAGAGGGAAGCCTGAGGTAAGAAGTCTTGTCATGTGTTAAGACTTGTTACTGAAAATATGGTGCAGAGGCAGAAAGCATCCTCATCATTTGAGAACCCACAAATTGTCACCAGGATCCTCACTGACTGCTGTGACTGCAGTCTGAGAAGCAATAGACCACAGGACACAAAGAGGTGACGGCTGAGAGGGCTCTAAAGAGCAGAGTGATGGTCTGACACCGCACAGGCACGAGCTACAACACCAAACTTGAGAAAATCTAGAGCTTATTTTCTTCATAGGCATGTTATAGTTTAGAGTCTTAATCACTAGCACCTAAAGGGGCTGCAGGAAAGTTGAGGAGAAGGCAAATCAAGCAGAGAAAATAAGTATCTTGAAGTGTTTCATACCTTTAAGTAATTAAATCTTAAAATGCACTGCTTTCAAACTGAGTCACAGCCTAAAATTCCTTTTTAAAGCAATTTTATCTCAAGCTGTGAGTTAAATATTGATTAACAAATGATCTGATTTATTAACATCCTAAGTTTTGAGGTTTTAGAAATTTATATTGTTGTTTCCTTTATTTAGAATTTATAAAATAATATAAATTAACATGTAATTCTACCTAAACCAGAGGTATTTAAAGGTATGTTAGCTAAAAGGAGAGTCTAAAACATTCTATCATTGTTTTCATATGTCACTCCGAAAGAGGAGGAGAGACAGCCCTTGAAAATGACACTGCACTGTCTATATGGTTAGGTAACAAAATGAGACTGAGAGGACTGAATTCTTACAAGATAATGACCAGAGGTGATCAACAGCACAACGGAACACTGTGACTCCAAGTGTCTGGGTTAGTACCACATGAGGGAACACAGCTACAGAATATTCAGGTTTACCTACGTCCACCTTCTAGATCCCAAGAAAGGGCAACGGTAATAACAGATGCTGGTTCTATTACTAAAATAAAAAGGACAGCGGAAAACGCATATAAAATATAATTTCAAAACTAAGGGGCCAAATCTCTGCCTTATATGTCATTCATTTAGTAAGGCATTAGCATACTTAACTGTCAAAAAGGAGAAAACGGGACAAACAACGGGGTGGGGGTTTATGACAAACCTATCAGGAAGGACACTGCTGACTATGTACAAAATGAGTGAAGCAAAATGGCTTAGAAGACCAACCTACTATTAAGCTATTCTCTGTTACCATCAACAATAATTTTCAAAAAATTTGCTCAGCTTATGCTTACTGATAGCTACACACTCAAGACTATACTCGCTCACAAGGTACCTCACAATCTTTATTCTACTTTTCCAGCCAACTGACAGATATATTTTATTTATGAGAAAAATGAAGGGAATAAAATAAGTAGGACTAAATTACCTCCAGAACACATCTTTTTGAAGAGTGTCAAAGCAACAGAATACTGTGGTAATAAAGAAACAGACACACAAACACAAAACCCACCCAATAACCCAGGCTTTTAATGACAAGCTAGTCACACTTGCTCATCAGAAAGGTTGCATTTTAGACATCAGATCATTTCCCTACACAAGCTCAAGAAAAATTCCAAGTACAGAGTCTACTCATATAAAACAGCATTTATTTATTTTTATTAAGTATTGGCTTTAATAGCCAGAATGATAGGTAATGTGTCTTTAAAAGGATCAGTTGCAATTACTTAAATGCACAGTTCACCAAAATGCAAAAAGATCAAGTTATGCTAGGAATTAAATGTTCCTTTCTATAAGCTCCTTGAACTCTAAATCACAGATTTAGCAGGTGAGCATGTATCATGTTACTATTTCATGATGACAGGGTACTAAGGGCACAAGTACTGGTGTGTAAATGCTACTTTAAAACCAGCTTTAAATGCAAGCTTACCAGGGAATAGGCAGGCAGCATTAAACAAACGAACAAAAAAAAGCTATGAACAATTTAAATGGGGTAAACACAGAAGAAACTCCTACTTCAGCACAGAGCAGTGCACAGAAGTAGAGATGATCTTAGTGTCTGGCAGTCCATCTTTGGAATAGAACCCTTCACATAAAAAGGATTCTGTCTTAAAAATAAACTGTGCAGTGTATTATTACCGGCATTACACTACTGTCTTTCTGAATCCCATCTGCTGTCACCCACCCCACAGGCTTTCCTTTCCAACTGCTGCCGTTGATCAATATTAGCACCGTACTTCTGAGCTTTAAAAGACCAGTAAAAATAAAACCTCACTTCTCTTGATCCACCAACCTTCTTCAGCTACGGCCATTTATTTTTTTGTCCCTTTCCCCAGGAAAACAACTGCGATCTCAGTGTCTGGTTCATTCTTCTATTTTACAATTTAGTTTTTTTTTTCCCACATGCACACACGGGGATGAACTTTATACAGTTGAGTGGTTGTAAGAAGCCCTTTGTTCTGACCCAGTTTCCACTTTCTTTCAGTAACAAACCTGCTACTGCCAACATCTTTATTTTTGATTCTTTCATTTTCAGATAGAGTGCCTAGATAGTCATAACTGTCCCAATGTATTTAAATTAGCTTCTTTGGCTCTCAAAAGTGTCTAGACTTTTAGGCATCTTCTACTTAATTCTACTGAAAAGCATTGTTTTTAGAGAGGAGGAGTATTTTTTAAAATTTTAATTCATTTACTTTTATGTGTATGGGTGTTTTGCCTGCTTGTATATGTGCACATATGTGCACCACACTAGTGAAGTGCCCTCAGAGGTTAAACCAGGGCATAAAATCCCCTGGGTCTACAGTTGCAGGTGGTTGTAAGCCACCAATCAAAGTAGGTATTGAACAAACCTGAATCCTCTGGAAGAGCAGGCAAAGATCTTAATCACTTTCTTGACCTGTTTAGTTTTTTTTTGGTCAACTACACAGGAGCTACAGAAAGGAACCATAATTGAGAAAATGCCACTATGAGACTGGCCTTATGTAAGCCTATGGGGGTATTTTCTTAGAGACTGATGTGGGATAGCTAGATACAGGTGGTATGTAAGAAAGCAGTCTGAGCAAGCCCCTAGGAACAAGCGAGAAAACAGCATTCCTCTACCGCCTCTGCTTCAGTTCTTAACTCCAGGTTCCTACCTTGACTTCCCTCAGTAACGGAGTGTGATACTGAAATAAATCCTTTCCTCTCCAAGTTTCTGTAGGTCATGATTTTAATCATATCAATAGATAACCCAACAGAGACAATTGCTGAGCAATCTTTTTCACCTTTTTTTTTACTTTTTGACATTAAAAACATACACCCCTCCCAACTGCTAAGTTCACATTTTTACAACTGTAAATGCGATTCACAGCTAAGCCTCAGCCTTCCAGCACACATTAAATTTCCCCTTCTGAGTAGTTTTCCCTATAGTTAGTTGCTCCAAAGGTCTGAAAGAGATTGTTTACCACTGGCTCATGTATTTGAATAATTGGTCCCCAGTTGGTACAACTATTTGGGAAGGATGTGGCCTTGGAGGCCATCATAGGGTCAGGCTTTGTGTCTTAAAAGCTTCCTGCCATTCCCTACTCCCATTTGTGGTTTGAGATGTGAGCTCTCAGCTATTCCTGCAGCCATCATGAACTCTTAACACTTTGGAACTGTAAACCCAATAAAATGCTTTCTTTCACAAGTTGCCTTGGTCAGTGTTTTATCACAGCAGGAAGAAAGTGTGTAATGGCTTTTTTCCTTTACCACTTATCTGGTTTTACACATACTTGTTGCTGATTTACTACAAACTCATGACTATCTAAATATACTTTCTTTACCTTCATATACATTAAACTTCTCACCATTTTCCAACTGTTTCCCCCAGAACTTGCTAATCCATTCTTATGATGTCTGTTATCTGTACCCAAGAACAGTGCTGTCATCTTGGGATCAGTATTCAGTATCACCCTGATGATTCCCTAGGTCTCTAAGTGAAACTCTTTTCTCACCCTAGGTGACATGGTTTGATCTCAAATGACATGTTATGAACGCTTAGTTCCTAGCTATGTCAGAAGGTAAAATGTTGGAGGAATGAAGTTATCAGCACCCTAGTATCTTTTCTGGGTAACACAAGTGAGCAGCTTTACCACACGACATCCAGGCTCACCACAAGCAATGTCATCAAGTGGCTGGAGACTGAACCCCCTGAAACAATGAGCCAAGCTAACCCTTCCTCCTTTTAAAAAAGTGTTTATTTTGGGTGTTTTGTCAAGGTGACCGAATGCTAACCAACACATCATGATATCACCATTTTTATTTACTTAATTTATTTATTTAATTTTTGCTTGTTAAAAGAAATGATATCACAAGTCCAATGCTGCTCTGATTACTAATCCTTTCTTACGTGACTGACTTCTTTCACCCTGAAAGCAAAAAGTTAATGGTAATGTACCCCATTTTCCACTTATTTTTCTAGCTCTAACACTCATTCTGTAGGCTATAATTTATGTCATTCAAGCAAGGTTTCTTACATCATTCCCTATTTACTTTTTCTGTTTCCTTGATTTTTTTGAAATCTTATTTGAATATGAAGGATAAAAGACAGTTTAATCAGTTTATTCAATTTTTAACTTTTCTCTCTACGCTTCACACATTGCTTTTATTTATCAACCCTTCCATTTAGGTCTTGCTTATTTTACACTTACTAAAGAATAATCAGACTTCTGGGAATATCAGGAGAAACTACACACATTTCAGAGTCAGAAGAAAGAACTCTCTCCAGTATAATGTGCAATGAATTACTCTGTTTAATAGCACTATCACTTTCATTTCCAGAAATAAAAGAGGGCTCTGAAATTCATGGCGATTTCAGAGGCTCTCTGGTGACAAGAAGTTCCTCAGACCTCCACTGCTAGTTTAAGAAACTTACCACACTTAATTTAGCTTTTCGAGGTCCTTTTTTTTCCTCTCCCATTCTCTCTGTCCTTATGAATGTGTATCAATTGCAAAACTATTTTTCTGTATTTAGGTGTGACTGGTTAATCTTGGTCAAATTTACTGGATTAAGAAACATCTAAGAGAGTGGATCTCAACCTTCCTATTTCTGCAACCTGTAGTATAGTTCCTCATGGTTTTGGTGACCCCCAACAATAAAATTATTTTTACTACTTCGTAACTGTAATTTTGCTACCGTTATAAAACATAATGTAAATATTGGCATTTTTCGATGGTCTTAGGTGACCCTGTCAAAGAGTCATTAGATCCCCAAAGGGGTTGTGACCACAGGTTTAGAGCCCCTAATCTAAGAGATTAATGAAGTAAAGCTCTGGGTGTGTCTCCAGGGTAGTTCCAGAGTCAAATATATCCTAACAGTTCTAACATAATGAGCAGATTGATGCTCTGACTGACTCATGATACAGAAGTATTATTAACAGGTGGTAAAAGGTAGGAAGTGAGGCCTAGTGAGCAGAAGTAGGTCAATGGCAGCCAGATCCTAGGCTGTCTTGTCCTGGCCTCTTCCTGTGTCCTGCCTTCTCTTCTGCTTCATGTTCCTGCAGCCTTAATGGTCAACTTCACAATGAGCCCAGAAACCCAAAAGCAAATAACCATGGTCTACTGAACCCAGAATCCAAAATAATAATCAAGAAGTGTGTCCTACAGTAGCTTACACTGGGCACTGCACCACAGGGACAAGGCTCTAAGGAGATTTCAAGGCGTGAAATTCAGCTGAGCTGTTTGCCATTGCAGTCTAGATGTCCTCACTCTTTCTCATCACTCTTACTGTTTGACTCCTGAAGCCTCCACTGGATCGCTTATCTGTATTCACAAACACTGTATTGCTATATCCATAGGCTGCTTCCTTGATTCTCTAGACGATCCCTTGGTGGATGTGATGTAGCCATCATTTCTGTACTGAATTAATCATTTCTTCTTCCCTACTGCAGAACATTTTCAGCTTTTGTATTCATTTTAACTAGGGCTGAGTACAATTCCTATGATAACTATCAGTGTGAACTACAGCTGAATACATTTCCTATGATAACTATCAGTGTGAACTAGACCTGAATACACTTCCTATGATAACTACCAGTGTGTACTAGGGATGAACACACTTCCTATGATAACTACTAGTGTGTACTAGGGCTGAATACACCTCCTATAATTATCAGTGTGAACTACGGCTGAATATACTTACTATAACTCAGTGTGTACTAGGGCTGAATACACTTCCTATGATAACTACCAGTGTGTACTAGGGCTGAATACACTTCCTATGATAACTATCAGTGTGTACTAGGGCTGAATA
>LOEQ01001142.1:101027-111166 GCA_001685075.1 Bramus lutescens | reverse complement strand
AACTATCAGTGTGAACTACAGCTGAATACATTTCCTATGATAACTATCAGTGTGTACTAGGGCTGAGTACACTTCCTATGATAACTACCAGTGTGTACTAGGTCTGAGTATACTTCCTATAACTATCAGTGCGTACCATGGCTGAATATATTTCCTAGATAACTGAATGCAAAATACTCAAGCACTTCTTTACGCCAATAACTCCTAAATACATTTTCTTACTCTATTATTTCCAACTTCGAAGCCTCAAATATAGACTGCCCCCCTCCCCCCGCTGCCCCATGGCAAATTATCACAGGGCCCAGGCTGGCCTCAAATTTTGGATCCTTTCCCTGCCTCCCAAACAGGCATGTGCTACCACATCTGGTATCACAATGTCTTTTTGACATAGCAATAGTTTGTGTGGGTGCATACTATGTAGTGTATGTTATGTATATGCACATGTAAGTGCAAGGCATGTACAAGTGTAAACCAGAGTTTGATACCATGTTTTCTTCTATTGTTCTCTATCTAACATTTTGAAACAGAGACTGACTGAACCTGAAGCTCATCAATTTAGCTAATTTGGCCAGGGAGTTCTGGGGAATCACCTGTCTCCACCCACAAGTGCTGGGCTTACAGGTATATAATGCCACAACAGTTTTTTGTTTGTCTGTTTTTATGTGAGAGTGAGGGTTATGAGCTCAGGCTAGCCCTCATGCTTGCACAGACAGCACTCTGCCCAGTGAGCCGTCTCCCCAGCACCACACTCTTCTATAGGTTTCCAAGGTGTCCAGAATAGAACAGAGTTCAATCAGAGCACCTGACTGTTTTCTCACCATCTGCTTTACTCCTCAATTTCTTTTTTGCAGGCTGATCTTCATGTCTGCTCTGCAGTACCTCGGGCACACTCCAGCCACATTTACATTCTGTTCTTTAAGCACCCAGTCATTCTTTTCCTCCTGCCAATGTAGTTTCTTTTTCTCTTTCAGAGCCACACATGGCGCAGCACCTGCCATTTTACTCACAACACATTTTCAACACAGCTGTCTCTGGCTAACGCTACAAAAGCCACCCCAGTCTACTGTCCATTTTAATTCTTTTGGTACCACTAATGGTTTGTTTATTGCTTGTCTTCCTTTAAAATGCAATCTTCATGAGACAGAGATAGCTGTAGTCTTATTAACCATCATGTAATCATTAATTAAAGTAATACATAAACAGTAACCACTGTCTGCCAAATGTTCTGAGTTGGACTTAACACAAAGGCAAAATTTTTTAAATAATGCTTTCCTCAAATGAGCATGCCAAGTAATTTCTAAGTCCTTTTACACATTATTTTTTTTCAGGGAAAAATCAATACAATAGAACATTATAAGATACCTTTACCTTTTGCACTTTTTACACTTTTAGAATGGATTCTCCAAAATCCACGTGCTCAAGGCCTTCCTCTGTATGACTGACTATCAGAACCTTATTTAAACAAGAAAGAAACATTAACTCTATTCAACTTATATACAGTTTTAACACAAAAACATTTTAACTAATTCTTAAACATAGAAGATTTAGAACTTTGTTATAAAAATGAACAACAAAATTGAAATTCTATAAACTGATTCCATAAAAAAATAGTTTTAAAACTACAAATAAGGCCAGGAGCCTAGAGGAAAACCAAATACTATTCTTTTGCTAAAGGAATATATCCATAAAATGACTTTTATCAATGTTCTACTCATATACACTCATACACTCATAGATCAGTGCCTTGCTTAGCCATCATCAGAGAAGTTTCCTGCTGCAGCTGATGAAAAGAAATACAGAGACCCATAGGCAGACAATGTGAAGAGAAAGCAAAAGACTTTGGAATTCTCAGTCCTAAACGAAATGTTTCCATGAAACCCCTCCCCTCAGGGCTCAGGGAACCCTGGAGAAGAGGTGGAAAGAGTGTCCGAGGCAAAGTGGATGAAGAACACCAAGGAAACAAGGCCTTTTAAACACAGTGGCCGATGGACATATGACCTCACGAAGGCCATGGCAGCAGGCACAGGGTCTGCACAAGTCTTCACCAGATGGGGTGCCAGAGCAGAGAGGAGAAATGTACAGAAGCACCCACCCCAAACCCAGAAGCTATGGTTCAGTTGATAACCACTCGAAAATGACAAATCAGTTCTCTCCAACGGAGTCTGGGGACATAAGGGCAAGTCCCATGCATAGCAGGAGATGGCCAATACAGAATGAACTCAATAGCATTTTGAAGGGGCTCTGTTCCATAAGGTTTTGACAAGGCTTGTGTGTGTGTGTGGGGGGGGGTATTCTGGCTTCTGGTTTTGTGTTTTTGGGAATTCTTGTGTGAACAAAAATGTGTCTCTGCATCTTCATGTGTATGCTGTATTTATTTTTCCTGGGCTATTAATTTCTTGTTTGTCCTGTTGTTTGTTTTTGCTATTATTATTATTATTGTTATTGTTATTGTTATTTAGATGCCTGCGAGCAGAAAGGGTGCGGATTCCAATAAAAAGGTATGGGGAATCTCAGAGGAGGGAAATCAGATTCAAAATATATTATACGAAATAAATCTTTTTATTAAAATAAAAAAGAGAAAAATCTATAAGTAAGATAAATCACTTTTAATTCTTTACAGAAATTGAGCCATAGATATTTTTAAAAACTACACAAAAATCCTAATGGGCATATAATATAAATAAATAAATGTAAGATGTGACATCAGTAACGTAAAGCAGGAGGAAGAGTAAATGACTCGAATTTCTGCACCTAATTCAAGTTTTCAGCTTAAAGAGACTGTCACATTTTATTTACTAACCACGACAATAACAGATATTTCTATGGATACACAGAAAGAAATGTGAAAACAGTGCAAGCACAATAACATAAAGAAAACAAAATAAATGCAGATGAAACCGGCAAGGAGAAGAGCGCTAGTCAACTGGAAAACAAGGGATTACACTAACCTAAGAGTGTACAAGTAACTCAAGTTAAGAGTAACTGTCCTAGAGTGAGAGACAGAGAATAGCTGAATGAATTCAAAGTAGGTAAGATCCAACCATGTAACATCTTAAGCCTCACTTTAGATTTAAAAGTGTATGTGGGCTAGAACTGAAAGGACAGAGAGAAATATTCCACATAGGGAAGTGACAAACAAAAACAGGCACACAGGGCACACTTCTAAAGATAAATACTATATATAACATGAAAGTGTACTTCACTCAAAAGCTAAAGCAATTTTGATGTACACTCCCACCAACAAAGCATCCAAATAAAAAAAGCAGTGTGAAGAGAAACAAAACTAAAGGTTTCGATGGTGGACAGTTCATCCTGATGAAAAATAAAAGCAAACTTATATTACAGATCAAACATAAAAAATATTTCATTCATAGTCACAGAATGTACATTCTTCTCAAATACACTGAAAAGTCTGTAGAACAAGTCATATGTTAGATCATAAAACAAGCTTTAACAAATTTTAAGTGTGAGGTATGCTTTCCAACCACAATAGAATAAAAATAGAAATTTACTTATGTGCAAATTTAACAATACATTACTAGATAACCAAAGAGCTAAAGACCAAATCAAGAAGGAAATGATCAAGTATTTTGAGAGAAACAAAAGCACATCAAAATGTAAAGGAATAGCCATTTTAGAGCAGTACTTAAATACCCACAATAAAAACCACCACACCCAGAGTGCAGCTCTCTGAAGGGCACTTGCCTGATGCACTCACAGTCTTGGGTCCAACATCAAGCTCTGAAAAAGGAAAATTAAGAAACCTCAAAGAACCAGAAAGAAAAATAATCAAGTCTGTAGCCTGCTGAAGGAAATAAACATCAACCAGAAATAAGACCCACCCCCAAAAATCAACAAAACTAAGCCTTAAAAAAAATCAAATGAATTCAATTCTATGAAGTAGATTCAGATAGATCAAATCAGAAATAGGAGACAATTGAACTGAAGCCACAGACACGGGACTGTAAGCCATTACCACAACCACTACAAACCAGACAAAAAGCTGGATAAACTCCTACACACATACAACCTATCAAGACTTAAACATTAAAGGACTCTAAACAGATAAATATACTGACCTGATAACCAAAAACTACTCACAAGAAAAACCAAAAACTGGCTTCACTGGTTCTATCAACTATGACTGAGTTTCTCCTCAAACTCTTCCAAAGAACTTCAGCAATATTACAAAGTGATTCCACAAAGACAGCACGGCCTTCTTAACAAAACTCCAAAAGAGAAACAGAAGTACAGAGAAAGTCCTATATGTACATGATGGATAGCACTAATTGTTTTCTTCACAGGATATAGACTCACCCAGGAAGTCCGGATGTTCCTGTGAGGGATTCTCGAGATTTGAATGACTGAGGTGCCAAGACCCACTATGACGTGGGCAGCATCATCCCATGGGCTGGGGTCCTGGACTGCATGCAAAAGAAACAGGTAGTTGAGCAAAGAGCTTTCAATGGGACCAGCTGCCTCAAATTCTGGCTGCCATGCTTACTTGCTTACTCACTAAGCACTCTAGTAACTGAGTTACAGCCTCAGCCAGGAATTTGCTCTTCTTAAAGGAAAACCTGTGGCTCAATTGGTAGCACCTGCCTATGAAGCATGGAGCCCTAGTTTGATGACATATCAAATAAGCCAAGCATGATAGTGCCTGTTTGTAATTCTAACACTCACTCAGGAAGTGAAGGCAGGAGGGTTAAAAGTAATAAATGGCTTCCTCCCTCAGCTACATACTAAGTTCAAGGCTAGCCTGGGTTACACTAGACCGTGACTTTTAAAGGAGGAGGAGGGACCCAGACATATAAATAATCTGAGAATATACAGATCCTTTGACCCGATAATTTCACTTTGGGAAATAGACAACCAGAAGCACCATAAGTTTTATATTCACCAAAATATTACTTAAACTTAAGTGCTGTGGGAGGTCCTTCTGTCTATATGTTATTTTTATTGGTTAATGAATAAAGAAGCTGCTTTGGGCCTATAGCAGGGCAGAACAGAGGTAGGTGAGGAAAACTGAATGCTGGGAGGAAGAAGGCTCAGTCAGGAGATGCCATGAAACCACCAGAGGAGAAAGATGCAAGCTGTAAAGTGGAACCTTGACAGTAAGCCATGAACCTCTGGGTAAAATATAAAATAATGGAAATGGGCTAATTTAAGAAGAGTGAGCTAGAAATATGCATAATCAGTGATTTAATTAATACAGTTTCTGTGCGATTATTTTGGTTCTAGTCAGCCGAGAACAAACAAGTGGCCTTCATACAACACTAAAGCTAGAAAAAATTGTATGTCCAATTGTACTTTGAGTGGGACCAAAACAAAATCAAAGCTACAGCACATGATGGCTTCTGAGATGTTTTATGGACAATGGTTCTCACATTTTCTTTTGTATATTCTAAAATATCCTTCATGAAAACACATTTTTTTTATAATTAGAAAGCTGAAGTATTCTTTTTATCTTTTTATGAATTTGGTGTCTAATACTATAGCTCAAGCTACATGTAAGAAAGATTAAAATACATGTTATTTATTCCAAAAAACAAACACATGAGCAAAAAAATTACTTTCCTATGTATTTACATCACTCAAAGGAGGGAAATTCTTTTAACTTGATTTAATTATTGCTAATTATCATTATCAAAGGACAACTCAAAACCTTAAGGTAAAAACTAAAATTATAAATTTTCTATACTTTATAAATTAAAACTGTAACTTGTTTATAATCTAATAACGTGTTGATTCATGACCTACTTTAGAATTTTGTCTCTTGATACCACAAATTTTGTTTCCTGATACAAACATTAATCAAAAGTAGAGCTAAAGTTTAGCTGGCATGATACAAAACTCAAGCAATATTCTTTAAAACCGCATCCCAAACCAGGTTTATGAATCAAGCCTTGTGGCGGTACTACAGAAATTTCCTGTAGCAAGTTCTCTTAATAAAACATATGACCATTTCAACAATTTAACAAATACATCTCTACAAATATTACCTAAGTCTCCTGTTTGTATAGTGTCCAAATAAATATGAGAACCTATTTTTTCTCTTCCAAAAAACTACTTCATTGATATGTCATGTTTTTAAAAAATGACATTAATTTCTGAATGCACATTAAAAAGATGTGATGTGATTTAAGTGTGAAACAGATACCCAAATTTAACTAAACCACAAATTTTGTAAGAGTCCATTAACTTAAAAAGCCAAATGTTTGTGGATTTCTTAAATGGGTCCCCAAAGATGAAAGAGAAAACACTGTACCAACCTAAAAGAAGGACAGTCTTTCATCAGTGCACAAATCTTCAGGAGGTCTGCTAGGAAATCTGATCTGTGCAGCACTACTACTAAAACACAAGGCTTAGAGCTTGCTTATTAGTACAAAAACAAGTATTAGACACACAGATACACACACACTTGTTCAAAGTACATTACATACTTGCATGAAAATGCTCTTATGGAACTCTGATAAGAAACACACACATACACAACTCCATGTCGCCAATGAAAACACACCATCTATCCTCCTCCTACAGCAGTTAACTCCAACATATTCATTATGTTTATATCCATCCCATCAACGAGGCCATCCTTAAAACATCACCCACAGTAAACAAACCCTTTTCCAAGGCTTGAAAAGTCCTCTGAATATTTTTCAGCATAATCACTTCACTAAAATGACAGTTACCCTGATTTATTAAAACTTGTGTTAAGTGCCAAATCACTTTTGTACAACCAAGTAGGCCAAGCAAATTCACAGCCATCTGACTAGTTTAAGTAAACATTCTGAACCACAGATTATTTAGAAAATAAGAGCCATATATTTTCTCTTCACTCCAATAATTACTCTACATATTTGTTTCTAGTCTTTTTAATGACAAGTAATGGCTGCCTCTGAACCTGTGGAGCAACAAGGCTCAAACTGCACACAGATCTCTGCAGCCGCTAAGGAGCAATTATGTGAGGAACATGCAGATGTGTACACAGCACACTACTCCATGAGCAGAAAGCAGAGAGCACAACATGAAACTAGGTTATAACGCAGACCTACATGAAGAAGATAAAGCCTGCAGATTTCTACTGATTTATCTCAAGTTCACACTTTCCTGTCATTCTCCATTGTGCTGAACCCACACAGTGAATTTATACTTCACATATTACATTTTTCAATTCTGAAATTTGATTTGATTCATGTTCTGATTTTCAGGAAAATTTTTCAAATATCAGAAGCAAATCCTATACTCTATTTTTCCATTCACATCAAATGCTTAGTTTTAACTCAAGGCTTGTTTAAGAACTTTCTTATAATTCTATTTTCTGGCTCCTCTCATGGTTTCCTTCAGAAGAATCATAATTTCCTTTTTTTCTTTGTATGGCAAGAATTTGCAGTGCATTCTAAATACTCCGAATATTGGCCATGAGACTGTAGGATCTAGTAAGGCTCTCTTAGGAACATGACTTTAAGTTTAGACCACAGGTTCTAAGCAGCGTTACACAGGGGTAGCAGTCCCCATGGAAGTTCAATCCTCAAAGCTTCGGCTTTACTGCCAGGGGTCACTATCTGTATGCATAACCCGAGCTGTGCTTTATCTTGTAGGGCACTTCTCTGGGCTCTGATAATTGGATTCTGTTCTGAACTCAAGTAGCTTGAATGTGGTTGGGGCCCTTGTGGATTTGGACACACACACACAGAGTTGTCTTTTCTTAGGATTTCCAAATCATGGTCCAGCTTCCAAGGAGCTTTCCCACTTCTTCAGGCCAGAGACACTTTCCATCACTTTTATGAACGTATATGCTACCATGGCAATGAAACCATAACCGTTTCAGGATAGGAAGGGAGAGAAAATGAGGAGAGCACCTTTCCCAGAGTCCTCGCTACTGATTTTTAGCATATCCCCCCTCCCACTCATCCATACACAGCAGCTGTTCAGCGCGGACTTCCTTCCCAGCCCAACTCCTACTATTTACTTGTCAGGGTTGACTTTTGTCTCCTAGCCAGAGTGCCTGACTCTCACCAGTTAAAAAGGTTTATGGATTCTGCTTTAGCCACTGCATTTTACACATTTCACAACCAGTTTTTCCATAGTATCTTCAGAGTCACTGATGATTAAATCCATGAGGCCTGTCATTTAGCAGCATTTCTTATAGCTGCGATTCATCTAAAGATACAATTTCCCTCTTACCACCTGTATAATCCTGGGACACAATCTGTATAGAAGGTGACAGATAAATGTTTGTTTTCATTTTTTACCTTCACTTATCAATCATTTTCAAAATCTGGAACAATTTTCCTTCACTAAAACTCCTGTATACTATCTTTACTTGTTGTGAACTAAGACTCTGTAAGTTGAACTGTTGAAGAAACAGTGAAGACAAGTTCCATTATAAAATGAGGTTTGTTGGAGAGTTAGGAGAAGTTCAGAAAACTAACATGAATTTTCCAAATGAGTGTAGTGAATGGGGAGCGGGCCTGCTTTTCGACCCGCCCAGCTCCCGCACGGCTAGCTTATACCCAGAGTGTGTTTGTGTGCATGCA
Source organism: Bramus lutescens (assembly GCA_001685075.1). Taxonomy (NCBI): domain Eukaryota; kingdom Metazoa; phylum Chordata; class Mammalia; order Rodentia; family Cricetidae; genus Bramus; species Bramus lutescens. The sequence goes on along the minus strand of LOEQ01001142.1, from coordinate 102,626 downwards.
CACATGCACATGCACTAAGGTTTTACAATGAATTAGTTCCTCTGTTTCTTAGAGGCTAATTAATTCTTAAAATAGCAGTTCACCTTGCCATTTAAAGCATTCATAAAATGTTATGTAATTAAGTATACCAATAAATCTAGTCAATGAATTGATAGCATTCTATAAATAACAGATCTGAAGAAAATTTCTATTTCCATCAAATTGCTACTCTAGTTAACAAAAATTCGTCAAATCCCCAAAAGCAAACCTTTGAAGAAGCTGGCATTACTGTGATCGTGCCTATCTGAGAGACATGGAACCTCACTCAACCAGTCTTTTTTCTTCCACTCAACTAATACTTAAATAGTCAACCATGTGCCAAGTTATTGCTAGCTATGGGAGATCAATCAGTGGAGAGCAAAACTCGCACAATGAATAATTGTAGCAACCTCCCAAACACCTACAGCCAGAAGAAATTTTTTTTCTATTTTTCAAAAAGGAACTGGATTCAGAGAGATGGATATGCCCAGTTGCTATCAAGTGTTCCAGAGGAACAACAGAGGTAAATACTAAAATCCTGGTCTTTCTTCTAGTAGTATAGGACTGTCTGTACCTAACTTCAGTTAGTTCCTCAAAATCATTCTCTAAGTCATCCATGGGGCAGTGCACCTTCATCTTTAATGTAATAGTTTTAATAACTGTCATTAAGTGGTTTCCAAATAATATCAATTCTTTTACTTAATAAATAAAATGAACAGGCTATCACCACACACTATGTTAAAATAGAAAATGTGTAAATGATACATACAGGCATTTACATGTAAAATAAAGACGACTTGAAAACATGGTAAAAACTTAAAATTTCCATATTAATTATATATATTTCACTCATTAGTGAATATATTCTCTTAATTTATTCCCAACTTTAAAAAAGAAACACAAGTTAGTCTACCTAATATGGGTTACTCTTCCCAGGATAGAAAAGAGCCTAAGTCAGTCACTAAGAGCTGGTACCTGACCCTTACCTCCAGTTGTCAACCTTCCCTACTCCCATACCTTATAAACCCTAGCAATTGACCTACAAATACTCTTACTACACAGAGCAAGGGTGTAATTAATCTTCACTGTCAACTTGACTGGACTTAGAAGAGACGAGGAGACACAGCTGGGAGTGTGCCTATAAGGGTGTTTCCACAGAGGTTCACCTAAAGGAAAGACTCACACTAAAGGTAGGTGGTGCCGTCCCACAGGGTGAGTCCTAGACTGAATAAAAGAGACAACGGGAAAGTGAGCTGAGCATCAGCATTCATGCTGGTCTCTCTGATTCTTGACTGCAGACACAATGTGACAGCTTACTCAGAGTCCCACTGCCATGCCTTCCCCATCAAAACGATTGTACCCCTCAAACTATGAAGCACAATAAAGTCTCCCTTCCTTCCTTGAGTTGCTTTTATTAAGTGTTTTGTCAGAGAAGTAAGGGGTCAGCTAACATTCTGCAAAGGATGGTCTTGAAGAAGTAAGGGGTCAGCTAACATATTCTGTAAAGGACGGTCTTGAAGAAAGGGGTCAGCTAACGTATTCTGCAAAGGACGGTCTTGAAGAAGTAAGGGGTCAGCTAAC
>LOEQ01001142.1:58948-74309 GCA_001685075.1 Bramus lutescens | reverse complement strand
AGAAAGAAAGAAAGAAAGAAAGAAAGAAAGAGGGAAAGAAAGAAAGAGGGAAAGAAAGAAAGAGGGAAAGAGGGAAAGAGGAGCAAAGGACCTTGGTTTAGTTTTCATCACCAACATGGCAGCTCACTGTAAGTTCAATTCCAGGGGATTTGATGCCCTTTCTGGCCTCTCTGAGCACCAGGCATGGGTGATGTGCAGAGTAACATGCAGGCAAAACACCAACAGAGATAAAAACATAATTTAAAAGGAAAAGACGACATTGTGGAAATGCTTTAGAAGGAGAACTGATGCTCATGCTTACATGCATTGGCTAGTACAAGAGCTGCATTGTGACTCTATGATAGTATGGCTCTTCCTTTCATCCCAAGATTGAGGTATCCTGAACAAGAACTAATCCATCCATTTCTTAAGGAGTTTGGGAATTAAATGGATTAGGTAGCCATTTCTTTGATATGATTTTCCCAGAAAATAGACTCTAAAATCTACCAACTTAAGAGTCTGTAGAGGTGGCTCCAAGGTAAACTTCAAATGTGAACCTTAGTCCAGGTCCTCAGTACCCACATTAAAGCACTACAGTATTGGGAAGCAGAATGCAAGGAGTGTGCTCCTTGCTCAGCCAGTCCTGCCTTGCTAAGAGGGCCCCATCACAGAAATTGAGGAGAACTGTTAAGGAAGATTCCCCAAATCAACCTCTGACCTCCACATGCACATTTGTACTCATGTACACCTGTACATACATGGATGCATATATACAAAATGTATTAATTTTATTTATAAAGTTAAATTTATTTTCTTCCATGGGTCTTTTTGGAAGTGATTATGCAACACAAAAGGCTTAAGGTATTTGCTGGTTTTGTTCAACAGGCCACAGTAAAAAGTAAGTCACAGAAAAATACTAAGAAGTAAAAGTTCATATTTTCAAGAGACAGTATTCTTAAACACCTGAAAATTTTTCAATTGACATGTAGGCTCTAATTCTTCCATAAAATGAAAATAAGGTCTATACATTTTTATCTGATATAAAGTCAATAGAAAATAAAGCATTCAATACATATACGTTGAAGCTACTTATTAACTAGTTCTACTTGGCATCATTATCACTGTTGGAGCTGTCATTGTCATAAATGGAAATGTTTCTAATTGAAGACACCATCATATCTGCAATGCCTTTTTGGGGGTTTTCTTCCAAGTCAGTCTGTATTGCGCCAACTTCTGATAGTTTCCATTCAAGTTCTACAATAGATAAAAAAAAACCATCATTAAACTGGATAAAAAATCTTGGGTAAATGGAGATAAATCCCTCATCTACATGAAACAGAAGTTGACTTTGATAAAATTAGCATGGAAATTGAGGCTGGTGAGAGGGCTCACCAGATAAAGGAGCTTGCCACCAAGTCTGACAGACAACCTGAGACTGATCCCTGAGACCCACATGATGAAGGGAAGGATTGACTTCTAATGTTATCCTCTGACCATGTGCACACTATACCATGCTGTTACACACACACACACCATGCACACTATGGCATGCCAGTATACATACACAACCTGCATACTATGGCATGCCAGTACACACACACAATGTAATTATAATGTTCCAGTACACACACACACACACACCAATCACACTATGCTGTGACAGTATACACACATATACATAACATACACACTATGGCATGCCATTACACACACACACACACACACACACACACACACACACAAATAGACCAAATGTAAAAATTAATAGTGTGGAAGTGAAGATCATCTAAACCTGAACGATAAAGTGTTACACTATCAGAATTACATTGGGTAAAGTTATCCTTAACAGGGGAAATGGGTAAAATGTTCATCTTAAAATGACTAAAAATAAGAAGGTCAAAAGTGTATACCAAGAAGCTAATAAGTCATATGTGGTGGTTTGTGCTGTAATCCCAGCATCTGGGAAACCTGAAGCAGGAGAACTGTCACAAATTCCACCCAAATAAGGGATATAATAAAAGATCTTGGTAAAAATAGGAAGACAAAAGCAATGGAGATTATCAGGAAAATCAAAATTGGATCTTTGGAGCATGTGGTGGCCCACAAAGGGAATGGCACTATTAGGAGGAACAGCCTTGTTGGAGGAAGTGTGTTCACTGTGGAGGTGGGCTTTGTGGTCTCCTTTGCTCAAGCTTCCCTCAGTGTGACACTCAGCTCGTTTCCTGTTGCCTGCTGATCAAAATGTGGGAGTCTCCACTCTAGCACCATATCTGCCTGCATACCACCATTTTAATAATGGACTGAACCCCTGCAAGTATAAAGCCAGCCCATTAAATATTTTTCTTTATAGAGCTGCAGTGGTCATGATGTATCTTCACAGCAACAGAAATCCTAACTAAGAACAGTCAGTAGCTAAGGGCTGGGTAGAAATGCTTACAACATAAGCAAGAAATCAAGTAACAAGGAATGTATATGGGTCATAACCAAACTGACAAGATACCGTCATTCCTTGGGCATCGGATGGGCATGCACAAAGTAAAATTCCTAACTAAACAAAGCTCTGGTACAGGGTGAATAACTGGGTAGTTCATAAAGATTAAAACTCAATATTTAAAAAATAACGGACTATTGGGAAGAGACATACACCAATATACCTGAAAATAATTTAGACTGTTAATGGGAGAAGTTTTTTAAATATAAATTACTAAAACAGAACACATAAACAGTGTTCTATTAAAACAGTGATTAAAAAAAACAGCAGAGATCTCAGAAATAAATTGGTGCATGTAAAAATTATAGCAGAAACAGACCAGTGGCGGAAAGGGTCAAAGAGAACGTGGGAGTCTTGAACACCGTCGGGTAGGGTGTGATGTGGTATAACAGCTATAGAAAACTGTATGGTGATTCCTAAAATAACTTATGAATTACTGTATGCTCTGGCAATTGCAGTTCTGGGTGTTAGCAGACGGATGGAGACAGGAACTGCAGCAGGTGTCTGCACACTCATTTTCTTGGTAGCAGCATTTATTACAGATCAAAGACAGAAGAACCCTGACTGTCCATCTAGCCTCAAAAAGGAAGGAAGTTGCAAGGCGGGAAGCACCTATCTATGCTTCTGCGGCCAGGGATGCTGAAGCAGGAGGACTATAAGTTCAAGGCCAACTGGGCAAGATCCCATCTCAAAAAGAAATGTGTAGAATAAGATAAGGAAAATGACTAAGATTGTACATATTTTACATACTTGGTAGTTTAAAAATAAGTTTAAAAACAGTGGGAAATGAAGTTTCAGTAAATGGCATTAGGGCAACAGAAAAAACTTAGATCCCTTCTTTATAATAGTTCATTACAATGTTATTTAAGACCTAAGCAAAAATAAAAATAAACTATTAAAAGAAAATAAAGGGGATATCTTTTTCTTTTTCATCTATAGATCTATATCTATCTATATATATAATGGTTTTTTAAAGGGAAGCATTGTAAATATAATTTTAAAAGATTAGTAAATTAAAAAAAGATTAGTAAGTTTAACTCTGCTAATATAATTTTTGCCTGACAATTAAAATGAAACTAGACCCAGGTATGCATACCTAGAGCCTCAGCTGCTTGAGATTGGAAAGGAAGATTGCTTGAGCCTAAGAGTCCGAAGCCAGACTCTGTATCAAGAAGAAAAGAAAGCAGTAGTGCTAGCCTGGAAGTGCAGCTCAGTGGTGGAGAGCTGGGCTCAATCACAGATAATACATGTACTCAGAGAAAGGAAATTTGAAGTGGCGAGCTGCCAAGAACCTGTGTGCGACACCATAGAAGCAGTGGACAGAACTTCACAGACTTCTGCAATCCACCGAAAGAACACACTGAAAAATGAGCAAAGCAAAGGGAAGACACGGAATGACCAAGATCTATGAAAGAATGCTAACCCCAGTAGTATTCCAAATTTAAAGAGTGACAGCATATTCTGTAGTGACATTATAGCTGAGGGTAGAGCACTCGTCTAGTGTACATAAGGCCCTGCCCTGGGTTCAATTCCCAATATTGCCAAACCCAGAAAGACAACATTGTCTATCTGTCAGCTTGACAAAATCACAGCAGCAAAACAATTCTAAGACCTGATAGAGATGTAGGTAATGAGAACTCTCTTACAGGGCTGATAAGAGGAGAAATCAACAGCATCATTGGTAGAGCCTTAGTTTCTTTTCCTGTTGCCGTGATAAAAACACTCTGGCAAAAGAAACGTAAGGGAGAAAGGGTCTATTCGCTCACAGTTCCAAGTTATAGTCCGTTATGTCTGCAGTCAGGGGAGAGCAGTGAATACATGTGTACATGCTCAGCGGGCTTTCTCCACTCCTACTGCAGCACTCTTCTGCCTAGGGAGTGGTACCACCCACAGTAGATGGGGCTCCCTACCTTACTTGACATGATAAAGGTAATTCCCCCTTAGACAGCCCAAAGTCCACCTCTCAGGTGATTCTAACTTTTATCAAGTTGACAACACCATCACAGGTACCTTCCTAATGGAGTTAAAAAGTGGAAAAAGCAAAGAGATTTTTCACAGATGGCACAAGGATGACAGAAAAATTGTCATTAGAAAATGGCAATCAGCTCACTTTCTCTCAGAAAGGAAGTGACAAGCATATAAATTAGGGTATTTAATGAAAGAATGATAATATTTAAAGTTATTAAATCAGATATAAAAGGAAGAAGTTTGGAAAATTATTGTTAAGCTTAAAAAACAAGGTTGAGGATGTTATACTACCATTTACTGAATAGTTTCAATTTTAAATACAATCATTCCTTACATTTCTCTGTGTGTGCATGCACTAAAATACATATAATGTATGCTCATATACACATTATGGCTAAAGTACAAGTAAATGACCCAGTCCCTCAAAACAAATATAGAATAGCCATATGACCTAGCCATATAATTCTGGGTTTATTTTCAAAATTATTGAAGAGATGATTTGTACATCCATGTTTTCACAGCATTATTCATGACAGTCAAAAGGCAAAAGCAATGTAAGTGTCGACTGAAGAAGGAAGTATGCCTGCAATGTGGCCTGTTAGACACTGGGGCACTGTTCAGACTTCAGAAAGGAAACCAAAGGATGAATTTTGATAATGTAATGCTGAGTGATATCAGGCACAATGGAAAAAGAAAAATGTATTATCCTACTTCATGATGTGTCTAAAATCATCAGTTTCATATATATTGGTGGCTTCCGGAGGTGGGAGAGAGGGTAATGGAAGGTTGCTGTCTAATGGGTCCAGAGTTTCACCATACGAGATGGTAAGTAAGAGCTGTGGATAAGGATGCAGGTTACAGCAACACGGCCATGTGAATATCAGTGTCACTGAATGGCATAATCTAATGCGATGATGCTAAAGAATTTCAGATGCTTAATCAGTCCGGGAACACATGGTAGGATAAATGGAAATGAGGAGAACCTTAGGAACAGGGTTTGGACTGGAAGGATAAAGGTGAGGAATTCAGGTAAAGGTAGAGACTATAGGAGAAAGTGTGAGCACAAAGCTCTGTCTGGGGTCTCCAGTGACTAAGCCCAGCCTGACTAAGGCAGTCACTACCCAGGACTGAGAAACAGAGGTGAGGAGGTGGACTGGATTCTAAACAAGATGGCTTACATTTTAAAAGTTATTTTAGACAGACACATTAAGAATTTTAGGCAAAAAGTATTATGAAATTCTAAGCATGCTGTCAGGAAACCTGATCTGGAGGTATTTTAAAAGGGAATTGAATAGGGGCTAGAGAGAGACAGATCCCAGCCCCACGTGGCAGATCATGAATGCCTGTAACTCCAGTTCCAGGGAAGGCAACACCTGTTTCTGGCTTCCATGTGTACCAGACATGCACATTGGCACAGGGACACACACACACACACACACATACATACACAGGTAAACACATACATGCTAAAATAATTTCTAAAAACTTAAAAAGAGAAGAAAGTTAAGGTAGAAATTTTGTTTCAAATAAATAAACTTTCATACTTGTTCCTCTGGAGAGTGTTTTAGTTGTTACTTTATAAACATTAAAAAAAACATCATTACCTTCTAGCTTGAGATTTATCCCTCCACATTCTATAATTCCAATGAATTTGCCTTCTATCTGACCATTTTTATAAACAAAAATTGTTGGTAAACAGTTGTCATGGTAGTGTTCAATGCAGCTATTCACGATGGCTTTAAGGAATTTAGTTTCTGGGAACTTTCTTGCTAGGAGGCTAAGATGCTGGTTAACCAACAAGCACATGGAAACGCTAAAAAAGAGAGTGTATAAAAGAATGTATTCAGAGTATTTCAAATGCAGATTGCTCCCCTTAGTCTAGTAAAGTAAGGGAATATCTATGGCAAAAATAGAAATTTACCTCTTATATAAATGCATATTTGTACCCTAGGAATGATGCTGGTACCCTGGGAATTGGCATCCTAATTTAAGTGAACTACATTCTACTTAGCATCTCTTTAATCACTTAGCATCTTGGGTAGAATAAATAGGAACACAAACAAAAAAGCAGGCATGTCTAGGGAATCTGGGGCAGTCCTGAGCTGAAGTCAAGAGATCCAACGCTTTCACTCCATTTGCACAGGTGCTCACATCCAGAGCGTGCTGTCTCAGACTTCTTTGGCTTTCTTGTCCCTAAGAAACTTCATCCACAGTCTTCCACATCCTGGATGCCAGTATCCAGAATTATTTTTCATCTAAGATTTAAAGCTTATTGAAATCAGAATCCCAAACTTCCCATTCTTCCTGCTCCATTCATCACAGAAGTACCGACCCACACACTCTCCCATCCGTCCCTTCCTCCTAGTCTCCCACTTGGAGCTTAGTGCGTGACTGACTTCCTGATACCCTACGCCCACACACACCTCCACTTTCTTCCACATTCCTTGGTTTTATTCCATTTCTCTCTCTTGTGTTCTCACTTTCCCTTCTCCAAAGAATTTCTCCACTTTGCAAAAACATTAAAGCTCAAATCTTGTTTTTTTTTAAAGAAAATCTCATAAATTCACATCCCTTTCTAATAACCATTTTCTTTCCTTGTAGTCATAACCAAGATGAAAAGGTGTGTGTGTGTGTGTGTGTGTGTGAAAAACTAACAACAAAATCTGCCCTCTTGCATTTCTGTTGCCTCTGTTCTTGGGATGCTCTCTTTTGGTTTCTGTGATGCCATGTTCTGTTAACTTTCTTTGGACCTCTTTGACTTCCCTCTTCTGTCTCTATGTTAAATTTAAATGTTTTTTTAAAGCAGCTAGTAGATTTCATTTCTTTATTCAACTCCATGCCAAAAAGGGGGAAAAACAAACTGATTTTTTTGATATTTCTTAAATTGGCTTCGACAAAAAATCTCTCTACAATGTCTAGTCAGTATCAAGTCATATCAACTCTACCTCCTTTTAAAATTGCTATCTCCTCTCTTTGGCCATCACTTCACTGGCTCCTTTAATTTACCGTAAATCTGTTTCCAGATTTGTTACTCATATCTATCCTTGGCCCTACTTACAAAGGGAACACAACATGGAAGTGTCATCATATAACCCTCATGGAAAGCTCATCATATAACCCTCATGGAGGGGTAATCATAGAACCCTCATGGAACCGTCATCATATAACCTTCATGGAACTGTCATCATAGAACCCTCATGTAACTGTCATCATAGAACCCTCATGGAACTATCATCATATATAACCCTCATTGAACTGTCATCATATAACCCTCATGGAACTGTCATCATAGAACCTTCATGGAACTGTCATCATAGAACCTTCATGGAACCATCATCATAGAACCCTCATGGAACTGTCATCATAGAACCCTCATGGAACTGTCATCATAGAACCTTCATGGAACTGTCATCATATAACCATGGAACAGTCATCATAGAACCCTCATGGAACTGTCATCATAGAACCTTCATGGAACTGTCATCATATAACCATGGAACAGTCATCATAGAACCCTCATGGAACTGTCATCATAGAACCTTCATGGAACTTTCATCATATAACCTTTATGGAACCGTCATCATAGAACCCTCAGGAAGTGGTGTGATATACCCCTCATGGAAGGGTCATCATATACCTCTCATGGAATGGTCATCATAAAACCCTCATGGAAATAAGTCAGATTGCCCACATTGCCCAAGCTCAGGAAACTCCAGTGCCTCCTTCATGTCTTTTCAGAAGGTCTTCATAATGCGGACACTGCTTTCCTGTCTGCCTGACACTGTATCACACTGTATAACTGAGGCAGATCTAATACTCCAAACTCCAGAAGTATTGTGATACTTTGGACTTCTGAACTTCTGTTTATATTGCACAGTTCATCTAAAATACATCACTCAAGTCTGTCTACTTTCCCAACCTAAGAAACTTTTTTTTCTTTTCTGATGCCAACACCAGGATGAGAACTTGCTGTGTAATTATTTCTTCAGGGTTGAAACATTTTCCCCTGGAGGGAGGGAAGCTGAAGAACCACAAGACTCAGGATGCTAAGAAAATTTGGGGGGCCAGGAAATTATCAAGATTTACAAGATTTAGAAAGCCCACAGTTGCAAGACTCCTAAGCCTACAAGATCCTGGGAATGGAGCTCCGCTGGTGCTTGTCTAACATGCATGAAGTCCTGGGCTGGGTCCCCACTCATTTCAAAATGTTGGGGGTGGGAGAAGGATCAGTAGTTCAAGGCCATCCTTGGCTGAGTTTGAGGTCAGCTTAGTGGGGTGCTGGGGGGGATATATAGGAGGTTTAGTTACCAAACAGTCACCTCTTTTCTAACAAATGTGGCATTCTTTATACTGGAAATGAAAATATTTTAGTATACTTAATTTAATCCCTAAAGATAAAAATTCTATAATGTATTCATGCATAATATGTGTTCCTTTCTCTTAAATACTCCTCATCGAAGGCATCACAGACCCTAAAGCTAGGAGAATTTTTAAACCATCATGGCACCAAAGTCTGAAATACTGTGGTAATAATTACCTTGATCTGTACAGATGAATTATAACCCACAAATCCTTTTCTGCATTTGTAACTTCATTCACATACTGATTTCCAGAAATTTCTCTCAATTCCCCAAATTTTTGTTTCTTCTTAAGTGCTTTCCATTCCTGTAACCGTTTTTCTCTAATTGAAACAAAAATGTTAGATAAGTATCATATTCTTTTATTTATTATGTATTTATTTATTATTTATCTCTGTGTCTCTGTCTCTCAGTCTGTCTCTCTCCTCCCCCCCGTATGTGTGTGTCTGTCTATGAGTTTATTTGTTCCAGGTGCTTGCATGTGCCTAAGGAGACCAAAAGGCTTTGGATTCCCTGGCAGCGGAGTTACAGGCAGTTGTGAGCCATCTAATGGGGATTCTGGGGACTGAACACTTAGCATATGCATATATGCATTGCCTGTGTGCATAAGCACACAGGTATATGTGCATACCTGTGTGCATGCCATTGCACATGTGTGGAGATCAGAGAACATCTTATAGGAGTTGATTCTCTCCTTCCAGCAGGTGGGTCCCAGAGGACAAATTCAGATCATGGGGCTTGGCAGAAGGCACCTCTGCCCACTGAGTCATCTTAGTGCTCCTCATTTCCTGCGCTCTTGATGTTCTGGCATCTAGAACTTTGCTAATCCTTTAAGGAATACTCATTTCAGAACTGGCTGGTTCTGAGAAGGAACAAACACTTGCCAAACAGCACATTCTTCAAATGCAAACCAGCCAACTCCGAAAGCACATCCTTGGTCATTTTTTATTTCTCTTAGTTTTTGAGGCAAGATTGGCTATGTCCCTGAGACTGGTCTCACACTCCTGGGCTCAGATTGTCCTCCCAACTCAGCTCCCAAGTGTCTGGGGCTTTGGGCATGCACCACCATGCCTGGTTTCAATCATCTTTTTTTTTTTCCTGTGTTTTTTTTTNTGTGTGTGTGTGTCTTACAAGGCTCCCTGCCCTAGTCATCCCAGAACCTGGTACCAGATAACTAACAACAGACATAACCCAGAGCCCACCAAAGTGATTCACACTAGCCAATCATAAGCCTCTTTACCCCGCCTTGCATGTTTTTTCTCACAGAAACCACAACGAAGGCTGTGTCAGAGATTTTTCCATTGCTGCTTTTGATCCTGACCTATTCAGGTGCTTCTCTTTGTGGGACCACGTGCCAGGGTACACCCCCTTGCCCCCCAAGAACGGTAACTTTTCAGTGGCACCCACCTCCTGATCATACTTGTAGCAAAGTCAACAAAAACTCCTGTGCACACTTTGGAACACATTGGCCTCGTTTCATACGTGAAGCACGCCAAATGAAGACTCACTTTACATAACGATAGAGTCAAACACAATGAAATCCAAAGAGAATAATAATGCAGAGCTAGGTCTACCACTAGGCACTTTCTTAGTGGCACAACTATCAGCTCCTCTCTTCCCACTCATTTTCCCTTCCTAGTTCACTGGAAAGGTTAACACGGGTTAATCCTGCCACCAGGAAGACACTGTTGAGTGGCCTGCAGCTTTCTCTTAGCAATCAAATCAACTGTGACTTGCGTACATAGACAGAAAACCCTCTAGCTATTTTAAGCATAAAGGAACTTAATCTGGGAAATTAAGTGCTTTGCAGACTTTCTGAAAAGGCGGAAAGAGCAGGCTCTAGGCTGAGCAACCAGGAATGACTCCCAGGACAACATTGCGAAACTGGTCTGCCAAGGCGTCTTTGCCGCAATCCAGAAACTGGGGAATCTGGATTCCAGTTGTTGGCCCACATATTACATTACTCTGAGACTCAGAGAGGCACAAACAACTGCTGGCACTAGGAGCCAGTCTCCCTAGCAACAATCTGAGGATGAGAAAGTGCTGCCAGAACAATGGTTCCAGAATTATGATGCAAATTCTAGGTTCAGACCACTTAAGTGAATGCTATAGGCTTTTTTCCCCACTGCTTTCTCCATTAATTTAGCTTTGAACCCAAATATCCCGTGAGTGTGTTAGCAGAACCTGAAATGCATTTGCTATCCTTGTTGCAATGTAGTTGGGGAAAAAAGTAGCTTTAGCTCCTAGCTTCTGTGCTACCATTAACACGCATCCAGAGAAAGGAACACATGTCAAGGAAGAAAGTCTAGTGTATCTGCCACAAAAATAAACTGCAGATACATTCACAGTGATGTTTAGACTTTCTTCTCCCTTTTAGCTACAGGAGCCTCTGGGTTTAATTTACTTGCTATTTCATAGCTGGTTACCTACCAGATGGCATTTTTGTCTCTAATTTCATGAATAAGATATTTTTCACTTCTTTATCTTAACTCGAGGCTTTGCTAGAACCTAATTATCATTATAGATTCCTCTTTGGTGGCTTGCAGGAAAATCGCACTTGCCAGCTTCCGTGTGAGAGTAGATGGTAACAGAGAGAGGTGAGAGTGGTATATCCATCTCTGGCTCTCAGTCCTAAAGTGTCCTGCGGTGTCTTCCACACAGATCCCTGACTCACATGGGAGGAGGTTCAGGATCCTAAGGTGATCTGGTCCTAAAGTACCCAGGTCACAGTCACTGCCTGAGAAAGAGCTGCTCAGGGGAGTATAGGAGATGGATCAAAACGTTAAGGGTCCATTACCATGATACAAATCAAAACACTTTCAAAATTTATTTTTATCTTATTTATGTGTATGGGTCTTCTGCCTGCATGTACCACTTGCATTCCTGGTACTCATGGAAGACCACGGAAGACAAAAGAAGGGTCAGATCCCCTGAAACTGGAGAGGATTGTGGGCCTCCATAGCACGCTGGGAAACCAGATCCTCTGGAAGATCAGTCAGTGTTCTTAACCACTGAGCCACCTCTCCAGCCCCAATGAACTTTTTGATTGGCACAAATAAATCCTGTATCTATTTGCAGTTACCCCCTACTTGTTCATTCCAAGATCTGGCATCTAGCAATCTGTTCTACTTATTCAGCCTTTTCTGACTTATTTCTTTCTCTCATGGTATTTTCAAAGTTCATATATTTGGTATTCATAGTAGCTACAATGCCCAACACAACTTATGAAAGGATGAGTTTAGATAATCTCCAAATGGCTTATGGTTCCAGAGGGACAAGAGTCCATCGTGGTGCATAAGTGTGGCGGCACATAGGCATGGCAGCCAGAGCAAGAAGTTGAGAGACCACACCCTCAACTGCAAGCATAAAGGCAGAGAGAGCAAACTGGAAGCAGGACAAGGCCATGAACTCTCAAAGCCACCCCACAGTGAGTGATGTAGTCCTCCTCACAGTGATGTAGTCCTCCCATGGTAAGTGACATATTCCTCTCCACAGTAAGTGATGTAGTCCTCCCCACAGTGATGTAGTCTTCCCCATGGTAAGTGACATAGTCCTCTCCACAGTGAGTGATGTAGTCCTCCCCACAGTGATGTAGTCTTCCCCATGGTAAGTGACATAGTCCTCTCCACAGTGAGTGATGTAATCCTCCCCATGGTGATGTAGTCCTCCCCATGGTAAATGACACAGTCCTCTCCACAGTGAGTGATGTAGTCCTCCCCACAGTGATGTAGTCCTCCCCGTGGTGAGTGATGTAGTCCTCCCACTAAGGCTGCACTACTTCTCCAAACATTATTGCCAAATGGAGACCAAATGTTCAAATATTCAAGCCCATGAGAAAAAAAATCCTACACCTTTCATATTACAAGTGCAACACTCCAGGAGAATTGAAAAGAAAATGGACTAAAATAAAGACCATACCGGAGGTTTCACAAATCCAAGCAACCAAAAGAGCGAATCAGAAAATCAAACAGTAGGACTATTGCTACTATTAACCCAGAAGCACAGATTTTAAAAAAATGAATAAAGTGAACAATGACTAAGGACTAAAGGGCCTACAGGCCACTGTCTAGCAGCTCAACATAATATTTTGGGAGCCCCAAAGCAGCAGATACAAGGAAAGAGAACATTTTCAGAATTAATGACTGATGTAATTAAAGACATAAGTCTAAAATCCAATATATCAGATGCACTTCAAATAGGACAAACCCAAAGATACCCACATTGCAACACAGCAGAGTCAAACTGTCAAAAGACAAAGGCAGAATCTTGAAAGAGGAAATCGTTATGGCATAAAACAAGTTCTTAGTGAGATTTAACAAGCCAGTTTCTCAAGTAGCAATCTCACAGTAACACAATTCTGTACCTATATATTTCAATAGCTTTTATGTCTTCTTCATCAAATTCGTCCTCAGCTTCTTTCAACTGTGCAAGGGTCATCTTCTCATATGGTTTAACTAAAACAAAAATTCAGGTCATCTAATGGTCTGAACATTATTTCTACTTTATAATTAACTTCTAGGAAACAAAACAAACAGAAAATCGATAACCCTAACAGCTTAGGTAATAGAAATCAACAATATCTTTAACAGACTTGTAGCAACCAGCTAAAACATGGTTACATGTTACAAAATTGGAATATTAGCATTTTTGATCTGCTCAAAGTTCATAGAACTGACAGGATACTTGCAAGCAAAGATGGGAAAATTAAATAGAACCCATAAATTTAGGTTTCCTCCAAGTACATGGAAATATTAATGAATAAGATCCTATATAGAATGAACAAAAGAGAAGGTAATTTCAAAGTAGAGGCATATGATAGAAGAAATCTCACTGTGTCTTACATATTTCAGCACTTTTATTAACTGGCATGTGCTTTTCAACACACAAATCAGACATTTTAGGTGGCACTCTCCTAATTTTGAGAGGACAAGCAGAGTTTATATTAAATGATATCTAGTCCCCTCTCCCGTGTCAAGAAGTGCTTTGTTACTGCCTTCACTGCATTATCCCCTCCATGCAGCCCACCAAAGGCACACTGTACCCATTGCCTCCTTCTGTAAGCGTAGCACCATCTCTTCAATTTCATCTTTTGGTTCTTCTTTTGGAGGAAGAATGCCAAAATTTCTTAATATTTCATTCCATTCTGTATCTTCATTTGGATCCTACACACAAAAAAGGACAATCTATTATCACAGTTTTACACTGTAAAACGTGCTGATAAAATTGACTGAGGGGTGGCACATCCAAATACCAAGCTGTCCATGGACTTTACAGCTAAGGTTTGACGAACAAACCTAATTCTCCCACCAAGAGTGGGACTGCATGTTTTGATTAACAGGACATGTCTATCCTCAGTATTGCAGAGAAGTTTATAAGAAGATCAACTTAGGGGCTGATCAGAAGGCTTATCAGGTAAAAACAAGCCACATAAAGATGAATCACAGAGAATCTGGATTATGTATATTATTGTGTATTGTGTTTCTTTGAATGTTTTGACTGTGAAGGAGCTAAGTACAGAGAGACATTTCATTGTATGGGCGGCTAAGCTAAACCAGCATGTATATTATAAAGGTATTGACTTCAGAATTTGTGTCTAAGGATATATTGCTTTGGAAAAGAGGTTCTTCTTTTTTTCCCACAGAGGATGAGATCCTGTGGATTCATTCCAGGCTAATGTGGTTTGATGCACCAAGACAACCTGAAAGGTCTCCATGAACACCCCAAAACATTATTTTGCCCAATAAACAGCAGAAAGAAGTTTGGACAGAACTACACCCATATTCCCAAATATTGTCTATAAAAGTTTATTTACATTTAAAGGGGGAGATGCTATAGAGATTTGCATTGGTATGGATCTTATTTATTGATACAAATTTAAGGTCAATTCTGTTATGTATATATTTCTGCTCTTGATTAAGGTATTGTGTGTGCAGCTCATTAAAAATGTAATGTATAATTAAGAAATATAATTTATAGATAATCATCTATAATAGTCAAGCTTGTAGCCATGTTTGTTAGATTTTCTAAATATATATAGGTATTCTTTAAATCTTCCAGAGACCTTCAGAATATGTCATTTAAAAAGTTTAAGAACTTAAGACTTTTCATGACAGTGAGGCACATCTGCTCCAGGCAGCACCAAGCTACTTCAAGAGGATGATGGGCATTGAAGAGGCTCCTTCTGGAGTTGGTTGACCATTTGGCAAGAAACTGCTCTTGCCTAGACTGCTTGACAAACTGCCAATGAACTGGACATGCAGAACCTGCAGAGAAATGACTGCTAAGCTTGCCTAAAGGTGAGATGATCCTTCATGGTTCCTGCTTCATGAAAGAGTCTGCATGACATTTTGCAGGACACAGAAAAATGAGACAAACTGCCAATATAGGTGGAACTGTCTTTGAAATTCCCTGCTTCTTGGAAAAGTCTGCTGGATACTATGGGCCTGTAGGCTGAAGAAGGATGCCCCAACAGTACAGAAGAACTTTGGGTGACTGTCCAGGAAGTGAGATTTCTCTGTCAATTCTAGAATTTTGAAAGTTGCTTACAATGCACTTCCTGTTTACT
>LOEQ01001142.1:24984-58927 GCA_001685075.1 Bramus lutescens | reverse complement strand
CTTAGGTAATATTATATCCTTCTGGAGTTTTTGATGGAGTTGAAGAATAGATATAGTTTTCTTTAGTTATGATAAAACATAGCAAATATAAATGTTGTAACTGTAATTCTTGCTTGATACCTGTTTTGTTATATGTAATTTTACTATGTTAAAGTCAAAGCCTTCCTTTTTGTTTAAACAGAAAAGGGGAAATGGTGTAGGAGGTCCTTCTGTGTATGTGTTGCTTTGATTGGTTAATGAATAAAGAACTGCTTTGAGTCTATGGCAAGGGCAGAACAGAACTAGGCAGAAAAAGCTAGGCTGTATGTTGGGAGAAAGAAGGAAGGGTAGAGTCAGGGAGAAGTCATATAGCCCTGCTGGAGTCAGACACTGGAACTTTAGCTGGTAAGCCACAGCCACGTGGCAATACGCAGATTAATAGAAATGGGTTAAATTAATATGTGAGAGTTAGCCAATGAGAAGTGTAGTAGGTGGAGAGGGCCGCATCCTGCCACCCGGCTAGCTTAACCCCTGAAATAACCACATAGAAATTGTATTAATTAAATCACTACCTGGCCCATTATTTCTAGCCTCTTCTTGGCTAACTCTCACATCTTGATTTAATCCATTTCTAATAATCTGTATGTCACCATGAGGTTGTAGCTTACCAGGAAAGATTCAGCACGTCTGACCTGGTGGCTGGATCCATGGCGGCTCTCTCTGATTCTGCCCTTCTTCCCAGCATCCAGTTCTGTCTTTTTCACCTAATTGCTGCCCTATCAAAAGGCAAAGGCAGTTTCTTTATTCAACCAATGAAAGCAAGACAAATACAGTAGGACCTCCTATACCAGAGAAGCTAGAGCTAATGGGCCAAGCAGTCATTAAAATACTACAGTTTCTGTGTGGTTATTTTTGGGGTAAGTGGCCAGGAACCAACAAGCAGCCTCTCCCTCCAACATAAAGGCACAGTCACACGAGCCTGGTGACCTGAGTCAGGATCCAGACCTTGCATAAAGTTAGAAAGAGAGAACTGACTGCACAGGGTTGCCCTCTGACCTCCACTGTGGTAATGTGCCCACCCACATCATGCACACAGTGAACCCATGTTGCTTAATGTTCAAATGTGTGTTGTCTGTGTTCCAGACTATCAGGTGAACTGAGTTCTATTTTGAGGTGTACAGATTCAAGAACTGTAAAATTTTGTCTATCACTCCCCACGATGCACCAGGCATGCATCTCACTAGTCTTGCATGGGCTCACTGGGAGTTCTGCAGTTGTGGAACATTATCTTTTAACAGTTCTAGAAATTTGTAGCAGGTCGTTCTTTGGACCACCAGCTCCCAAATAACGATATGGGGACTTCTTATTAAGTATGAACATTTGACCAAAGCTTAGGCTTGTTCCTAACTAGTTCTTATACCTTAAATTAATCCATTCATATTAATCTTTTTCTGCCAAGTGGCTCATTACCTTTCCTCAGCACTTTACGTCCAATTTCCTTTGAGTCTCATTTGCAAATCCCTGCCTCTCAGGTTTTTCTTAGAGTTCCTACCTCTGCCCAGAAGTCCTGCCTAGTCTCTCCTGCCTAGCTTTTGGCTGTTCTGCTCTTTATTAAACCAATCAAAAGGTACCTTAGGCAGATGAGGTTAAAACAGATACATCTTCACAGTGTACAAAAGATTATCCCACAGCAGAAAATTTCTCTCCAAATATTCCTCCACACCTTCTTAATATTTTTTTATTCCTATTTTACTGACATTAAAAATAAAAAACTCATTCATGGATACTTTTAGTTTTTACAAGTTCTACTTGACTTTTTATGAGTTTTGTTATTTTATTGCAAAAATGTTTTAATTCAATGTCAAAAGCAATGATGCTTTTCTGACATGTTAGAAATTATTATTTATTAAATACCAGCTTAAAATTTCAGAAAATGGGGCTGAAGAGAGAGCTTAGCATTTAAGTGCACTTGTTGCTCCTGCAGAGGACCTTGGTTAGGGTCCCAACACCCACATGTTGGCTCACAACCATCCCTAACTCTAGTTGCAAGGGATCTAGTGTTCTATTCTGACCACCAGGGGCACTGGCATGCGCTCAGTGCACATACATACATGTTTGCTTTCCTAATTAGGTTTCTATTGATATGATAAACATGAGGATCACAAGCAACTTGGGAAGGAAAGAGTTTATTTCACCTTACAGCTTACAGTCGTACATGAGCTGGGAAATTAGTCATTCCCATGTGTAACATTTCTTTTCTCCTTGGCTTTTCAAATTATCCATTTAGAGTTTTTCAGACACTAAAAATATAGAGAATGACCTACATGAAGGTCCTATCAGTTTTTTCAATTTCATAGCTTTTGAAGAAAATATTGTTTTTACCCATAATATGCATATCTTTTGCCTCTCAAGATCATTTTTGAACTCAACTCTGATGGTCAATGCTTTCAACGAGGGCCATGTTTTTAATGAGTATGGTGTTGGGGTCCACGACAGAAGAATGAGAGGCCAGCATCTTGGTGGCACCCAAGTTTCAATCCAGAGGACACAACCTGAGTTGAGCTTGTGGACCTACACAGAGTGTGCTAAAGTCACTTTATCTTTTGGCTTCAAGATCGATTTTTTTAAAAATTTGTTTGTATGTGTCTGTGCCTTGTGAATCTATGTGCAGCATTTGCATGCAGTGCTCACAGGCGCAGAGTCATCAGATTCCCTGAAACTGGAGTCACACGTGGTTGTGAGCCTCCTGAAATGCATTCTGGGAACCAAACCCAGGTTCTGTGGAAGAGCTGTAGGTGTTCTTAACCACTGAGCCATCTCTCCAGCCCCTTACTTTTTTATTTAATTAGAAGTATTTTTTCTTTCATACAATATATTATGGTTATCGTTTCTTCTCCCTTAAATCCTTCCAGGTTCCTTCAACCCATCCAATGTCACATCTTTAGAAAACAAATAGGCAAGCAACAAAACCAGAATAAAAAGAAAAGTATGAGAAACAGAAACAAATTCACAAAAATAAAACCCATAAAAACCACAAAATCAGGAATCATAATATATAAGCAAAAGACCAATAAGGTTTTTAAAAAAGGCCTAAACAAAGCAATATGAGAGAAAATCTTCTCAAAAATTCCACAGAGTTTGTTTTGTGTTGATTATCCACTACTGAGAATGGGGCCTGCCTTTCAGTGTGTCTCATATACCCACTTGAGACACCAGTGGATTAGGTAGGGATGGGAGCTCCTGTCCACTTCCTCTTCTCAGCACTGGGACCCCTTCTGGCTGGACACATGCAGACTGTTCATGCTGCCACAGCTTTTGTGAGTTCATATGTCCATCAGTCCTGTTGTGTCTGGAAGACACTATTTCCTCATTATCTTCCATTACCTCTGACTTTTATAATCTATCCGTCTCCTCTTCCCAGAAACATGAAGGGATAGTTTGATGAAGACATTCTATTTAGGACTGAGTATTTTAAGGTCTCCCACTCTCTGCACATTGTCCAGTTCTGGGTCTCTGCATTTGTTCCCATCTAGGCAAGAGGAAGCTTCTCTGATAATGGCTGAGCAAGACACTGATCTATGAGTCTAGCAGAACGTTGTCAGGAGTCATTTTGCTGCTATGTTCCTTTAGCAGAACAACAGGTTTGGTTTTCCCCTAAGCCCATGCTGTCTATTCAGGTTTTTTACCACCATATATANAGAGAGAGAGAGAGAGAGAGAGAGTCTCAATCTACCGCCTAAGCTGGTCTACCAATCACCATGTCTTAATATCAGCATTTTTTACTTGGAAAAATACATAATATGAAGATGACCATTTCGGGCATTTACAAACATAGAGTAGAACCTAATGAAGCACAGCCATGCTGAAGCACACCCAGCCTTATCATACTTTCAGGGCTCTCCAATGTTCTTGCTCTTTTTGAGGCTATTTTGGGGACCCTTGAGATTCCACATACATTCTAAGGAGTATTTTTCTATTCCTGCAAAAACAATGCTAGAATTTGACAAAACAAATTGAATCTATAGATTGTTGGAAGTAGTATTGATGTTTTGACAACTGTGATCTAACAAGGATCCTTGTAATTGAATTCCTGAAGAAGACAACATGATAGGAACAAAAGGGGGGAACCCAGGGAGCCCAAGGGCCAGAGAACGACATCTCCTGGGAGAACAACCATTGTGACTCAGACACACAATTGAATCTACATGCAGATATTTATTTCTTAGCTTTTATATCATCTTGTAACATTGTGACAGGTGGGGCAGAGACAGATTGTGAATATGTATCATTTCTGTTTTATTCCAAGTTATTATCAAACTCATTACTCTTCTTTAACTATTTGTATACCTTTCCCTCTTAATGAAGGCAAGCATTTATTTCCAAGCTTTAAACCCAGATAACAGTCCGTGTTCCCATGCATAAATATGGGATATTTGGATATTTCCACTTTCTGTCTCCAATACTTCCCCGCAGTGTTTTTTAGTTCTGTTCATGTACGTCTTCATTAGTTTATTCCTTTGTGTTCTATTTCTTCTGATGTTATGATAAGTGGAAGTTTTTTATTGTTAGCACATAGACATATCTTTATAAAAATTTTATGGTCTTCAACTACTTCCTGTAGACGTTTTTGGAATACAATAAGCGCAACTGTTTTCATAACTGGCTTCTGTCCATTCTAACACTGGAACTCTGCAGGTTGTTTCACTGGCTCAGGATTGCATCGCCCTTGTTCTTTGTGAGCTCCACACTGTTGCTTGGCTTCTGTTTGCTCTCTTGGAAATTTCACTGGTGACAATTTGTTAAGACCAAACACAAAAAAGTCTTCCTCTACAGCAATGTTGTTGTGAATTCATGGGAAAGCTGCCATGGGACAAAAATGCTTGAGGAGAAGGTTGGATTCCTGACCACTAAGCATCAAGGTGACCTTCCCTGAATTTCCCTAGGCCGCGGTCCTACTCACCCTCCTGGTTGTCTCCCACCCTTGGGCACACCATACTCTTCAGTTCTTAGTCACTGTGCAATTGTACCCAAGAACAAAATGCAAATTTTATCACTTTCATGCTAAAGCTGGCTTTGGAGATGGCAAAACAGGATGGGTGGGGGATTTACTGCTCCAACAGACACACACACACACACACACACACACACACACACATCTGAGTTCGTAGCATGGAGGAACTTCTGGAATATAGTATAGACAAACAGACGGTTGTTAATATGTATATTGCAATAGGGAATGAGGAAATACCAAACAGTGGTCTCAAACCCAAGTTTACTTACTATCTTCAGCTGAAACAGAGAAAGATGCCAAGGAGGCGAGTTCTCGGGGAGGCTACAAAGTAGGGGGACTTGGTTCACACCTGTCTATGATGAGATCCTCTTTACAGGTAACATCCCATTGTGAATTTGAATCAGCTTTCTGTTCTACACACACAAAGACTAATACCTCAAGTTGGAGATTTCTTTTTGGATGTCAATTTCTCCTTCAAAAGAATGATTTCTCTGTTTTCAGAGCTTTTCTTGTATTTACTCAAAATTCTTCTCATGCCTGAGAGGTTTGGAGTGAAAGCCTCTGGTCTCCTACCATCATTTAAGACGTGCCTATTCTAGGTCCTAGGTACCTCGAAATTCTCCTGGTTTCCATCTTCCTAGCACGTCACCTCTCCGACACTCTCAGGGGTTCCCTTGATTATCTCAGAAGACACTCTAGAAGTTTCGTCTGCAGTTCCCACTCCAGACATTTCTATTTTTATTCAGTAGGAGAACTGGACTGAGTAATGTAGCCAGATGTTACTACCAGTTTTAATAATTATATTTTTCTTGAAATTTTGTTGTCTCTGTCTCTCTGTCTCTCCGTCTCTGTCTCTCTGTCTCTCTCTGTTTCTCAGCTGTGTGGATCACATGTCACATGATATACATGTGGAGTACATTATCTTTCCATGGGTCTTGGGATCTCACTCAGGTCATGAGACCTGCACCACTGGGGTCAGCCAGCAAAGCGCTTTTATCCACTGAGCCATATCATGTCTATAGAATACTTTCTGCACTTCACAGTGCTTTCCATTAGCACTGCTAAACTTCTTAAAATAGATGACTGGAAAGAATAGGAATCGTAGCCAATTCTTGGCTGTTGCACTGGATATTTCTTTGGCTTGCTCTGCTTGAGTTACCTACAAGCTGTGTGTTGTTGATTTCAAAGAACAGTCCTTATACACTGAACTGAATCTGACTTGAGTTCTTTTTGATAAAACATTCTTCTCAAGAGACATAATAAAATATTCTTCTATATTCAGTCAAACTTCTCAATTGTTTTTATTTAACACATCTAGGACTTCATTGCAATGTTATTTAATGTAACTGTTCGACTGTGCCCTTCCTTTTACTTTGACAATTATGTATGAAATGTTATCTAACAGAAATAGGGGACACAGTCTCTTTCCACAAATGGTAATAGTGTTTTGCCATGGTGTGGTTACCTTTAATATTCTCTCAGATATGCTCTTATAGGATAGGTCCATGTTTAAAACCTAAGAACTGGCTGTTGAATAAATCAGAGGAAAACAATAGTAAGGGAAAAGAGAGGTCAATGTGTTGCTGTTTTCTGTTGGTTTCACTTCAGCAGAATTCCTGAAAAGCCAATGCTGCAGAGCGGGACAGACAGACTGCAGAGCGGGACAGACAGCAGAGCGGGACAGACAGACTTCAGAGCGGGACAGACAGCAGAGCGGGACAGACAGACTGCAGAGCAGGACAGACAGCAGAGCGGGACAGACAGACAGCAGAGCAGGACAGACAGCAGAGCGGGACAGACAGACTGCAGAGCGGGACAGACAGACAGCAGAGAGGGATAGACAGACAGAGCGGGACAGACAGACAGCAGAGCGGGACAGACAGACAGCAGAGCGGGACAGACAGACAGCAGAGCAGGACAGACAGTAGAGAGGGACAGACAGACNGCAGAGCAGGACAGACAGCAGAGCGGGACAGACAGACAGCAGAGCAGGACAGACAGCAGAGCGGGACAGACAGACTGCAGAGCGGGACAGACAGACAGCAGAGAGGGATAGACAGACAGAGCGGGACAGACAGACAGCAGAGCGGGACAGACAGACAGCAGAGCGGGACAGACAGACAGCAGAGCAGGACAGACAGTAGAGAGGGACAGACAGACTGCAGAGCAGGACAAACAGCAGAGCGGGACAGACAGACAGCAGAGCGGGACTGCAGAGCCAGGCTAATAGTACAAATACACTTGGTAACAAGCATCTAACAGGAGTGAACTTGATTACACACGAATTATGCTTAAAATAGCTTAATAAATTGTATGTTGCACAAAACTGCCCAAAGTAAGTATTAAACCAAGAAAATCCCAATGCACTTAACTAGTGAGCAAGTAGAAGAAGGCTTTCTTATATCAGAAAGTGCGGATTTTACTCTGAGAAAGGAGAAAAGGGAAGGAGCAAGGGAGGGAGGGAGAGAACAAAGGAGGATGCTCTTTAACTAAATTAAAATTATATTATAAAGAACTCACAAATAAAGAAAACACCACCTTGTGAAATTGCCAAGACCCAAAATCTTGAAATGTATAGCTGTAATTTAACTTTTTCTATTTATAAAATTTAAATGTGTGTGTGTGTGTTTATGTATGTGTGAGAAAAGACAACCTGCAGGAGTTGGGTCTCACTTCCCACCATGTGGATCCCGGGGATCAAACTCGGGTTTTAAGGCTTGGCAGCAAGCACCTTAATCCACTGAGCCATCTTACAGGCCAATGAGTGCACTCCCATTCAGTTAAACTGAATCCACTTGGGCCAACGCTACTCCTTAATTCAAAAAATATCACAGCATTTGGATTTCCAGGACTCAGAGGTAAAAGGCAATTCTGAAAATTGAGTGTCTCCTTCAGCCTCACATGGGAGTCATGAATATCGAAAACTGCCGTTCTCTTAAAACTAGACAGGAGATGCACAAAACAGCACTTAATAGAACGTAACCCCAGGGAGGGCCCACACCACTCCACTCACGCCCCTCAGCTTGGAACTAGACGGCTTACCCCACTCAGGGCTCCAAGGTCACCCACAGACCTGACCCTCACCTGCATGATGTTCTTTTATGCCCCTCACTAGGGCTCAAGGTCTCGGACTTCCTCCAGACGGGCATAGGTAGCCACCCAGCTCTGGCTAGCGGTTTCTAACGCCCCAGGGGCGGGGCGAGGGTAACAGAACCTACTGCGCATGTGCAACGGTAAGCTCAGTTGCCAGGCAACACAGAGGTCCCAGGTGTGTGGACCCTGATGCATCAGGTCTACCAGGAGGGGGCTCTAGCTCGAGCAGTGGGGCGCCTGTTGGTCACGTGGTGTTCGCATTGCTATTCATTCCAACCTCTACCACTGCCACATCCACTGCTCCTCAGGGTTGAATCCAGTATTCGTGGAGAAAAAAAAAAATCCTTGGGTGGTGAACCCTTCCGAGGGGTTCTTAAACTGCGCCCATCGTCTGTTTGAAGATAGATTTTAAGGAGTCACTTTCCCTAAGTTGTGAGTGTAATTTTTTTGTGTCTGTCTTTTTTAATTTTTAATTTATTTTTAAACTTGGACCAAAATTTTCCATCAGATTCTCAGCGAGACTATAAGTTTACCTGGCACCACAAGCCAGTGGGTAGATGAAGAAGGATCATGGAAGCTGGGAGATCAACCTGAGCTACATATTGTCTCAAAACAAAATCAAAGCAGAATAAAAATCACGAGAAAAAAGGACCCCACTCCCTTTAGGAGCTCTGGTTTAGGTAGGAGACATAACCTGTTTACATTAAGGAAAGAAGGTTTTTTTGTTTTGTTTTGTTTTTGGTTCTTTTGAGAAAGGGTTTCTCTGTAGCTTTGGAGCCTGTCCTGGAATTAGCTCTTGTAGACTAGGCTGGTCTCGAACTCACAGAGATCCGCCTGACTCTGCTTCCCAAGTGCTGGGAATTAAAGGCATATGCCACCACACAAGTTTATGCACATGGTCCCAGAGATATACTCAAGAGAAATTTTTTTAAGCAAAAAAATGTACTTAGTATTTTAAAAATGTATTTAGTGACACAATTTTAAACTTGAGTTCATCAGTGGAGCCTTTCACCTACAGTGATCAGTGCAGATTAATATAGATTCTAATAATTAATATAGATTCCACTGGCTTCTACACCCCAAGCACCCTCTAGTGTTTGTGTATGACACACTGGTAAGCTGAAACATTAGTAACCATGTCCTGGTATTTCTGCTTTTCACTCTTCCTAACTTTTACGTGAAGCTCCTTAAAATACACAAGCAATTATGTCTATCAGGACTTTTAAGGGACTCTCCGACCGAATATTCAAGCCCCCTTCTCTTATTTTGACCAAAGAAGGTAGAGGGAGGGCCTAAAAAAACAAAATAGTGCATATTTGTTCTCATATGCAATATATGGATATAGATATATGATCTGAAATCAGAAGAGAGATTCCTTGGCAGGGAGGAGGGAACCAAGAGGGTAACAAGAACAGTGTTGGGGGATAAATATGAATAAGGACAATTATTAGTATGTATGAAAATACCATGAGATATGATGTATGCTAAAATCTAAGTTAATAGAACTACTGTGTATAGACAGCTAATGCCGCCCGCCCCAAGCATTCATGGCTTTAGAGTAGAGGACCCTCATTGCGCTAAGGCTCACCCTGCCAAGGCAATTTGCTTTTAAAGGAAGAATGTGATTTTTTTCTGCTCAGTTTCCTCTTAACTTATTATGTCTTTCCTAGTACTTGGTAGGAAGAATAATTTAGGAGCTTTCTTCATGAAACATGTTATTTAAATTTGGCAGGAATGGTTATCATCAACTCCTGGAAAAGCTGGGTTTTTTTTTCCTGGTAATGAACAAGGTTGGATGTCCTTCACTGGTTTCAAGAGGAAACAATCTCAGAGAAACTAATTACTGCCACTTGGCCAGGGAAAGCCCTCTGATATATTTGTAGCAATCTGAAATCTACTTTGTAATATATAAATCATAGCTTGCTTACTAGAATATTGACTATGTCATAACTTGAGTAATTCCCATTGGTACTCTAAGATAGCTAGTGTTCTATTTTGTTGTTGTTTCATTTGCTTTTGTTTTATTTTATTTTTTTATTTTTAGATAGAGCCTTGTTGCATAGTCCAGGCTAGCACTGAACTTGCCTCTGTCCTGCCTTAGCATGCCAAATGCTGCAAATACAGACATGGACCATCATGAGAATCTGCATTCAGAGCTGATGACTTCATCACTGATGTAATCCAAATTGGAAAACCTAAAATTGCTCAGCCAACTCTTTATGAGTGAGTGTCTTATGTGAACACCTAAAATGTACGTGTGTCAACACTATCGAGAGCTGCAGACCTACGGAGCTTCTTTAAGAGCGGCTTTGCTGTGCATGATTAATCATTGCAACATTACATGAAAGGTTTTTAAGATGCTGTTTTATTTTCAACAAATCAAACATTTATAATCTCAACTGTCACAGAGAATGTTACAAAGCAGAGGTTTGCAACAGAGTAAATTTAGGAGGAATCATTTTTTAAAACAAAATGTAAGTATATTATATATATTATCGTTTTGTTTCAATGGAAAATTAGTCGACATCTGTAAAAAGAAAAAAATGAATTAGATTCACGTATATGTGAGTCGAGGAATATGTACATATTATGCTTATACAGACATTTCTATGAATATTTTGTTACAGTATAATAACATTGGCAATTGAGATATTTCCTAACTGTTCTTCAGCCTCTCTCTGTGTATTTTTTCAATTTATCACCTAATCACACTCTAATGGCACATTTATTCTACACATATATATGCCTAATAGGTTATAATATTTAATAATATATTTAACAATGTCAAAGTAGTTTACTAGAGCTTATTAGTACCAATAAGAATTATAAATATGTCACGTTTTCCCCACATCCGCCTTAGACCATGGCACAGTTCATCTATAAGCTCATGGAGAAGACCCTGGCACTGTTGAATGCTGCTGTGACCTAATCCAAGCCTCAGTCAGCCACATTTTGGCTCAGTACTAAGGATAAGTTGATCTAACTCTTGCTAAGCTTCTTACAACTCTTCAGATAGTGAAGAAAAATCCCAAGTGCTGAAACTGAGGGTATCCAAGAACTCACAGCTAAGGAAGCCATGATGAATGGCTCTGTGGCCACTGAGGTGAGCATCAGCAAATGTGACGTCATTTATAGTTGGCGATTGGCCTTTTATATCTGATTTTGTTTAAGCTGTCATTTGAATGTTCTCGGACCACATGTGATGAGATTGATATCTCAATAAAATAAGAGCTATCAAAAAAGATTTTCTTGTTGGTGTACTCATTTATCTGCCATGATGTGATTCACATTTTATACTCATTTTCTTACTAAATGTTATCAGGATAAAGCAAGAGATTAGGTAGTCAGATGACAAAATCAAGAGGGGAAATGACTGTTGAATTACTATTTTATTTGTAAATAAAATTGCGAGCAAAATAGACTAAGTAGACCCTAGCCTTGGGAATGGACATAAAATTGCATTTTCTGAACTTCAGAGTGAAGTTCATACTAAATCGATCAGATTCCACGTCCGTTGTGACTGTGTGGAAAAGGTTCTGGTGACTTTAACTCCTCTAGTTGTTTCAATCTCTAGCTTTTTGTTTCTGCTTTTGTATATTTATAGTTTTGTCTTTTTCTAGAATAAACTGGGTGAAATAACATATTTTTTTCAAAGATCCAGATTTGCTTTAAGAAATTTCTGTTTTGCTCATTTTTATTTTTAAAGAATTTGTGTGTGTGTGTGTGTGTGTGTGTGTGTGTGTTGTGTTGGGTGCCTGTGGAGGTCAAAAGAGAGTGTCATATCCCTAGGAGCTAGGGTTAATTATAAGCAATTGAAAGCTGTCCAGTATGGGTGGTGGAGCCAAATTCCAGTCCTCTGCATAAATGACAAGCACTCTTAACCTCTGAGTCATCTCTCCAGTGCTCCCCCACCTGCCACTTTTTAAAAATGTAATTTATTTTATTTCTTAAAAGAAAACAAACTATCTTTTTTCATTTTACATACCAACCTCAGTTCCCTCTACTTCCCCTCCTCCCATTCCCTCTACCTATTCCCCCATTCCTCAGAGTGGTTAAGGCACATTGATTTGGGGAAGGTTCAAGCCTATATCGACTCCCTACTATAGCTAGGCCGAACAAGGGATCCATCCAAAGAGAATAGGTTCCCTAAAAGCCAGTACAAGCAGTAGGGATAAGTCCTGGTGCCATTGCCAGTGGCCCCCAGTCTGTCCCATCCATACATCTGTCACCCACATTCAGGGGGTCTAGTTTGGACTTATTCTTGTTCATTCCTTGTCCAGCTGGAGTTGGTGAGCTACCATTAGCTCACATAAACTGCTTCAGTGGGTGACCCCATCATGGTCCCGAGGCATCACCATCCCTGCCATCAATCTCTATTATAGAGCTACAGTAGTGAAAACAGCTTGGCATTGCCATAAAAACAGACAGCAAGATCAATGGAATCGAATTGAAGACACGGATATTAATCCATACACCTATGAACACCTGATTTTGAGAAAGAAGCTAAAAATATACAACAAATGGTGTTGGCATAACTGGATGTCAACATGTAGAAGAATGAAAATAGATCCATATCTATCCCCATGCACAAAGCTCACTTCCAAATGGATTAAAGACTTCAATATAAATCCAACCATATTGAACCTGATAGAAGAGAAAGTGGGAAGTAGCCTTTAATGCATGGGCATAGGGGATCACTTCCTAAATATAACACTAGCAGCACAGACACTGAGAGACATAAATAAATGGGACCTCTGGAAACTGAGAAGATTCTGTAAAGGACACAGTCAAAAAGACAAAAAGGCAGCCTACTGAAAAGGAAAAGCTCTTCACTAGCCCCACATCAGACAGAGGACTTGTCTCCAAAATATATAAAGAACTCAAGAAATTAGACATCAAAATTCCAAATAATCTAATTTTAAAATGGGGTACAGAACTAAACAGAGAATTCTCAACAGAAGAATCTCAAATGGCTGAAAGACACTTACAGTTCTTTAAAGACACAACTTTAGCCATGGAGAAACACAAAAAACGACTCAGAATGGCTAAGAAAAAAAATCACCACTGATAGCTTATTCTGGGGAGGATGTGGAGTAAGGAGAACACTCTTCCGTTGCTGGTGGGATTGCAAACTTGTACTACCCCTCTGGAAATCAGTGTGATGATTTCTCAGAAGATTGGGAATCAAGCTACCTCAGGACCCAGCAACACCCGCCACTTTTGTGGCTTCGTGCATGTCAGCCACCACTCTACCAACTGAGCTGCATCCCCAGACATAGAAACATTTTTTGAGTATGAGTTAGTTGGAAGACAGAAGTACCTTTCAGTGAATCCTGGCCTGCTCCGGTGGAGCTGACTAATAGAATAGGAATGAGATCCCTGACATATTATGATGTGCATAATAAACAATAATGGGGTCATCATCTGCAAAAATCTCTTTGGATGACTACTATTGTGTCATAGACCAAGGAATACTAGGATCAAAGCAAATTTAACCCTGAAATACCAGTACTTCCCATTTCTAAAGCCTCCATTGCCCCTACAATTGAAATATTTATATATAATATTAGTATATATATGCAATTGAACAATAGAAGCATGTATGAGCATGGTTTAGTTTGTGACAGACAGAAACCTCCAAGTTGAGTTCAGTTGTGAAACACATGCTGTTCCATATTTATTTATTTATCTATTTTTGAACACATACCATCATTTTAAATGAAATCTGTTGACCTCTTCCCATTGCGTGGCTGCAAAATAGATTGGAAAGAAATCATTGTAACTAATGATGTAAGGTAATTCCATTGAAAGCAGCCTAATAATATAAAGGATGGGCCTTAATGTATATTGAGGTGACCTGATAAGCTATGGACAGAATAGAAAAGGGCTTGTTGGAGCCCCACAGCTGCAGTTTCTGATTTACTAAGTCTGAGGTGGAACTAGGAAATATATATTTCTACCAAGTTCTGAGACACTGCTAAAGCTGCCAGGACCATGAGGAATTAAAAACTACTCCATTTTGCTTATAGGGAACCAACATTCGATAAGAAATATTCTCAAATTTCATTTTTATGTGAACCAATGCTAACTTTCCAAAGTCATGGTGGTTCTATTTTATATATTCCTGCTGTTAAACCAGTCCTGCAATCCAGTCTAATCCATTCTCCAATTTGCTGATGTAAATTTTCCCACAGGAACACTACCTTGGACTTCAGGATAAAGTTGAAAATTTTCAGCTAAATGTTTCATTAAATACATCCTGTCTAATCTCTGGTACTCACACATAAAATTGTCTCTGTGTCACCTCCAGTCCCCAGGTAAGATGTTTGTCCCAACTCATCTAAAGCAGACTTACAGAGGATGTGGTAGGATTTATACAAATAACACATCATTTAATACAAAGGACTTGAGTATTCTCTGATTTTGATTTCTTTAAACAATCCTCCATGGATACCAAGGGGTGACTGACTGCACTTAGCAGTTATCCATGTATTTGTTATATCAGGCTGTAAAGGACTAGGTTATAGAAGCTAAACTGTATTGCTGTGGGAAATGGTCCTATACTCTGTAAAGATTTGTTGCTTGTACAGGTTTAATAAAATGCTGGTTGACCAGTAGCCAGGCAGGAAGTATAGGTGGTGCAACCAGAACAGGAGAATTCTGGGAGGAGGAAATGCTCAGTCTGAAGTCTCCACCCAGATACAGAGGAAGCAAGATGAGAATGCCTTGCTGATAAAAGGTACCAAGCCATGTGGCTAACACAGACAAGAATTATGGGTTCATGTAAGATGTAAGAGGTACTTTATAAGAAAGCCTGAACTACTAGGCCAACCAGTTTATAATTAATGTAGACCACTGTGTGTTTCCTAGGGACTGAATGGCTGCAGGACCAGGCAGGATAGAAATCTCTGTCAACAAATGGTGCCAATGTAGACAACTATATCCACATAAAACCTGGGAAAGCTTGGGGAGTAATTCTAGACACTATAGAACAGAGTTAAGCATGGCTTCTTGGTAGCAGCATTTTCTTGTGTGGGCTCTGTTTGCTAGAGGCAAGCACATCTCATTTACGAGAGGCTTCCTGACTCAGCTTTAGCTTTAAAAACCTTGCAGCTCTTTTAAGAGACCCCACCACAAAATACTTGTTTATGAATAGCCAACAGCATGCTTCTTGGTGGTGGCAGGGACCTTGAAAATCCATAGAGTTGTGGCAATAAACATAGCCCCCACCAATACCTATGCCATGAAGCTAGACTCTCAGAAAGTTAAGGAACGGAGTGGATCCAGCCATCAAAGCCATGGCTTTAATTCTAGCCATATCGCTTAGCATATTAAAGACTCATGTGGTCAGAAAAAGAGATATACAGTAGAGATAGATTCAGATGAAAAAACCCTCTAAATGGTTTATGGTGTGCTAAAAAATATATGTGGGCTTGGGAGAGAAAAGAAAAAGGATAAAGTCCTTTAAAAAAGAGAGTAGTTGGGTGTGATGGCACACACCTTTAATCCCAGCACTTGGGAGACAGAGGCTGGTGGATCTCTGTGAGTTCAAGGACAGCCTGATCTATAGAATGAGTTCCATGACAGCCAAAGATACACAGAGAAACCCTGTCTCAAAACACCAAAAATTAAAAAAGAGAAAGAATTAAACTTTTAAATAAAGCCATGTAAAGATGGAAAATACACAGAGAATCTGGGTACTACGTGTTATTGTGTTGTCTTTAAAATATTTGATGGCTGAGGAAGGAGCAACAGCTGCTAAAAGAATTTGATTATAAATGCTGCTTGATTAATCCAACATACATATTTTGAAAATGCCTTGACTTCAAAATTTAAGTCAAAAGATACGTTACTTTGGAGAATAGGTTTTACTTTTGTTTCCACAGGAAATGAGAGGCCGTGGATTCATTCATTCTTGGTTAAGAAAAATCAGATTTGACCAAGGAAGACCCCCTCAGAAATCTCTGATAGGAGTGGATGGCTCAGATGATCCAACATTTCAGAGGACCTTTATTGGAGTTTCCTCTGAATTCTAGATCCAGAACAGCCTCCAGACTGCTGGCTGAGATGATCAAGCCTCACAGAATATTCCAGTCAGGACTTGGCCATAGTCCTAAATTTTCTTTAGGTCCCCATAAGATTGCCAACACCTCAATCAGCAGGAAGTAGCCTAGAAAACTATGCCCACATTCCCCCAAAATGGATTATGGATGTTTGTCTTTATTTAGAGTGTTAGTTACAAAGTGCTATGAATAATGGTCAGGAAAAAAGCTAAACAAATAAGATTAAATTCAGAGTTCTTGTTTTGAAAAAAATGAGGGGAGGGAGAAGTGTTGTGGGACAATGGTCCTTACTCTGTAAAGATTTGTCACTTATACTGGTTTAATAAAATGCTGATTGGCCAGTAGCCAGGTGGAAAATATAGGTGGTGTGACCAGAACAGGAGAATTCTGGAAAGAGGGAAGGCTCAGTCTGCAGTCATCACCCAGACACAGAAGATGCAAGGTGAGAATGCCTTAGTGATCAAAGGTACCAAGCCACGTGACTAACACAGACAAGTATTATGGGTTAATGTAAGATGTAAGAGGTACTTTATAAGAAAGTCTGAGCTACTAGGCCAACCAGTTTATAATTAATGTAGACCTTTGTGTGTTTCTTTGGGACTGAAAAGCTGTGGGGCCAGGCAGGACAGAAACCTCTGCCAACACTGTACCTTCTTTTAAAATATTTTCTTTTACCATAAATTACAAATATGTGTGTTGGTGTATGTATAGATGCAGGTGCCCACAGTGGTCAGGACAGAGCTCTAGATGCTCTGGAGCTGGAATTACAGGCTGTGAGCTTCCGGAAGCAAATGCTGGGTACTGAACTCTGGTCCTCTGTAAGAGTAATATGTGCTCTATCTTTTCACTCCCATCTATTAATACCTTCCCTAATACCTATTAGAAGTCCAATAAACAGTTGTTGAATACATTTATTAAATATCTAACTTTCTGGTTGTGTGTTAAGAAGCATGCAGAAAACATGGCTATTTAGAAGTAGATTTATACACAAATGCAAAATGATAAATCTGGTCACAAAACTATCTCTACTCATAGTTTTTATTATCATCGAATTTTTAACCAACAGTTTGTAAGCATAGTCACAACTCTTGAAACCTATTAGGTCAAAACTCTAATAACCAATTCCTTGGCTTTTGTTTCCTTTGCATAAAATATCATGAGATTAAACTGTGAAGTAATGAATGCTATTGGAGCATTTACACATGGGGTAGTGAAAGGGAGATTAGAGATGCTCTGGTTCCAAACTATAGGGTAGTGTGAGGAATAAAATCAAATTGATAAACCAGATGTCAAGTGTCTATAAGTTCACTGCAAAACTTCATTAAAACAAGTTAATTCAGTGAACATACATTGAAAATACTTAGTCAGTTTTCATATATGTTGATCACAAAATGCCATATATACATACCCTGAATAAAAAGTATCCCCTACTTTGACCAGCAAAAGGACTCCGGAATTCTTCCTGAAACAAATAAGGATGACATAGCAAATTAAATAACACTAAAACAAATGTGTAGCGAAGTTCAATATTATTTTAAGTTTTCCAGCTCAACGAAAGGTACCAAAGGCTTGAGTAGAGTCTTCATGTCATAGAGAACTCTTATGTTTACACCTGAACCATTTCGACAACCTCCAGTATCCCCAGAATGGTGTATTTAAAACTACATTCTTCATAGATTTTCTTTTAAAAATTTTGTCAAGTATATGTACATTCATCAGTAAATAGAAAGAAAAGGTCAGGTACGACGTATTTAAAAGTCTCTTTTTTGACATTTTTCTAGAATAAAATACTCCCTTTAACATAGATGTTAGATGTGATGACACGAACAGGGGAAATGCAAGCTGAAATTGCTGTTAAAGCAAGAATAGAATACTTCTGCATGGAAGCTGAGGACAACTTTGGCAAATGTGTGTTTAGCCAATGCCTTGAAAGAGGTTGTCTTAATATTATTGCATGTGCAGAACGACAATGAAAAAAAGGCCAAAAAGGAACAGATGTAATACAGGCATATTACATAGCGTTACTTAAGCATGGCATCCTAAACTATGAAAAGAAAAATTTTAATTTTATAGTTTCTTTATAATTGACTTGTAGTGTCCTGTTTGCATTAATAATTCATGGAGATCAATAAATTTATCAGTCAAAACTGTTTTCTTATAAGTAGAGTTATATTCTTTATTCTAAGAAATGCCTCTCATATGTATTTAATTTCATAAATCCTTGATTTACAGAAAATCTATCTCTAATTCCCAGTATTTGTACTTAATTCTTATTTTTATTATACTTCTCAAATTAAGATTGAACCATTGGTATTTAAAATGTATGTGCAGAAACTGTGTATTTAGGTACTGGTCTAAAAGCAGGTCCTGAGTATATTCAACATTTAAAGAGGGCACAATGAAAATTAAAACATTCAAATGCAACACTAAAGCAAAGATTTTCAGGATGCTGTCATCAGAGACGGAGTCCTCAAAAACTGAAATACTCTGGAAAGGAGAGATCAAAAAGGACTAATCAGATAGCTGTCTGCAACTACAATAGTCTCGCTCAAGCCAGAAAAGGGAACATGTGTTAAACTGTGCATAATAATGAATATCACTCAATCTTTCCTAGTGTAACTCATGAGACTGAAATAATGTAGTCAAAATAATTATCGCTGGTTGATATAGACATTGTAGGAAATAAAGTCTAACTTTTAAAGTGTGCATTTCTGTCTAGAAAACTTGATGACATTGACTTTCTTCTTCAGTCTGAGAATTCTACCACTTGGGGGTGGAGGGGTGCTGGAATTGAACCTAGGACCTCCCACATGCCAGGCTGGTGTGCTACCACCGCGCTTTAGTCCCAGCCTTGAGAATTCTACATATTTAAGGTGTCATTAAATTCCCTGTTAGATGTCTCTTTAAAGTTAGCAGCAGATAGCAGTATTCAACTGAAGCTAAAATTGTGAAGAACTTTGGGAGGAAATAATGATCATAAAACATAAATTCTGGGGCATTTACTCATCTAAAGGCATGCTTTTCTAAAATGTGCATTATGAAAAGTTAAAAAAAATCAGCATCAAAGTTAAGAAAACACCAGACTCAAATTCAGCTTTTAAATATGTAGTGGTAACCATATAATAATGAAAGTAACCATCATTAAACCATAAAGGGAATATCACAGTGAAGATATTCTTGTTTTTTTGTTTGTTTTGCCTAGACTAAGGGTCAATGGACTGCATGGTCACTTCTTATACTAGAAAACTCATGGAAAGTTATTTAACTAATGTAACTTCCTTTTTGTTAGCTTGAGTTTGCAGAACCTGCAAAAACCCAGCCAAGTTCCCAATAAATCAAAGTGGTAATATTAGCGAACTCTAGCTTTGAGATGCTACCCAGGACTTCCAATATGAAAAGCATCAGGATTGTTCTTCACTGACCCTGAAAAGTCCCAGTTTCTAGTTAACAGTGTGTTAGCTTAGTTATAGTCACCTCACACATTAGTACTAGTTAACAATGTATTAGCTTAGTTATAGTCACCTTACACATTAGTACTAGTTAACAGTGTGTTAGCTTAGTTATAGTCACCTTACACATTAGTACTAGATTTAGGTCCTATTTTTGCTATCCGTGGGAAAAATGAAACATTGACATTTGTTTTATGATGTGTATGTTTACGATCCTTATTCTTATCAATGTTTTAACACTTGAACAAAAAAATAATTATACCACCCTGGCTATTTGTCAGCAAGAACACAGGAGTAATAAATTTTACTTGATTGGATTGTCAATTCCTCCCTAAAGACCAAACACCCAGCAGTTCCCTTTCTTAAATCAGGAAAACATTTTCTCAATGAGAGTGACATGGAAGGTCACCCAAGTTTTCCTCAATGTCCGGGGCTCGAGCTAGAAGGGGTCAGAACATGTAGAGGGAAAAAGATTGCATGACATGATTATGTAGGTTAACCAAGCATGTGATGGTTCGGATGTGCAATGTTTCCTGAAGACCTGGCGCTTGGTAATCAGCCTGTGGTCCCATTGAGAGGTAGTGGGATCTTTCCAAGGCAAAGCTAGTAGAAGGACATTATGTCCCTGCATGCATTCAACTTGAAGAGAATGGGGACACTAACTTCTTCCTCCCCCACCCTGGTCACCATAGAGTGAGAGGCTTTGGTCAACTGAACACCTTCACCACCACCGCCTTCCCACAGGTAGAAAGCGATGTGGTTTATCAAATTGACCAAAGACTGAAACTTCTAACTCACTGAGGCCAAATACTCCAGTTAAGTCATGTTTCCTCCGACATACTGTCATTGTGACAGAAAGCCAATGTGAGGGCCTCACCCTGAAGAAGGGCTTACAAAAGAACAGCGAGGCAGTTAGCAGAAGGGGCTGCCCCCGAGTGGCAAAGCCAGCATGCACTTTGTGTTACGTACGCCCACCTTGAATCTCTTCATTCTTCTCTCATGGAGTTGAGGAACGAGCTGCAGCAACGGATGCACGACAGACGACTGAGGACATGAACACACACGATGAGCACCAGGCTCTTCAGCATTGGGTAGTAAGACGCTTTCCTGTATGTCTGTCTGCTTTTTACCCACTATTCTTGCCCCAGATCAGAGGACCAAAAAAGGGAGATTAAAGATATTACCCAACAGCCTGTTGTAAGCCATTTAAAGAACTGCAGTAAATAAACCGAGAAGTGGGCTAGAATTTGCTAGTCCATAAACCAAGAGGTAGGGCAGTTTGCTAGTGCTACACTAAGCTCTTTGTCGTTATTTGAAGAAGCATTTTGCTGAGGGCCTTAGATCAGCTACAGCGGCAACAGGTGCATCCCCAGATGCCTCTTGGGGGTGGGGGGGGCAGAAAACCATCTGTCATCTTCTACTCTTACTCAAAATAATTTGGTCCAAACGAAGGCAACTTGCCAGTATCAGTTTTCCCTTACAAACATTGCTATCTGGGTGCGTCTAGCACACACACCTGGAAATCTCCTTCATAAGCTAAATATTTAAAATGGAACAAGAACAAGACAAGAGGGGACACAAAGATGACAATGTGCTACTGGTAGTGGAAAAGGTGACAAAGATGCACTTTCTAAAACTGAAGAGATGTCGTGTGGAGGAAAACGAAAGCACAGCTGAGACACACAGCCACCTGATACAGCTGCACTTTCTTAAGGTCTGGGGCTAACTGAGCTTTCTCGCTAACATTAAATTCATTTAACAAATGGATGACTTTCAATCCTAGATAATGATTATCTGCTTATGAATGCAACTTGTGTTTGCCATGTAGCTAATCTAACTTAAAACTCTCATCTGTTCACATGTAAGGTTCTGTGTGGTGCAAATTTCAAAGAGAATTCAAGTTCACATTTACCTTTCCACCACATGTTTAAGATACATTGTCCTTCTCATTCCCTAAACCATGCACAGTAGTGGATCCCAAGCTTACAAAGACTACTACAGACAAATAACTTCCATGTTTATTTATTTTTCTGGTGCAGAAGATAAAGCCCAGGGCCTTGTTTATAGCATGCAAGGACTCTACTACCATGCTATAGCCCTAGCCAGTTTTTATTTTTAAAGTCCATGCAAAACTGAAACTAAAATGAAATGACAAAAGCAACCAACCCAAAAACTACCGCAGAAACCACAGAAGTCGGATGTGACTTAAGCCTGGGTTAATCATTTCTGGGTACTCTGAGAATACATTCTCACAATGAGCATCTACCTAACGGTAACGAGCAAGAATAGATGATGTTTCCAGTTAGCCACCGATCCTTGTCTTTTGAAATAATTCTTTTTAAAAGTATCTTTGGATGACACTACATTTCTCTTCCATTAATATCACAGCAAACAATTCGGTTTACTTATTTGTTTGTTCTTAGACTATTTTTTGGTCATTGAGTACAAATTGATGAAGGAGGGGTTTCTCTCTTAAATGTTTTTTTACTTACTACCACATTTCTGGTATTTAGAGTTGTGTCCGACACAGAACTGTGAATGAGTGAATACAGGCACATGCAGTTATTGACATGAAAAGTATACAGTAAATATTGATTTCCATTCATTCATTCTTATATTGGCTTAGTTCTTTTCCATTTATGCTGCTGAAGAAGGGGACACTGAGCTACATCTTCAGACCCATACATAACTTTTTGAGTAAAAAATATGAATTGTAGTCTCATGGTATGCTAGATAATTTTTTAAAATTAGTTTCCTCTTAAACACATGCTAGTGACTACTTACCACAATATTTGAGTTTCCTGGCTTCTCTGTCTTTGAATAATGAAATAAGAACTGTTAAAACAGAAAGGAAAATTGCGTATCAAAGAGCTGCAGCTTCCCCTGTTCTTTTATAGGGTGTATGTATTCAGGAAAATCACCTTACCCTCTTAGTATTATCTTTCTCAATTTGTTCCTGGTGAAGAGATATATATCATTATAACATACATTTTTAAAACTTTATGTTACATACTTGGAAATTATGGAATGATGTAAAATTTCAAAAATATGATGTTGTATTTCAAACATAGGACTCAAGTTCATTAAGCATCTTTTGCTCCAAAAATAAATAGAAAATTGATTAAATATTACTTATAAAAATAGACAGTGATCTTTTTTATAAAATTACTTATAAGAATAAAAACTCAAAGCATGCTCATGTTTAACAGTGATGGGATGGGAAATTATAATGCAGCCACATAATAGTGTCCAGAGCAAATGAATAAACAAACAACATCAGAGTACTTTTAATTGTCATGACTAAAAAAACCTATGAACTATTTTTCTGTCATAAGCTTCCCCATAGTCACTTGTCTCTAAAATGTCTGTGTTGTAAGACTCATATCATTTTTTTTGTTTCATTTACTCTTAGCACCAAAGAAAGATGATGGATAGATGTTACTGTCATTACTTTGATCTTAATTAGAAAAAGTACATTTTATTACAATTTTGGAAGGGAACATCACCGCTAGAAAGAATAGATTAATTTGCCACCGAATCTGAAGTTTCAGAAAACACCGATGCCTTCAATGTATCAGTATCTTTCCTTGAGTCATTGTTTGTGGAAGATTTGGTGGCTGGAGTGTATGGTAGGTTTGAGAGGCTAATGAAATATGTCATTTGGAACCCAAGGCTTTCGCCTTTAATGGGGGTAGGGGGGGTTGAGACTTGTTCAACCTGAAGCACAGGCTAGAACTGAGGGTTAATGGTGTGTGGTCTCTCAGGCTTCCACCTGTCTTCACCTAGGCCAAAGCACTCTCCCGGAAAAATAAAATAATTTAAAGCAGAAACCAGGATGCAGAAGCCATCAGAATTTTCAAAATGACATTGATAATTCAGTTGTCTGGTTTGGTTTTCCTTGTGTCTGCTTGTTTGTTTGTTTGTTTGTTTGTTTGTTTGTTTTCCCCAATGGTAGTATGAAAGCCGAGGCTTCACGCATGCCAGCTGCCAGCCAAATGCTCTCCCCAGCTATGTTTTTCCATTCTTAATGTCCTACGCTGTAACAATATTCAGCAGCTTAAATTCATTTTTGTCTCCCAATTGTATGAGTGGGTGAGACAAGACTGTATGATCATAAATTGATTCCATCAGACCACATTTTATGCTTGAAGGAGACCTGTGATTTCCTAATTAGCTGATTATGAACTTTACCAATATGAAAATATGAGGTATCAGAGAAACTGAAGCATTTGTTTCTCATCCCAAGTCAATGAGTCTTCCAGCTCCTTTTGACAGGCTTCCAAAATTGGGCGTATTTTCTTCGAGGAGGAGGAATTTCAAGATGTTTGTTTGGTTGGCTGTTTGGCTACAGGACTTCAGTCTTACCTGAGGCTTCTGGCGGATCTCCGTCACCACAAGGCAAAACTCCCTCAGTGCAGTGGATGCCTAAGGCAAACAAGAAGACACATGGGCTGTGCTTCTCTTTGCACCTGCACACAGAATGAAGCTTAAGATTTGGAAGCACAAGCTTATTCCATCTACACTGCAAAGAGGTCCTTACTGTGGTCCACTGAAACTCTGTAGGGGTCAATGGATTTCTCTCAAAATAACCTTTTGGCTGCTAAAACATCCTTGGGCCAGGGTGATGGCTCAGCGGGATAGAGAGTTTGCTGGAACTGCAAGAGGACTTGAGTTCAAATCCCGAGACCTTCACAAAGCTCTCGCATAGCTGAGTGATTCTGTAACCCTAGCATTGGGCACAGAGACAGGTAGATCCTGGGAGTGTGCTGACCTATCAGTATAGATACAGGGACAAACTCAGGTTCTATAAGGTCCTCATCTCAGCAAACATGACAGAGAGGGATGGTGGAAGATGCATGATGTCTTCTTCTGGCCTCTGCTTGGGTGGACATGAGTGTGCATTCCCATGTACACACACACACATGCACGTACACACTAATGCATGCATGCAAACGTACTTGAGCACACGCACAAGAAACAAACAAACAAAAACATCTTTCTCTCCTTGCAGCAGCCATGCACCGATTGAGGCTTTCACTGTGGTCCTGTTCTATAGCTCTCAACACTCGCTGAGATATCATGGAACTCTATGACTAAGACAACCTGGGTCGTGCCAGCTAGGGATTAGTCCTCCCTCCCAGCTTGTGGTGG
This sequence comes from Bramus lutescens, assembly GCA_001685075.1. Classification (NCBI taxonomy): domain Eukaryota; kingdom Metazoa; phylum Chordata; class Mammalia; order Rodentia; family Cricetidae; genus Bramus; species Bramus lutescens. The sequence goes on along the minus strand of LOEQ01001142.1, from coordinate 34,181 downwards.
AGTGTGTGTGCATGCCAAAGCTGTGAGCCTCACTGAGCATTACTCATTCCTGGCTAATTTGAAAATCCTACAATTGCTCTCAAACAATGGGAACCAAAGGACGAGAAGTCGTGCGTGGTGCCCCTAATCTGGGTGCCTCCCTTTCCAGGTTGCTGACTGCGCATCCTAGGATCAGGTTTGTCAAAGCATCAGAGCACAGAATTAGGACAGGAATCCTGTGGTTGGTAGCCAGCTGGGCGTGGTAAGGAGTGTCACAAATGGACAAGCAGGGGCAAACCCTGCTGTGCACAGGACCTAGCAGAGTCGCCCCGTGAGCCATGGGGTCCTTATAGGCTCCTTTCTGGAGTAATGTAAAGCTGGGAAGTGAGGGGCAGTGTGACCATGGTTCAAGTGTGGGCCGTGAAGGTGAAGAGCCTGGAACTAGACAACAGTGCGGATCCCATTTCTACCCCACACCGTGTTTCTGCAGGCTGGTTACTTAATCCCTTTAAACCTCAGCTTCTTTAGCCAGAAATCTGGGGTGATGTCACTGCAGGAAGTTCCTGGAAGGATTAAAAGCAGGAACAGCTCTGGTTTAATTCACGGTGGCAGGTACTCTCTGTTTAGAAAAGATGGCTCCATGTTGTCAGTATTCTCACCCAGTGGACCTGGCGTGGCTGTCTGTGCTCAGAAACACAGTTGGAGTCACTGTGCTGAAGGTCTGTTTTTATCTTCTTCCTTCTGTTTGCTTTCCAGGTAAATCGTTGGGATATATATTAACACAAAATGGGCCATATGTATGCATGCTGTTTTAATGCATTAGAAAATACTCTCCTGCACATAATTTGCATTCCATTCTGAAAACGTATGGACAAGGGACACAGGACAGCAATAGGCACTTTTTGTGTAGAGGAAATGAGGTCCCACCCGATTGTCACTTTCCCGGTACCTTAGGAAGTTGTAGTTGACTGTGTGAACTGGGAGCCAGGCCTTCTACTTATTGATACACCTTAGTGGCCTCTGCAATGCCTGCTGATTCTATAGTTTGCAGTTAGATATTTTTCAGTTGTTTTATGGTGCTGAGGGTGTCATATAAATGCCTGCTGGGTTGGTGCTCTACCGCTGAGGCCCAGCCCCCAGCTATCAGGAGTGGAATGACAGAAGTCCACAGTGTGGCCTGCCCTTCCTTACCTGTTCCTTTCAGGCCACTCCCGGAGAATCTGGTAATAAAAGCCCTAAAGTTCTTTTTTCAAATAGCTCACATGGAAATGCAGTAAAATCCAAAATAACAAAAAGGAAATACTTAGCTATGTCCCATGTCACAGATGCATTTCAATCAAAGAAGATTATTTACATGCGTAGGTTATAGTCTCTCCTTAAGAAACCGTGGCTAGGCTGGATGAGACTTGGCAATAACACTGACATTTGACTGGAAACATTTAAAAACAGATGCATTTGCTCTAGCTCCTCTTTGTAAGAAACCATTGTTCTCAACAATTTTTAAAGGGCTTTCATACGTGGGATAGGTGAAATTTTATCTTGTATTCACGGGTCTTAAATTTTTATTTGGCAAATACATTGTTAATGTGAAATTCATATTTAAAGTATCGAAATGTATTGTAGACGTTATAGATGTAAATGACAGAGACAGCACACCTGCCAGGCTCCTGTTAATGGGAGGCCTTCCCTTTAAGGGGAGGGCAGGAGAGGGGTAGATGTGAGGAGGGGAAGGGGAGGTGGAGGAGTAGAAGGGAGAGGAAACAAGTGATAAACATTGTATCCAGTGGGCATTGTGGATATGAAACTATTTAATGCTGTTCCTGAATTATAAGTTCAACACAAAGGCTTCCATGCTAATACCCATCCCATGTCACTCACCTGACAGTGCTTCTTGTGGTTTGAATACACCTCCCAGAGACTCACATGTGTGAACACTGGGTCCCCAGTTTGTGGCACTTTGGGGGAATCTGTGGAGCCTTTGGGAGGTGGAGTTTTTGATGGAGGAAGTGGGTCACAGAAGATGGGCCTTGAGGCTGTATAGCTTGGCACCACCTCCTGTCACTGCCTGCTTCCTGTGTACTGATGCAATGTGACCAGTCAGTTTGCAGCTCCTGCCGCTGTGCTTCCCCTGCCCTGATGGACTGTACTCCCCTGGCCATGAGCCATATAAACCTTTTATCCCTTCGCTGTTTGTTGGGATTCTTTTTCACAGCAGAGAGAAAGTAACTAAAATATGGCAAAAATTGGAGTTGAAAGTAAGATTTGAAATATTGTTCCAAAGATCTTGCTTCCATCCCCTCTGCCCAACCCCACGCAAATGCCTCTAACTTCTGGCAGGGAGATCTCTGCAGCTAGGAAACAGCATTACACAAGGCTGCATCTCCACTCCTGCCAGGATTGCCATAAGGAGAACCATATAAATGGTCACTTAGCCTGGGCCAGAGGATGTGGATGAGGCACACATGTTTCTGTCAAAGACCCTAGAGGCACTGAGTCTGAAGTCAGTAAAGTGAAGTCTGGGTCCTTGCACTCAGACCTGCAGGCGGAAGCAGCAGCAGCCAGTAAAATCTGGATAGAGATAACACACTTGTCTCCACACGGAGGAGGTAGACTAGCACTCCCCTCACCCTTCTCCTATGAGAAAAGAAGTGAGCTATTTCCCAGGTAGCTGGAAGCAGGAAAGTGGGCATGCGCGGTTCAGCCTTTGGTCTTCTGTGTCAACACAGTGGTCAGCTGTATTTATGCAGTATCTGCCTCAGCTCTGGTGGGAGACTCAGGGACACTGCCTAAGCCCTTCCAGAAAGCCTGATTCTGGTCCTAGATCTATAACAATAGCCAAACTAGCATTTTAATAAGTGTTCCAATGGGTTCCAAACTCATCCGGGAGCAATATAGCTCTCTGGATAGAGCAGTAGGTATAACAGTTTTTAAAAACACAATTTGATTTTGAAATTAGCATTTTGATAGTCCAAAATTTCTGTAATAAATTTATTTTACTTAAAACTAAATGGTTACCCTTTTAAAACAGAATCCCATGGAACCAGTATTACCTGAAGGTAATGCACTAATATCTACTGTGACAGTGAATTCCGAGGGAGAAATGGAGGTTTTTAAGCAGCAGCAAATGCGTGCATTATTATGCAACACCGCCAGATGAAATTACCTGAGCCTGGGAGTCAATAGACAGAAAGGATGAACAAGCTTCATGCATCTGTAGGAAACAAAGACCTCAGTTATTTATGTAGAAGGAGAGAGCTCATTCGTTTCCCAACTGCTCAGACCCAAATAATCACACAGAAGCTATATTAATCACAATACTATTTGACCAATAGCTTAGTCATATTCCTTGCTAGCGCTTACATCTTTAATTAACCCATTTGTATTAATCTATGCATTACCACGAGGCTGTGACCTATCAGGAAGATTCCATCTGGTGTCTGTCAGTAGTTACATGGCATCCCCCTGATTCTGCCTATTCTCTCTCTTTTTCCTGCCTGTCTTCAGTCTGCTAAGCCATTGGCTGATACAGCCTTATTCATCAACCAATAAAAGCAACACATATACAGAAGGACATCCCACATCAAGTTATACCCAAGAAACAGAAGAGACCAAAACATAAAGCAGACTTCACAGAGTTATCACATATACAGACAGCAATCAAAGAGCTATGGCAGCCTTGACCCCTCAGTTCAGAGAAGAGGCAACTCTACAGCCTTATAAGAAAGTCCTGGGTGCTGAGCGTGGTAGTATATGCCCATGATCCCATCTCTGCGGCAGGGGGATGGCTATAAGTTAGATGCCAGCTTGGACTACACAGTAGATTGAAGGCTGGGATGCATAGTAAAACCCCATAGAAAGGAAAGAAAGAGAAGGAAAGAAGAAAGATGGAAGGGGGAATGTGAAAGAACAAAGGGAAAGAAAGGAAGTCCTAGATTTGGGAGCTGTCCACGATTCTTTTCCAGCCATTGGGCTATATGTCCCCAATAACAGCTGATAGAGACCATCAGAGTGTTTGATGCAAAGTGAAGAGTCCTGAAATCCTTCAGCCTGAGAAATCTGAGAACATGACCAAAAAAAAAAAAAGACCTCAAAATGGAGCGTGCCACTGGTTGCTGTACAAATCTGCATTCTACATGACTCTGATGTCATCTCACTTAGCCTGATAACTGAATGACACACAGCATATAGAAAAACTCTTAGGACAACAGAAGCCACAGGTCTCCATCTTCCAATGAATGCTTACTCAACTGTGGCTGGCAGCTTGCTGTTCTCAGCCTTTATCCTAAGGAGAAAATGTTAGCGGTCTTACACTGTAGCGCACAAGCTGCCTCAGCTGGCACAGGCCTATGAGCCCAGCACTTGGGAGGCTGAGGCAGGAGGATCAAATGTTTTAGACCAGCTTGGACTACCTAGCGAAATTGTAATAAACAAGAAGAATAAAATAAAGCAGAGATTTATAGGAATCATCAAAAGCTATGCTGGCAAGTTAAACCCTAGGCTGTGTTTATGGCTTGCACGTCTTTGGTGGCCTTTCAAAACAGGGCCAGAAAAACTAATAGCACCGATGCTCAGGTGTCTGCAGTGATTTAAGTTAAATCTTCTTTATGGCACGGCATCACAGAGCTCCTTTCTGTGACAGAATTTTTTTATTGGTCTACTTAATTGAAATTGTTTTCTCACACCAAACTAAGAGGGGTAGTTATGCTCCTCAACTGTAACTTCTTAAGCTCTCTGTTGCTTTCAAGTTGACAGCCTCCTGAAATATAAGATTTTTGAGCTTAGGGAATAGAAAGAGCACAAGCCAGTACAGAAAATCATAAGCTCATATCTGCCACAGCTCACACAACACATCACCTTGCAAATCACAGGTATGTGAGGAATATTTAGAAATTGTGTCATTTACCTGCTCCCACTTACACACACACACACACACACACACACACAGACTTTTGAGTCCAGAGTTACATTGTATTTAACTTGATCAGAATTAAATAAAAGTTCTTGAATTGAATTTTTGAAAAACAAAAATGCAAAAAACAACAACAGCAACAACAAAAAGAAGTTAACTGAAGGGTTAGCTGAAAAGGCAATGCTCCCTGAAGCTGTATTGACTGGTGCACAATGCCGTCATCTCCAAATACGTTGTCTTTGCTTTGGTAGGCTGGGAGGAAATGGCTTCTGAAGTGTTCATTGGTCAGAGAGGCTTGACGCCATTGCACACCCAGGGGAAATGCTGGATAATCCTGGTACAGCAATAGTATGCTATCTATCACACTTGGCTAGCATGGTAAATCCTTTAAATATCTTTTCCTCTAAAAGGACAATGCTGTCACAGTCACTCGCTCCCTGCAAACCACGCTGCCCCATATCTGTGAAGTGGCCTGTGCACAGGAACAGGCAGCCTTGAACCTCTGCTAGCTGACCGGTGCATCAAGCTGCTCAAATAAAAACATCAGAAACTTCACAAACCTAATGAACCAATTAGGAGAGCATTGTAAAGCTCTGGTCTTTTTTTTTTCTCTCGTTCTCTGGAAAGGGGAGAGCAGCTCCATTCACTGCCTCGCCATTTGGGTAAGCATTTGCCAGCTTTCCTCAGCTGATGGCTCCAGTGCTTTCCAGTGCCGCTAATGGCTTTTGAGACCTCTGCACGGTCCGTTAGCGAATCTGTTGGAAATGCTGTCCGGAGACGTGTACCGACCTCTTCGTGTATGAAGGTCACAGAGGGCTACTCTGTAATGTAAAAGCTTCCAGCAGAAAAAAAAAAAACCTGTCTTTTGTGTTCTTAGTGGGGCACTTTCTGTGCACTGTTGGGATTTTGTTTTCTTTGGGAGAAGAGATACAGGGTCTTACTGTGTAGCCCAGAATGGCTTTGAAATCGCCTCTTGAATACTAGTACTACAATTGCATGCTACCATACTTGGCTGCATGTTAATTTCTTTAACTTTTCCTGTAAAAGAAGGTCAGTGTTTTTAAAGCCACCTTTCTTCCTAGCAATTATGATCTAAAATATTTTTCAAAGCTATTCCTGAAAGAGATCATTTCATGCTAAAATAAATTTCTATATTTTACATTAGTATGAATTAGTTCAATGATTCACCTTGCTTTCTGTTTCCCCCGTGTTCTTTGATGACCTAGTGGAGCAGAGACCCTTCTAAGAGACTTTACGAATATCTGTTCTCTTAAAGACTGTTCGGTACCTAGTACTTATTATTTCTTTGTCTTTTACCTAATGTACTTTGTTGGGAGGTGGCTTAGTCACAGAAAGTTTTCTCAGCTTGACGCACATACAATCGTCAGCCTTCTTTGTAATATTTCCTTCTGTTATTCTCACTCCACCCTCTCATAGACAACTCTTCTAATGTATTTGACATGCACCTTTCATTTGTAAATATTCTTGTAAAATCTATTTTGCCTGCATGCATGGAAATTCTTTAAGATTTTTCATTTATTTTCTACTTAATATACTACTTAGAGATCTCACCATGATGCTAAGTGTACATCTATTATGTGGCTTCTACCCATTGCATAGCCCTCTAGACTGGGTGTGGTAACATATTGCCGATCCACTTCCCAGGGACGGACAGACACAGGGTCCCATCTAATTATTTCTACTGCAAACAGACTGCAGCTAGTCTCCTTGCACAGTTCTTTAGGTATCTTCCTGTGAAAAACTTGCTGGCNAGCCACCTTTCTTCCTAGCAATTATGATCTAAAATATTTTTCAAAGCTATTCCTGAAAGAGATCATTTCATGCTAAAATAAATTTCTATATTTTACATTAGTATGAATTAGTTCAATGATTCACCTTGCTTTCTGTTTCCCCCGTGTTCTTTGATGACCTAGTGGAGCAGAGACCCTTCTAAGAGACTTTACGAATATCTGTTCTCTTAAAGACTGTTCGGTACCTAGTACTTATTATTTCTTTGTCTTTTACCTAATGTACTTTGTTGGGAGGTGGCTTAGTCACAGAAAGTTTTCTCAGCTTGACGCACATACAATCGTCAGCCTTCTTTGTAATATTTCCTTCTGTTATTCTCACTCCACCCTCTCATAGACAACTCTTCTAATGTATTTGACATGCACCTTTCATTTGTAAATATTCTTGTAAAATCTATTTTGCCTGCATGCATGGAAATTCTTTAAGATTTTTCATTTATTTTCTACTTAATATACTACTTAGAGATCTCACCATGATGCTAAGTGTACATCTATTATGTGGCTTCTACCCATTGCATAGCCCTCTAGACTGGGTGTGGTAACATATTGCCGATCCACTTCCCAGGGACGGACAGACACAGGGTCCCATCTAATTATTTCTACTGCAAACAGACTGCAGCTAGTCTCCTTGCACAGTTCTTTAGGTATCTTCCTGTGAAAAACTTGCTGGCAGCTCTCTTCCCAGAGGAGGAAGTGCTGGAGCATTTGAAATTCCGTTGGAGAAGTTTTCGCTGATCCGCACGCATCTCTCCTATTCCTCTATGACCTGTCTTTTATGTTTGGCTCTTTAATTACCCTCATGTTATCTTTGTACAGAGTGTTGGTTTTATGTCTCTCAATACAGTGGATCCTTTTCAACCTGTTCTTCTCTTTCTCAAACTCACGGTATTGTTTATGCGTGTGCCATTCTGCCTTTGGTCTGGCTTCCTCCAGAAACAGACTTTTTAGACAATGGTGTAGCTGGGGCTATAACTCAGGAGTAGAACATTTGTCTCACATGCCAAATTCTCTGGGTTGGATCCCCCAAATACCAGTCAATAAATCAGCCAACAGAGTGGAAGAAAGGAAAACAGGAGAGGCTAGATTGCAAGTGTATCTTTTGAGGCGTGAACCTTGAAGCATCAGCAGAAGCATAAAGAAGGGAAACTGAGGTGAGAAGGAATTTAATAAGGGATCGTCATCATGACTGACTGGGTTCTGTCTGTCTGGGGAGTCTGGAAGAGAGTGCAGAATAGGCTGCTGCCAGCTATGCTGAGGGAGTTAGGGGGGCAAAAGTAATTTCCTACCATCGCCCTTCCTGCTCCATGTGAATGCTGCCCTCCATGGTGTGGTGGTGGGGCAGACTGTGGTTTTGCCAACACCTGAAGAACAAGCAGAACCACAGAGGCTTGTGATAAGAAATTAGCTGGAGGACCTGGGACGGCAGCTGTCAAAGGCTGGACTTTCCAAGTCCTAATTTTTACTCCAGGACTTCATGCCTTTATTTTTGGGTCCTCATATGACTTTTCCAAGTTGTCATTTTATAGATGTCTTCAAAGCAGGAACAGAAGGTTCTCACCCTTAAGCACCCTGTGTTTAAAATGTCATCTGGATTTGTAGAGATTTAGTTTCTCGTGTCAATGTTAGGTTAAATTTAGATGTTCCTTTCAAAAAGTAAGTGGAATTATTCTAAATAAAACCACACTGATAGTATGGACTTTGCTTTGACTAATTTGGGGAAGATTGGGTATTTTTATCATGGTGAATGAATTATACTGAGTCTTGTGGGCAAAGTGATTGTCCCAAAAGGGTTTAGGCTGCATGATCCCCAACACTCACATAAAAAGCCACCATGCTTGAAATCAGTATTGGGGAAGCAGAGACAGAAGNCACACACACACACACACACACAGCTCTTAAAAACAACCTGTGACACATAATTATTCCATTGAAGAAAGGATGTCTCTCCTAGTCACATACTTAGCTTTTAATATAATTTATTTTTCCCTCTATAAATGTACTGTGTATTTATCACCTGCTGTTTTTTGTTGCCATTGTGGATGACATACAATTGTCTCTAAGTATCTGTAGGGATTGGCTCCAGCACCCCTGAGAATACTCCAATCCATAGGCGCTCAAGTTTATTATACAAAGCAGTGTAATACTTGAGTATAGTCCATATCCTTCTGCATTCTTAAAGTCATCTCTAAACTGTTTGTAATCTGCAAAGCAATGTGAATGCAATGTAGACCAAGCTGGCCTAGGACTCACTGAGATTCGCCTGACTCTGCCTTCCAAGTGCTCGGAGTAAGGTGTGTGCCACCATGTGAGTGCTATGTGGGAGGTCACTATACTGTAGTGTTTGGGAAATAAGAACTGAAAGTGCCTGGGTACACTTAGAAAAGCTACAGTTTTTCAGCCCTAAATATTTTCAACCCCTAGTTGGTTGAGTCTGTATATATAGAACTAACTTATGGATTCAGAATGTAATGGTTGTTCTGTCTCTTTAAGAGACAAGCCAC
>LOEQ01001141.1:245317-257690 GCA_001685075.1 Bramus lutescens | reverse complement strand
ATATATATATATATATATATTACTCTGATAAGCCATTGGGCAAAAGAGCTTTATTCATTAATCAATAAAAGTAACACATATACATATAGAGAAGGACATCCAACATCAGCCTTCAAATAGAAAGTCAGCTATGTGACCCTGGTAAATTTCATGACTATTCTGTGCCTTGAACTTCCAAATACTGTGATGAATGAATGGAGAATCTAAAACTTGAGGACACTGCCTGAATCCCAAGAGTCTTTACTGAGAGAAAATTCTGGAATCCATCTCCTACTTTTTAATACCATGAGCCTCTTCTAGTTGTGGACCCAATTTTCTTTCACCTCTGATCACAGCAAACAATGGAAGAACTCAAATATGAATGTGTAGGAGAAAGGGCCCTTGTCTGGGTTAGGGATTCAAAAGCAGCAGAGGCCAGGCTGAGGCCACATTCAGTCTCTTGACACATCCTTGAAGCTGAGCTGTGAAATCTGGGCCTGGAATCAGAATTCTCCAGTGACTTCTGTGCAGATCTGTCACAGCCAGGATGGCCGAGGCACCTGGAGACCACACTGGACCAACCACCAGGTTTGCATTCCATCCCTAGCATTCCTCCTCAAGGGGATTCATACCCAAGGCTGTGAAAACTGTGATCCTGACTCCTGTCCACTGGACACCTGGGCTGCCAACTGAGCATTTTCAAGCCATCAAAACCAAATAAACTGTGCAGTCTTTACTCCAAGGTGAAAATAAAAGGGTGCTCATATCGAAAAGCACCCATTTCACCAACACTTCAGAAAAACGGGGGGATGGCTCTGCCATAGCCTCACCATTATAATCGCTTTGCTTTTTATGAAGTTTGCTCTCCATATGAAAAAGCCTCCGCCAGGCAGTGAAAGCCTGCAGATGTTGTCTGTATACCCTGCCGAGAAACCAAAAATACGCAGGTGTTTAAAAATAACCCTGCTTTTTGCAGGTAGCTCCTTATTCAATATTAAGTGTCCTCCTCTCCAACAAGAGGGTGCATAATGCTAAATTAACTGTTAACAAGTATTTTTAAATAGCCTAATTTATGCTAATTCAAAAATATTCCGTTCCCAAACTGATTATTTTTGCCTCCCAAATTGCTGCACCTTCCCATTAGCAGCTGGTGAGTCTGGGTGCTGGGAGCCAGCAGCATCCTGGGTGGCTTTCTCAACTCAGGTGGTTTCTGTGGATGCTTTCCACTACGGCCACTGCATGGCTCACTTCAGAAGCCTGGAGTGATGATTAATTTAGGAGTGGGCCGTGGATACGAACTGTTGGAGCTGCTGGGGACTGAAATGTGGTGCCAGTGTGGAGGACGCAGAAGCTCACAGTAGCATGTATGAGGATGTGTTTTTATCTCTTAATTACCAGGGCACCCCTGGACATTTTCAGAAGTTTTCTCTGTTGTTCTTCACACCCCTTTCCCAGCAAGAACATCCCCAATTCTAATATTAGGAACAAAAATCCAAAGGCAACTTTCACCTCTGAGGGTCCTTTTGTTTCCTCTGAATTATGGCTGCCAGCTTCATCTAGTGATGGCGGTGATGCTAGAGACCTCATGGCCTGTCCTTCTATTTCCTTGTTATTGGTAGAAGAGCACTCTCCTATAGACCTTCATCTGGGGTGGTGGTCATTCTTCTTCTTGCCTTTGAATCAAAACCAAGGACAATAGGCCTCTCCCCGATGGCCTGGTCTCACTAAGTCTCTGCCCATGGCTCTAGGCACTCCTTCCCTTCATGCCTCGCTCACCTCTTCCTCCTGCTTCTGAACTATTCCCAGTTCATTCCCTGACACTGTGCCCTGGGTTCTTACTTAGTTCCTTCCACAGCAGTTCAAGGCTCCATTCAAACATTGCAGCTCCTCCTCACCTGTGGGGACCACGGAGTCTTTTTATTTCTGGTTTTTCTATAGAACAGTCTCCCTTGAGCCTTACCTATTCTCTCCCAGAGGAACTTCAGAGACAACGTTAGCTCTGCTCACAGCAGACCAGGAGACTGAAGAAGGTCCCACCTGGCAGGAGCCCTGGACACATTTGACAGAGCCAGGAAAGGACCTCTTGACCCTGAGTTCACAGGCTCAGGAAGGGACTCACCTTTGCTCTTTGGAGTTCTGAGTGGAGACTTTGCTGTTAGTGTCAGTGTTGGCTTTTCATCTGTGGTAACAATGACACAGACTTGTTTGTGGATGTGGTTAGGAGACTCAGAGAAGTTGTTGAAAATCCGATCAGTTTCCCTGGGGGAAGGTATCTCCAGCATTTGTGAGTGATACTCTATGGCAGGGCTCTGTGTGTTGCTCTCCCTGCATCAATCGACGTAAACTGTCTCCTGGGTACCGTACCATCCCTCTTGCTGTAGTGTGGTTTTTCTTCCAATGTGGATTTTTTTTTGTACATAGTCTCAACATGGACATTAAAGCCAAGAAGTTAATGTTGACTGCATGGGCGTGGCTACTTTTCCCTTTCCCGTGACCAAACATTTGACAAGAAGCTACTTAAGGGAAGAAGGCAAGAGGAGAGAGGAAAAAAGAGGGAGAGTGTGAGAGAGAAGGGTGAACAGGGGAAGAAAGGCACAGAGAAGGAACGAGGGGTAAAGAGTGGAGAGAAAGGAGAGATGAGATGGTAGAGAGAAGAGGGGGCATAAGGACTAAAATGGGGAGAGAGGGGAGGAAGGAAAGAGTGGAGAAGGAAGAATGGGGAGAAGGGAGAGAGAAGAAATGAGGGAAGGGAGAGCGGGGAGACAGGAGAGAAAGAAGGGAGAGGAGAGAAGTGAGAGAGAAGACAGGAAATAGATGGAAATTGGAGAGTAGAGGGAAAGAGGGAAAGAGGTAGGGACTGGGGGGAGAGACATAAACATAGACTGAGGTTGCTAAATTGCTCATACCGTAGTCAGTTCAAACTTGCAATGGGCAACTGATTACAAAGTCAGGCCAAGGATGTCTGGTCTTAGGACCAGAATTATTTTTTTCTCCCAAAAATCGTTTTTTCTTTGTCAGGTCTCAGATTGATTTGCTGAAGACCACCCACATTATCAAGGGACTCACTCCCCTTTACTAAAAGTCAATTGAGCCAGGCGGCGGTGGTGCACGCCTTTAGTCCCAAGCAGTCGGGAGGCAGAGGCAGGCGGTTCTCTGTGAGTTCGAGGCCAGCCTAGTAGTCTACAAAAGCTAGTTACAGGACAGGCTCCAAAGCTACAGAGAAACTCAGTCTTGAAAAACCACTAAAAAAAAAAAAAGTTAATTGATTACAGATGTTGATCGACCCTACCTACAGATGGCTGCCTGGAAACACCCACAGGAGTGCTGAGTAATGGATAAGACTCCCCCAAAGGAGCACAGTGGGTCATGTCTGTAATCTCAGCAATCAGGAGGCTGAGGCAGGAGGTTTGTCTCAAGTTCTGCACCAGCCCAGGCTACAGAGCAAGGCCCTGTCTCAACAAACAAAACAAAACAAACTCAAGGAAATACAAACAAGAAAGACTATATCATACCTTTAATGTCTGGGGCTAAAACAAATTTGGCAAATTTATTAAAATGAGCTTCATCTGAGTCAAACAGGAGGGCTACTGCCACTCCCTTTCTGACCTAGGACACTAATTTAGGCCCCAGAGCAAGCGGCAGGTACAACAGATTATGTAAGTGAGGGTTCAACAGGGTCTGCCAAGTTTAGGACACTTGGGTCAAAGGATTAGAGAGTCCCTGCTCTTCTGAGCACACCCCACAAGACAGTAGGTTTACAGAGTTCTAAAAGGCATGCTGAGAAGACGGGGAAAGATAACAAATAGACTTTTAATAAAGGAAAATAAAGCAATTAAATATAGAACTAAGAAGAAAAGACCAAAAGGTATTAAATCTACAAAGACTTCCATGAACACTACCCATGAAGCCCAGTGCCTTGGACGAATCCAGAGCAGAAGATAATACAATCTGTAAAGAATTAAAGAGATCAGATCTTTACATGAAAGAATAATCTTAAAATTGATTTTTAAATAATTTCTTTAGATACTAGGTGGCAATCTTCAGGCACCACGGGTGGCCTTTAAATAGGAAGAAAAGATTTTTCCATTTATAGGATAAAGCTTAGATACGACTCACTTTGAATATGGATGTGAGGGAAGTACATATTAAATTGGGTAGTTAAAAGTAAAGGTGAGTTTTTAATAGGCCAGAAAGCATTCTGGAGGGCCAAGGAAATAAAGCCAAAATTTAAGTAACTCTGTGAGAGCTAAACTTGGCCTTGAACTTCCTAATAATCAAAGAAAAATAGAACACAAGAGACTCACCTTCCAGTTTTAGAATTTGCATTCATGGAGATGCAATAACACACCCCAGAGGGCGAAAATTGAATCTTGGTGAACAAAAGCATCTTCTTATTCAAAAGATATTCATAAACCACACACAGTATCTGTGGTGGTTAAAAACAACTGTCACCCTGACAGGATCATGAGTTGCCGAAAGAGACAAAACTCTGGGAGTGGCTAGAAGGTATTTTCTAGACTGGGTTAATGGAAACGAGAAGGTCCACTCCGAAGGCAGACNNCATGGGCTGGAGTACTGGAGTGAAGGGAAGGGAGAAAGTGAGCGAGTGCCTCCACTCATCTCTCCATGCTTCCGGACTGCAGAGACAATGTGCCCAGCTGCCTCATGCTCTGATGGCCATGCCTTCCACACTGAACCTTCAATCTGCAAGCCAAAACTCACCCTTCATCCCTAAGTACCTTGTGTCCAGTCACAACAATGAAAAAATGGCTAACACAGAACATTTGAAGAAAAATTTACAATGAGAAACAGTGAGGATGGAAAGGATGCATTGACAAGACTCTGTAAAGGGTGACTATGAAGATGTTGGGAACCCTGTCGTAGAGGAGAGGACCTATCAAGGTGTTCCGGGGATAACAACCTGCCAGGTAGCCTCATTCCAGAAGTCAAGGAGCCAGGGCACCATGGACACAGCAGGAAATTACTCCTTGATGAAGGCTTTTGTCTACAAGCTGAGAGCACTATCGTTTGAGATTGGAATGTTCCAGATATGACCCTACATTAAAGGCTTGGTCTCTGGCCTTTGGTAGCATGGGCACAAGGTAACTGAGTTGCGACTGAGTGAGATGCACTCCAATCACAGAGAATTTTCAGAAGAATTTCTCCCTTTTCTATTCCGTGAATGGGCCTCCTTCCTCCACTCCTGCCACCATGCACCATGTCGCTACAAGCTAATCTATGATGGGCTGAAACCCCAACTGTGAGCCCAAACAGAACTCCCCTGTATTTAGGTCCACCGCAGGCCTTTCTTACAGAAGGCTGACACAGGGAGGAAACTGTAAGACCTGCACAGAGTTGGAGATCACCCTCCCACTACTTGTGAATATATATGAAGAAAAGTTCTGTGACATTTAGACTGTCTCCCTTCTTTCCTCAGTAACTGTACAAAGTTCTCCATGTATTTCCCAGCATGGGGTGTGTGGCCCTGGAAGATGCTTTGGTTTCAGTGAGAATGTCCCCCACAGGCTCAGATATTTGAACACTTGGCCTTCAGCTGGCACTGTTTGAGAAGGCTTAGGCAGTGTCACCTTGTGGAAGGAAATATGTCACTAGAGGCGGGTTTTGAGAGTTTGTAGCTTTGTGTGGCTTTCAGTTCACTCTCTCTGCTTCGTGCCTGAGGCTGAAGATGTGTGCTCCCAGCTTCCTGCTCCAGCTGCCATGTCTGCCACTTGAAAGAGAACCTGGGAGTTTTCTGCCACTGGCGAACTAAATAAAGAAGGAAGGACAAGACCCCATCCACCCAGCTAAGCTTCCAGCTTAGGAAGAACTTCCTTCTATCAATTGCCTTGACCACAATGTGTTGACACAGTAACAGAAAAGTAATTAATACAGAGGGGTGTGTGGTGGTGGTAGGGACTGGGGTTGTGTCACGGGAGGGACATCCTGGGAGATCAGGAACAGCCATGGCAGATGCCACTTCTACAGGAAAAGGCCATTCCCATAGGGGACTGATTCTCACAGTTTTTGGTGGCTGCATGTATGAGACAGTGTAATGATACCAGCATCTTCTCATTCTCAAATGACTCGCAGCCCGTGGCTAGACTCTTGACATTCTCCCATACTGGTATGTCAAAGCTATTTGTTTTAGGACTGTGGGTAATGTCCTTTTTCTAACACACAGGCTAGAGGATGAATGTTTATCTTGGTGAGAAAAAAAAGGTTCACAAAGAAAAGATTCTACCTTAACAACTATAGCGTCCTGGATATTTCTGTACACACACACACACACACACACACACTCACTGAACCTAGAGCTGGACAGCAGCCAACAGTCCCCAATGACCCTCCTGTTTCTTCCCTCCATACTGCTGGGGTTACAGGGACACACAGTCACACAAGTATTTTTTAAGTAGATGAGGGAGATTCATGTTGGTGCAGCAAGTGTTCTAACCAACTGAGTCATCTCTCCAGCCCCACAAACAGTTATATTATACTTAGAAGGTGTTCTAAGTCGTAAAGGGACAGCTACTATACATGGGAAAGGTGTACTGGGGCATCTTGGCTTCTCCAAAGGCCTCCTCCATGTGTGTCCTCCAGAGGGCAGACACACAAGCACTTTATTATGGACTGAAAATGTTTTCAAAGAAGGGAAATGAGAGCCCCTCACACTGCATGGAGGACCCACTGCTGTCTAACATATAGCGTGTTAGGTCCTGGAGAAGGCTCTCAATCATCTAGGCCTCTCCAGTTAAAACCACTCACCTAAGGACAAAGTCCTCTCTCAAATTATCAGCAACAGAGGCAGGAGTTAAAGAGGCATCGACCATGCTCAGTCGGAGAGGAGGCCCCAACTCATGAGCAGCTGGGAGCTCTCAGGTCCAGCTGGGGAATGAAGCGTGGGAGTGTGCAGCTCTGGTGTAGACTGTGAGGACATGTTCATGGATGGACATTCTGATGTAGACTGTGAGGACATGTTCGTGGATGGGCATGCTGTTGTAGACTGTGAAGACATACATGTTCATGGATGGGCATTTTCTACCTGGGTTCCAAACCAGAGGCAATGAAATGGGAATGATTCAAAATTATAAGTACAAGCATACATACTTAGAAGGTATTTTCACAACATGGCTGTTTAGCAAAATAACAATGACCTCCCCAGCCATGGGCCCTGGACTGGGAACTATTTGTGCTTATACCCATAGACCTGGACTGCTCTCAACCTTGGTCAGAGAAGGTTCTTTCTGCAGTGGACAAATAGGCAATTCAGGGACACATGAGTGCTATGAATAAAAGACTGAGTGCTCTGTCCTAAGTGGGACATCTACATTAGCGTCCCACCCTCCCAAGGAAGGCTCAGGGAACATCACTGAGGAGGAGGCAGAAAGGATGTAGGAGTGGAGGATGTGGGGGTCGTGCTATGAAATGCTGTCTTCTGGATCTGACCCAGCTAAAGCAGCCAGGAACTCCCAGCAGCTGTGGTTACCTACACAAGATCAAGTCAGGAAAAATCCTGGCACAGATGGGGTAGATCATCTCCAGGCTCTACCTCTAAGAGAAAAGCTGTTGGGATGGGGTGATAATAATAATAATTATTATTTTGAGGCTGTGGCTGCTGCTAGATTTCCCATGCTCCTGTGAATGGCCTCACACTCAGGCATATACTACTAGCAGACTTAGTGTAAGAAGAAAAACAGCAGAGAAACCCTGTTTTGAAAAACAAAACAAAAATTAATAAATTTTTTTTAAAAAGACAAAAAAGACATTACGTTGAGCTAGGAGGATCTGTATGGGGGATGAGGCTGGAGGCAGGGAACGAAGGGTGGTAGCTATGGTTATATTTCACTGTGTGCATGCATGAGAGTTTTCAAAATAAAGACTTTCAAAATTAAAGAACAATTATGTTTAGGAGCTGAGAAGATGGCTCAGTTGGGAAAATGTTTACCACACAAACATGAGGGCCTGAGACTGAGCCCTAGAATCCATATACAGAAAGCTGGGGGCAATGATAAACATTTATCGTCCCAGTTTTGGGGAAGAAGAGACAAGCAGATCCCTGAGGTTTGCTGGCCAGCTAGTCCAGCTTAATCTTTACAAGGTTACTGCAGAGCTTCTCATGGGGGCTGACCTAACTTTAGGCTTGAGGTTCATGTGACCTGCCTCAAAGAACAAGGTGAAGAAACAACTGAGTAAGACATATGGGTCTTACTTCTGACCCCTATGTTCATGAGCAGACATGCACACCCATGTGCACAAATACATGAGCGTACACACATACACACACACACAATTATGTTTGAGGAAGATGGGTGGGTACATATAGAAGTGTGTATTTGTCTGTTTTTTCATTAAGAAAGTAGCATTTGTATTTTATGTTAAATGATAAAAGAGGCCAGACACTGAGTCCTTTTTAAATAACATTTATTTTTCATTTGTCAGTGATTAACTTTGAACTCTCCTAAAACAAACAATATCATGACCATAGTGAATAAAAAAATATAGATGATCAAATAAAAATATTAGGTTATACAAAGTTAGTTTTTTTAAAAAATCGTTTTCCACCAACATTTTCACGACCTTGGGAATCTGGACAACAATTTAATTTGTGGGATTTAAAAAACAAATATTTCCAGCAGTTAAACATGAAGAAGACATATTGGAATTCATTTATAGAGGCCCGCTAGAGTAAACAAGGGTTGCAGATACTCACAGGAGCTCTGAGTACCACCATATATACAAACTTCTGTACACAATGAGAACACAGAGAAGCCACCCAATTAAAACCATATTTTTTAAAAAATGAAAATTCACCTTTCTATGCTTGTATTTATTTTCCATTTGATCCAGTATTTTAATGGTGTCTCTACTCCATATATTAGTATCTCTTTAGTAACTGAGAGATATCCCTACTTTAAATTATGCCAAGGGAAATCAAGATCTTCTCTGAAGGAGTACACTTAGTTGCTTGATGTCAGCTAAAGTGACATTCAATCACACAAGTCACACCACAGATGCAGCAAGGATGGGGCTGAGCAGTCAGCCCTTGGGGGTGAGCTAGAGTCTGGGCGGCTGCGGAGGCAGCATGAGGATCCTTATAAGTTTACTGCATAGCTTCTCATGGGTGGGGGTCAGGAGGAGGGGCGGCCTCATCCCTCCCACTTGGCTAACTCACATCAGCCAAGCTCTCTGCAAATGAATACAAGTCATTTGGCACAAAGGGAAGGATATAATGGCAAGACTGAGGCCATCTGAAAGGCTGACACACTCAGAGGCCACAACTTAAAAAAACAAAAATCCAGAGTATATATGACTTAGCCTCATTCCCACTGCGCTCTGAGATACTTGGGGCCTCTGGTCCCATAGCTAGGAAGGGCTCCTTTCCAGAAAAAGCCATCACACTAAGATGAGCCATCCCATGTCCTGGAGGAGGTCATCGGCAGGCACAGTAGATGGAAAGGGAGAAAGGAGGAGAGCTTTCTCATCTCAGGGCAATCACTGCACGATCCCGGAGTCCACCGAGGTCTGCTTGCGGGTTGTCTTCGGAGGAGGAGGAGGTGGCGTTTTGCTGGGCAGTGGAGGCGGCTGTTGCTAGGAAACAGGAGTATAAAGAAGCCATCATGTTATTGGTGTCCTCAGAGAAGCACCTGTTTTTGTTGATGTGGTTGCTGTTTGTTTTTCTGGGGTCTTACTTGACATGGCAGTGGGAAGTCAGTCTGAACACTTATGATGGGAACTGACCCCTCCTGGTGACCTGGCTCCACTCTGCCTGGCTTCTTGCCAGCATGTCAGCTACCTCACGCTGGCTCCCTGCAGTCACGGGGTTTTCTGACATCTGAGTCTGTGTACATGGTGAGTGCTCCCCTGAGAAGCATGGCATCACTGTTTGTGGTTTTAGATTCAGATGTCATTGGCCTAGCAACAGATCTGTGTCCAGAGAAAAGTCTCTCCAGGGTATGAGAAGAGACCCTCCCTTGCCTTCTGAACTGACAGCCCAGGCCAGCAAGCTTTCTCAGGAAAGTAATGTTTTACAACTTGTGGGTCACACATGCTCTCGCTCAGGCTGGAAAGTAGTCAAAACCTGGACCCGCAGAAGCTGTGGTCATAGCTGTGGGTGAAGGAAACTGTATCAACAAAAGTAAGGGACTGGCTGTATTGGTCCACAAGCAACAAGGTACCTTGGGTTTCTGGTATGGTTTCCCTGTAAATGTTTCCTCCCTTGCAGGCCCATGTGTTTGAAAACTTTGACTCTTGCCCTCTGTGTCAACCCTTGGCAGACAGAGCCTTGCTGGAGGAAGGAAGATGCTGGTGGCAGGGGAGGCCTTGAGACTTATCTCCAGGTTCTCCATCCTGTCCTTTATCTGATCCCTGTTCAGCTGACCTATAAGCAAGTATCTTCCACAAGCTCCAGTCACTTCAGGGCTACCAGTCATCATGCCTTCTCCTCCCATGATAGACTGTGAGCCCTCAAACTGTAAGCCCTCAAACTGTGAGCCCTCAAACTGTGAGCCAAAAAACCCTTCCCTCCCTCTGCTTCTTAGCCTGCATCACAGAGATTAGAAAAGTAACAAATGGAATATACCTTCCAAAGAAGAAAATAAACACACAGCTGTAAAGCCAGCAGAAAAACCATGGACCACCTGCCCTCTATGAATGGCTCAGGTGGCCACTGCACCACTGCTCTTGGGACCCTCATGACCACCACAGACACTGACAAGAGCTGCCTGGGAGATGTGCCTCTCTCACCCCAGGGTACAGTGAGTGAGCAGGTAAAGAAACTGGCAGACTGGGGGAGGTGGGAGCCTACTGCAGGCAGAAGTCTCAAAAAATGTTCAAGAGCTACCATGCGATGTAAGGGCATGTGTCACAATCTCTCAGCAGAGGCTGGAGTGAGTCTGTATGTGAGAGAGAAGTTCTTAAGGGCAGATCCATGACACAGGAGTCTTACTCACTGCCCTAGCCTGATCCTGATTCACAGACAGGTAAATACACAATCACCCTAGTGATGGATACAGAGGGAAGAAGCTCCATCTCTAACACTAGCCATTTTACCGAGGGAAGTAGGGGCCTTGGGAGCTGGCTCAGATATGAAGCACTTGCCAAGCAACCATAGGGACCTAAGTGAAGATCTCTAGAACCCCAGTGAAAAACCAGGCACAGCAGTGCAGGCCTCTAATCCCTGCCTGAGAGACAGGAGGATTCCTGGGCTTTGCTGGCCATTCAATCTAGCCCAATCAGTGAGATTCAGGTTTAGTGGCAGACCCATCTCAAACAATAAAACGGAGAGCAATTAAGGAAGACATCAGATGTCAACCTCTGGCTTCCACATGTAGATATGCCCCTGTCCAGAAGCACTTATACACACACATATAAACACACAGACACACACAGACACATACACACACACACATACACCAAAGAAAAGTAAAGAGTACATTTGTAAGTCTTTTTAAGGTTGGTGTGCACTGTGAGGAGAAAAATAAAACACAAAACACTGATTTGATGGTCTGGAACATTCATTGTAGGTGTGTTTATAGGTGAAAGTTATGGTGACATCCAACAGAGAGTAACTGCAGTCAGGTCCAACACGGTCCAAAGAAAATACAGTGTTAGACGCCTAAGATGCCTTTAATACCAAGCAACAGAATGTTGGGTTTATCACCATTAAGCAAAATTATAGCTCATGACTGGCCATATGAGCCACTCTGAAATGAATGACAGCTTAAAATGGCAACAACTAGAGATAGAGCCACCGACAAGCCTGAGGCCGATCGATGAGAGTGACGGGAGGCTATCGATCACCTCCCACAGCAGATGAACGATCATTAGCCAATGACGGCTCTCAAGGCCTGTGCAGAGGGAGGCACCTGAGAAGATACCTTAACTAATGACAACACACTAACCACCGGCCTGTCACCCAAACTTGAGCTCAGGCTGCCAATTAAACCAGAAACTGATTGCAAAGGGAGCTGGGTAATTAATCTAATTGAATTTGCACCCGCTTTATAGATGGAAGTGCAGCTAGAGCTTGTCGGTCCCTCACTTAATCACAAATGGCACTGACAACTTTGGATGCTGGATCTGTCCCCCTGTGTGGATGTGTGACAGAAATGGACTTGTTCACACTTTCAAGTTCAGAGTTTTCTGATTATAGGAGGACATGGTGTATGTGTGTGTGGGGGGGTATTTTTGGTTTTCTAATTTTAAAAAAGGATATAATCAATTCATTAGGATGCAACACACTAAGGAAGTGGAGGTTCCCCTCCTCGAGTCCTTGGGTCCCCTTTTGGGCTGGAGAGTAAAGTTTACATCTTTGTAGCTGCCTGAGCCCTCTACCCTTGTAGAATACCCCTTCTCCAGGGCCGTCTCCCCAGCTGATATCTCTATTCCAACATAAATG
>LOEQ01001141.1:214892-235805 GCA_001685075.1 Bramus lutescens | reverse complement strand
CTATCTATCTATCTATCTATCTATAATCTATCTATCCATCATCTATCTATCTATATCTATCTCTCTACCTCTCTATCTATCTATCATCTATCTATCTATCTACCTATCTATCTTCTATCTATAATCTATCATCTATATATATCAACAAATCAACATTCATTTAGGCATGTCTAAAATATTAGCAGCAACATTAAAAAATGTTATCACTGTATTCCAGGTTTTCTGAACTTGAGACAATTTACATAGGCAAAAGGAGGATATGTGGCCCCCTTTGGACCCTAGGAGGAGGGTCTATCCTGGTGTGTGTTCAAGAAATTCCAAAGAGACAGGTGGCTGTACATTTCTTTGCCTTAGGAAGGATCAGTGTAGCCAGAATGGATTTTATTCTGCATGTAATCTATGCCATTGGAGATCAAGCTTCATTTTGTCCACATTAGTCAGACAGCAAAGCATGCCAACCAAAGAATGAACACAACTCTGGACTCTAATAGAGATACTTTCCAGTTAAAGGTTGAACAAACGCCTCCTGGGTGAGCTGACTGTAATACACCACTCCATCTAAAACCTCTCCATCAATTTCCACCTAACCCCTGTGTTCTCAGGAATATAAAAAACCCTCTCCTAACTAGCCTGGGGATTCTCTTGAAGGGAAGCTGCATTAAATTTCTCTAGCTATCTTGTTCCAAGTGACAGGCACACATGATTTAAATACCTCTAAGTGGAGAATTTCCATATGGGTTTGGCCTAAATATCAGACGCAGATAAAAAATACTGTTAAGGAAAGGACATAGATAGATTTTACAGTTCTCCGCTGGGCATGTCAAATGCTGGCAGGAAAAGGGTGCTTAGAACTGAGCTGTCCCCGATATTTCCTGGATGGCAGTGACTACACACCACAGAGGCCAGGAGCCGTCAGGTTTGACAGTGATTGAACTGTCAACTAAAAGGGTGAGGATAAACTGAGGAAAATTCAATGTCCAGAAGTTCTTTACTGATCTGAAAACTGTATGTGATATTTTTTCCTTTTTACATAGTAAGACATTGTTAGATAGATTAGCACTCAAAAACAACAGGAAAACACAAACCTCAAGGTGGTCTTTGCAACAGTCTGAGCTAATGTCCGAGCCACACTGAGGGTTCATGATTGTTACCTAGCCTGTAAACTGGAAAGTTCCTGCTGGCTTTCAGTTCCTAGGAGGGGGTCTTCAAGATGGTCTTGCAGAACTAAGGCAGCCCACATCCTCCGCTGTGGGTAGGGGACAGGGTAATAAGCTCAGTGGAAGAGAGAAGAGTGGCTGTGGCTGTGGGGTCTGAATGAGGGGGACGCAAGGCGTGGTCTAAAGGTGTGAGAAGAGTTCTAGGGAAGGGTGTTTGTACAACAGTACGAATGTATGAATACACTTACACACTTCAAGGTGCTTTTCTTTCATTTTTGTCATCTATTTATCTGGTATGTGTATGTGTGTGCATGTAAACCACTGCATCCATGTGGTTAGAGGACAACTTGCTGGAATTCGCTCTCTCTTTGCACACGTGGGTCCCAAGGGTCAGACTTAGGTCAGGCTTCGCAGCAAGCGCCTTTACCTGCTAAGATACCGCACCAACCCCTAAAGACGGTTTTTATGATGCAATTGACTACAATAAAAAAAGGAGGGGGGATAATATGATTTCTATTCTGCGGAGTAGTCTAATACAGTAGGGGACTTTCTAAAGAATGAAAGTTTTCCATAGAAGAAGTATTTAACAAAAAAGAATTTCTATTTAAAAAGTAATAAATCTGTGGCTGGAGAGATGGTTCAGCAGTTAAGAGCCTGTGGTGTTCTTGCAGAAGACTTTGTGTATGTGTTCAAATCCAGGACTCACATGGTGGTTTACTGCCAACTGCAACTCCAGTTCCAGAGACTCTGATGTCTTTTTCTGGTCTCTGTGGGTACCAGGCATTCATGTAGTGGACATGCACACATGTAGGCAAACACTCATATACATAAAACAAAAACATCTATTTTTTAGTAACAAACAGAAATAATCTCTCTCTCTCTCTCTCTCTCTCTCTCTCTCTCAATCTCTCTCTCTCAAAAAGTGAGCTAGCTAATCATATAAGCCTGGCTGTGACAGTTGACATGGGTAGTGGAAGAGCTGAAGTTTTAAGGTTTGGCAGACAGCTCTCTGACAATGCTACCCAGGGCAAGATTTTCACAGTAACACACAGTCTCCAATGTCCTATCGGGTACCACAAGTCAAGTGTCTTAGAGCATCTCATTTCCAAAACAGCACATCCAGGGGTGCTAAGCAACCCCAGGCTACTGGTGGCATCCCATGAGATGCCCAGCTTTCCCCACCTGCAGCCTCCAGCTGCTAAGCCCACTCACCCATCCCCATAGCACCCCATGAGATGCCCAGCCTTCCTGCTAAGCCCACTTACCCGTCAGAGCCTGGCCTGGAAGGGGTGCTGTCAGAGGAGAGGGACGAGACAGAGGCCACAGACAGAGGTCGGGAGGATGATGGCATGGTGAAGGATCGCACCATGGAGCGTGGACGGCTGCCTCTCCTGTCATCCAGACCCGAGGGCTGGGAGAGGAAGAAAACGTGTTAACACCCAGGCCACTGTGGACAGAGTTCTGTGTTGGAGCAACCTCAGCAGTGTGGGACCCAGACCTATGTGGGCCCATACTTCACAAACCGTTTCCTTTTTTGTTCTGAAGACTATTTCAACATCTCCTGAGACCTGACTCAACTTTTAAGTATAATGTTGTTCTCCAAGACACATCAACCTGTCCTACAGCGGTGGTACTCACCAGGAAGTTTCATGCAGAAGGCATCCAGAGTGTGACTATAGAATGTATAAGATCTTTGTATGACCTCTGCTGAACTACACAGTAACACCCGAGCCAGATGTCCAGACTCACAGAGCTATATTGGCTCAAAGGCCTCACTACAAAGGGTACCTCTGCACACCCAAGGGAGACCTTCTCTGTTGAGTAATGCAGTGAAGCCTGGGCTAGGATGTGGGGTCTCTCTTTCCCACAAAGGGACCAATGACAAGGTGAAATTTTCCGGTCTCTCTTCCATAACTTGCTACACATTACCCAAGAAACCCAATGCCAACAGGATAAAGCATGTATCTACATCTAATTAGGTAGGAAACACTAGTGTACCTGGGCCTGGAGCCAGATGTTGGCACATCTGGACCACAGCTGTTCTACAAATACTTTCCTTAGGTTGGCAGAAATTACATTTTTGTGTGTTACTCCCCTTGTACTGCATCAGCCTTCCTGCCCCACCCCAGGATGCCGGCAGGTCACACAGCCAATCATCTACAGGGCAGTTGATTTATATCACTATCTCAGCCCTTGGAGGTAGCAAAGTGTTGAGTACATATTCTTTAGGGTCTCTGCTGAAATTATCCTGGTGTGCTACAGTGGCACCAAGGTGGCCATGGATGATGCAGAAAGGAGTGTGGCTGTCTGTTAATAAAACTTTATTTGTGAAACAGGAGATGAGCCCTGGCACAGTGCAGGCCACTGGCTCAAAGCAATCAGCATCTGGGTTTGTAAGCACAGAGTCTTGAACTTAGAATGATGGTGCCAGTGAGCATCTCCATGGATGTCCACTAGGACTAACCAGTCACCAGGAGGAAGCTACAAGGGGTAGGGTGATATGGAGATTCTCCCCACATGTGGAAATGTTTCCCTTGGAGACTCAAAGTCTACACCACATCCTCTTCTAACCCTTTTTGAAGCACTGCCGGTATGCAGACTGATACCTTGACCTATAGGGTCTCCCCTCTGCCTTGGGCTAGACCCAGGGATGCAGCTGTTTGTCCTTGCTATTCGCAATGATTCTAGGGTGGAGTTCTATCTAGGTCCCTTCTGACATGATCATCACCACCCAAGGTAGTGAAGTTCATCATCCTATCCACCTGGGATGCTATCTATTCTCTGGAATCATCAAATGGTGATGAGCTTTGACTCACTTTGTTTTGAATGAGACCTGGTCAAATTTTTGGCCTTCTCAAATCCACACTGTCTCTGGCTATTCTTCCACAGGATAGTTGGAGAAAGTGATTATGTCTCTGAACACCTATCGAGCTGGGGAGGGACTGCCTACCCGACTCCCCTGAAAGTGTTTCAAGCCTGAATCCATTACTATCCATTTGGCATGTAGGTAGAGGAAGAAAGGAGGCAAGCAAACTTAAGGCTTTGCTGACAACTGTAACTTGGGGGGGTCTGTCGCCTTGTGTTTCACCACTACAATGCCAAGGGAAGAAACAATCTAGTTGGGGTGTGTGTGTGTGTGGAGGGGGGGGGATGTCCAGGTACTGTGTACCCCATTCCTGTGAGCATCCAGCATGTGATGTACTGTATCTGTGCTCTTCCCAAAAGACATGGGTCCTAATGGGTCCACAGAAGACCACTGGGGCCAGAAGGTACAACAATCAGAGAAGCAGTTCAAGCCTCCTTTTGTCAATCAGCAAGGACTGGCAAGGTAACCTTAAGTCCTGGTTGGGATGCACATGCATTTGGGATATATAAAAGGAGTATGTCAGGGGTAGGATCTGGCCAAGGATGGACAGGAACTCTTGTTGGAGATTTGTACATAAAGGGCACTCGCTGTGGGCACTCCTGGACCATTCGTCTCACTACTTTTTCACTGCGTAGAGCCCAGAATTCTACAACTAAGAAGACTTTCATTTGTTCCATCTGAAGCAATTAGAATCTCACCCAGGATCAAGAGGTAGCTCGAGGCCACGATAACAGGAGTGCCTTGCTATCTGCCTGTTCCAGCCACAGGGCCAAACTGGTTAGGAGTAGGATGTTAGGGCAGGCTAGACCTTTGTCTCTAGCAACAATTGTGTGATAGTGTGCAAAACAAGAAACCACTGCACGCTTCTTTTAGAACCCGTAGAGAGCCCTCTTCTCGCTGTGGCTCCAGTGTGAGGATTCACGATGGATGCATATGAGAGTTATAAAGTTTGCCACAGGGTGATGGCAGCTTCTGTTGCCCTTGTCCTGTTGCCTTGGTATCCGGACAGAAATTTTATTTTGGTCTTCCTAGACCCTCTGGCCCTGCCCTGTACCTCTGAACTTTGCACCTTTGCCTCCTGGCTGAAATATACTTTCCAACCATGACCCTGAGTGTTGATTGCTCACCAAGTCATGAACAGGTGACTAGATCAAGGTGACTTCATGGAGGGAGAGAAGCAGGTGCATTTTGGCCTACTTAAGGGCACCTGTGCACTGGAGACTCAGGCATCATGTTGTCCCTGGCGGGAATCAGGCATGGGGCCATGAGAAGCAGTCCTGGAGTAGGGGGCTGGTTTGAGTCTCCCACTAGGTAAAGTGGCCCAGCACTGCCCTGGAGATGCCATTAGAGTCAATGTGAGGGACAGATGACGAACTCTGAAGCTGACAGGCGGGACACTGATGTACTGGGCTGTGGGAAGGAAGGTGCTCACAGGGAACGAGTAGTAGGGGCCACCTGGAGCCCAACCACCAGCTCGTCTGAAGGGTGGTTTGTTTCAGGTGAGGAGATGGGTGGAGGATGGAGAGCAGAGACAAGCAAGGTGTCCTGGCCCTCACCAGACTTTAGGAAGAGGACAAGAGGGACAATAAACAGAAAAATGTTTTAAGTGTATGGGGGCAAAAGCAGGTGCCCTCAAACACTGTGGGAAGCAAAGGGTTCAGTTGTTTCCATTCTGGGAGTCTCTGGGAGTCTGTTCTGTGTTCATCCAGGAAGCAGTGTCTCCTTGGATCTCCAGAATTGATCAAATAGATGCAGAGGAGCAAGCAGGAGAGGCGCTGGCATTACATAGTCAGAGAGTGTCTAGAGTGTCCCTTTCTGGGGCTTAGGCTGGCTTAGAAACATTGACAAAATGGCTTATGTCCTTTCTGTGTTTTTTTTTTTTATTTTAAAGCCCATCCTTTTGGAAAGAAGATGATATAATATTGCTTTTCAAAGTATTCTGAGATGCCTGTAGGTTTCCAAAGTAGGTAAGACAAGACAGGCACCTCCCACACTGCCTTTATGACCACATTCCTCACAGAAGGACAGGCTGCAGCCTGTGCCATTATCTACCCAGAGCAACTGGCTTCAGAGCCTCATTCTGGGCCCCAGGATGGAGTAGGACTCAGGAAGGTTGCTATCTGCATCATAGTACCCATGGGTGCAAATGCTCCCTGAATTCTGTCTCCTGATTGCACTCTGAAAGTCTTATTGTCCCTGGCTGGGATGTCTGACTGCCCCCACCAAGAGAAGCATGCCATTTGGAGAAGGTGATGCAGAAGTTTTTTGTCTTGAATCAAGGATGGGTGCCAAGGTACCAGGGAAACCTGTCTGAAAAAAGACCCTCATAACTCCCTAAATCTCCCTCCCTGCACACTATTGCTACCTTCCTGCCCTAGTTTTCTGTTTTGACTTGTACTTGATGGCAAGCATTCTCCATGATATTTCATGGCAGAGGAGGATGTAAAAAGTGCCAGGCAAGACCATTGGGTTTCTTAATTGTGGAAGATGCATTAAACAGAAACAAACAGAATCAAACAGAAAGCTTTTGCACATAGTTAAAAGAACTTGGAGCGAAAACAACTGTTTAATTCCTAGAAAATTTCAAAGCAACCCGAAACTCTGGAAGAGCTGCCTTGTGACACCAACAAACTTTTTGCCACTCAACCCTGCTTATGACAAGCTGTGGGCTCCAAGCTATCAAGCACTGCTCAAGGATTCTGACTTGCAGAAGGGTCCTCCAGTGCAGCAGGGCCAGCCAGGCACCTGCATGCTGAGCTGTTTAACCTGCAGTGGCTCCTACTGGGCTGTCAGGCTCGGGCTATCATCTGCTGGTTTGCACAACAGAGCCTGGATGATTTTCTTCTGTCACACTTATGTCCTACTGGGTCTGTGACAAAGCACTGGCCTGGGGTTTGGAGATGTAGGCTCCACCGTGAGCCATGCTCAGTGGGGGCTTGTCTGTAAGAGCACAGCTGCAGGGCTCCTTGACTGCTGGAAACCAAAACTGTCCGTCCATCTGCCTCACCTCTGACCCCAGTCCTAGTCCAGGAATTTCCCCAGGAACTCATCACCAGAGCCATTCTGCTTCAGGTCCTGAGCACAGTCTGCTGTCCCTGCTCACGGCTCTTGGAGGCTGCTTGTCTTTCTAGGACCAGCCTTTTGTGCTCATCTGTCACAGGTATGCCTTTGTCTGCACTGGTTCCAGCCTGCCATTCAAATCCCTGCCTGCTCCCAGCCTAGATCATTCCTACCTCCTCCAACAGCCAAGTCTTTAGCAACAATTTAGAACACCAATAACCCATCTCTTCTCCCTTCCTGGCCAGGGTGTGTGTGTGTGTGTGTGTGTGTGTGTGTGTGTGTGTGTTTGTATGCTGATGGATGAATATGCATATGGAGGTCAAAGGACAACCTCAGGTAAATTTCTCGGGTGCTGTCCACCTTGTATTATGAGACAGGATCTCTCACCTTGCCTGGAGTTCTACAAGTGCAGGCAGAACTGGCCACTAAGTTTCAGGGATCTGCATGTCTCTCTCTGCCTTCTGAGCACTGGGATTACATGTGTGTGCTATCATACCTGGTTTTCCAAGCACTGGGATTATATGTGTGTGCCATCATACCTGGTTTTCCAAGCACTGGGATTACATGTGTGTGCTATCATACCTGTTCTATTGTTTTATTTTGTTTCACACGAATTTTGGGGATTGAACTTTGGTCCTAACGCTGCAAGGAAAGCTTGCTATTAATAAAACTATCTTCTGTAGCCCACTGGCCATGTTTGTTTGTTTTTTGAAACATGGCTTTTCTGTGTAGCTCTTGCTGTCCTGAAACTCATTCTGTAGAGCAGGCTGGCCTTGAACTCACAGAGATCTGCCTGCTTCTGCCTCCCAAGTAGCTGAGATTAAGGGTTTGTGCCACACTTCAACCTCAAATTAGGCATCACCTCACCCTATCTCTGCTTTGGGACACCGTGAGCGCTATTGCCTGAGGGTTATACAGCTTTCCACGTATGGCATGTCTGCAGGCATGAGCTCTGTAACCCGACTGAGTCCCCAAGTACCTCTGGGAAATTTCCGCATGACCTTGAGGGACTAGGAGGCAGACAGACAGACAGGGAGAAGGACCACAGCTAGGTAATAAAAGTGGCAAACTTTCCAAAACTGGTTTATTCCTCACCCACTTGACCTGAGACCAAAGCCTGGCAGTTTAAAACAATGGCCTGGTAGGCTTTATCTCCCACCAGCAGGCCCTCTCTTGATGGACTGACTCCTCAAGTTGAAGGCCTGATCGGGACACAACAGTTGTGGGCCAAACAACCATCAAACTTACCACTCCTAAATTAGGGGAGGAAAACTCTTCGAAGACCTAAAAGACCCTTCATCTCTGGAGCCGAAGAGCTCGGATTTTTCAGCTTCCTGACTCCTACCTGCTTTGCAGAGGGTCTTTTCCTCTGTGTGCTGGCTGCATGTGTGTTTCCTCAACTCTGACAAATGCCTTTCTTTAGCTGCTCTTTGTGGTGTTCAGGATTCCTCCTCTGCTACCTGTCACACTCTAGATGTTTCTCTCCCTTTTCCTCTCTAAATGGCCCTACCAAGACCCCTGGACTGCATTAGCATCCACAGCAGTCCTACTCAGACAAGATGAGCAAGGTATGTGGTAACTGACAAGTCTCCTAAAATGGGCCAATGAGAGGCTGTGGTCCCTGACACCCCATTTCCTAGCAGGCATTACAGAGGCCTCAGTCCTGCTGCTCCAATGGGACGCTCCTCTCCTGGGACCTGGCCACTCACCATAGTCCTGACACCGTATTGCTTTTCCACTTTTTCCTTCAGTTGCTTGAAGCAGGCTTCCATGCGCTCATGGAACGGCCTTAGGGCCTCAGTGACTTTGTCTCCATGAATCCTGATCCCTTCAGCCAAAAATGGAATCTGAAAAAAAAAAAGAAAAAGAAAATCACAGGTTGGCAGCCCTGACTTTAACAGTCTAGACTAGCAATACACAGCAGGAGGAAGTAACAGCAGGCTGGCTACACCTGCTTTTGTTCCTAAATCAGAGTGACTGGTTAAACTCATCAGCAGGCAGGTCACCACCACCCCCCACCCCCAGAGACAGAAATGTTTAAATAATAACTGTTTGGGTCTTGAGGGGACCATAACGAGGGTGGAGCTCCCCACATGATGGGTACTCTGTTACTTGGCAGGGGTGGGAGGAGTCTTGTCACCCAATGTATCCCAAAACAGACTTAACATCAGTGTTTCTCACTGGAGTCTGGGGACAGATGTGCTTTGAATGTGCTCACATGTGCCTTGTTCTGGTAGCAAAAGGTCATGGCAGAGCCCATTTATCAGCTGAGAAGATTGTGTTTACAGGCAATTGAGAAGCCTGCCCCAAACATAACAATCCAATTAGAGGTGATCTATCGTCCTGACGGATATTCTGACTTGGAAAGAAAAACTAAATTTATTCTCCCTCAAAACCAAAAATAATCGCTTCTCTGCCGACACTACTGTCACAAGAGATCCACGCCAACACTTCACTTCCGCAGCCACTTCCGCAGAAATGATGCTGACCTTTAAAATTGTCACATGAGACATTTTCGTTCTCTCGGTGGCAGAGCCCCCTGGGGTGGTTGCGGCTAGTGGGTGGGCAAGGGAGCAGGCTCCATTCTGCCCTCAATTCTGCTTCTCCCCTGGTACTCAGACTGGAAGTTAGTCAGTCTTCAATGCAATCAAGCTAAGAGGCTTCCTCTTTATAATTCATAATTAAATAAAGATACTGATTAAAAACTGATTTTCCTAATAAGATAGAATACCAATGCGAACCAGCATATTTATTAGTAAGAGGGATAATAAGTACACAATTGAGTTTCATGTGAACAAACTCAAGGAATCTTAGCAAGATGAATCAACTCATGATCTGTTTCTGCTTCCTTTTATAGCACACAGCTGCTGCCTCTCTTGTGCTCCAGGAAAGGGGGGGGCACATACGTATCCCCATATTCAAAGCACCAGACTGCTCAGAAGGCACTGACAGAAAAGTTTGTTTTGCTGATATTTGGGCCTAAATCCATTATTTTGTGATAACTATCCAGTTATCACAAAAGACCTGTGTGTAGTTGAACCTTCAGAACAAGGGTGTTTTCATAGTTCCTATGAATTCTCCATGCAGATGCCAGCTTCCCCAGGGCTTGTTGTCATGTGCCCAGGGCCAGCCTTAGAAATGCTCACTGCCAGTCTTTCTCTTCCTGAGTTCTGACTGGAGGGTAACTTTGGGTGGCATGGCAAATATGCTGTCTGAGGAAGAGGGGAGGCGAGCAGGTGTGGGAGGGCTGTCTCCAGGTGAAGCCATAGTCACTGTAGACACTAAGAGCAATTCTGACTTAGAATGGCTATTTCAAATGTGCAAAATACAATCTAACCATCCTGTGTTTGGTGATGGTGGAGGTGGTGATAGTTGCCAGGTGGCAAAAGTATTCTTTGTATCAAAGAGGATACTTGATGGATGAGAGCATTGAGACCCTTGTTTGCACTGGGATTGCTGGAACCTGTGGCTTGGCAGGCGAGACTTAGGAGGTGAGAGATTACACAACTCTCAGGCATCCCTGACACTGGGCAGATAAAGCCTTCTCATAGGATAGGATTTGGCCCCTGCTTCTACGTCTATTTGCAGCTGAGCTGCAGCTGTGATCCTAAATGAAAGGAAATAAAAAGCCATTCTGTGCAGCTCTGTCCAACAAACGAGGTGCTTAATACACGGAGGGAAGCCATAGACCTCAGGCCTGAAACAGTCTTTCGAGACCCTTTTGTTCCATATGTTCAAAATATCTCTGGCATGCAGATTCCTAACCCCATTCAGGATTGCCACACAATTGCCATTAGACCCAGAAACTATGCCCCACAGTTTGAGTCGCTATGGGTACCCTTGGAATCTGCTATTTCTAAAGAGCGTCAGACTCTGGAAGGGGGGGGNGGGGGGGGGAGCTTTCCCAGTCGCACCTCCAGAGTTCAAAGTGAAACCTTCAACCCTTTCTCAATAGTGCTTTCCTCAAGCATCGTGTTACGTGTGCCCTGACGAGGTCCAAGTCCTGCCAGCAGCAGGGAACAGCTTTGTTTACCACGCTGAGGGCGCAGGCCCCTGCAGAAAGGGCAGTGCCTATTGTCAGCAGGGGATGACGAGTGAGGTTACTCTCTCATCTTTGCACGTTTCAAAGAAAATAAGTATGCTGCATAATAGCTCAATAGGAGAAGGCGTGGCCTCGTCTTTGGACATTCTGCAGGTGTGTCAGAGGAAAGAGAGAGGCAAGCCTTTGAGGGAGCAGTTCCTGACTGAGAATCTACTGCAAAGTCTGCAGGGGCAGCCTGCATCATGCACAGTCTTTCAGCTGGTGAGGCCAGGTCATCACTGTCCTCATCTTCAGAATCATGAAACACAGCTAAGGAGCAGGCTGAGGTTGACCGGCCAATCTTACCAGTACTGTAGACCATGAAGCCGTGTTTGTCTATGGCCATACACCTGTGAGGTAACACTGCCAGCAAGCCCTGGGACTCCTCCTAGGAGAAATCCTGCTCTGCCTAGATAGAATTTTGGGGAAAACACAACCTGAATAAACTAATGAGCAAAACGAGAACAAGGCTAACTGTAAAGCTCTCGGTTTTTAATGAGCATACAACTCAATTACTGATACGAAGATATCAAAACCCTTGCAAATGAGAGCAAAATCGCAGGTATGTTCTGAATATGTATTTTTCCCTTTGCTCTTTCATTTAATGAAGTCGCTAGAAAACAGATTCTTTCTTTCAACTTTACCATGAGCTGCTTTAAAATTCATCTTTTAATATAGTTATTAGGGGCGATGACATGATGTGGGCATAAAGTCTCTCTCTGGGGAACAAATTATTTTCCTCTGTATGACTTGAAACTCATAAAATCCAATTTGCTGTAAAAGCTTACAGGGGGAAAAATCAATAGAACTTCTACAGACCAAACTAGTTCTTGTGTTCTAGTATTCTGGGGGTATTTTGAGGTCTGTGCCCCCTTGGTTTACAGGGCTTCTATGGACGTGACTTACATTCTGAGTGAAGAAACCACATTGACCAATAATGTTTCTCTCTTGGTGTTCAGAGGGACCTTATCATGTCACAAAACAATGCCAGGGCAATCAGACCTCCAGAAACATATGAAAAAAAGATTAAAACATCTTTTTCTCATGTAATTCTCTTAGGAATGTATAGGGCTGCACATACATGAAAATGTGCACGATATATAAAAAAAGGAAACCCAAATAATAACAAGTCTTGGTGAAGATACAGCAACTTGTACTCTAAGTTGTTTGGTGCATAGGATGACTCAGCCACTGCAGATAAGTTTGGTAACTGGTGAAAACCTCAGACCTGGATTTTATAAACTACAGGAAATCTATCATTCAGGATATGCAGAGACCAGAAAGCAGGGAGATGGCAGGTGTTTG
This sequence comes from Bramus lutescens, assembly GCA_001685075.1. Lineage (NCBI taxonomy): Eukaryota > Metazoa > Chordata > Mammalia > Rodentia > Cricetidae > Bramus > Bramus lutescens. The sequence goes on along the minus strand of LOEQ01001141.1, from coordinate 223,336 downwards.
TGCACGCATGTTCACTGCGTCATTAGTCACACCAGTGACAAGGTGGACACAACCCAAATGCTCACCGACAGAGAAACAGGGAAACTGTGGCATATCCACACAGCAGAATAATTATTTAGCCTTACAAAGATATTCTAATATAAGCTACAACATCGATGAAACTTGAAGTCATTATGTGGAGTGAAATAAGACACACCAAAGAATCAATCATACTCAGTTCTACTCACGAGAGTGTCTTAAGATGCCAGGTTCACAAAGACAGAAAGTAGAAGGGCAGATGCCAGAAGCTGAGGGAAGAAGGGACTGGGGAGCACAATTACACCTGGTCCGTGTGTGTGTGTGTGTGTGTGTGTGTGTCATTTAGAGCTGTGAAAATCCAGTCATGTTATATATCTGAATGCAAATTTTGAAGACTTCCACCTTGGTTGCAAACTATAACTCAGACTCACACCCTAAGTGGTCTTACTGGCCAATGTGCTGGTGACATAGATGTCACAAGGATGAGACTTTTTTAGGAGTCAGTATAGAATGCCAGAAAGGTCTCCTAGGAGGGGCAGCTCTGTGCTGAGTCTGGTGTCCTTAGGCCCACTCAAGAGACTAGGGCCAGGCTTAGCCATGATGTGGCCTGGTTACCTGTCCAATTCTAGCACAAGTTGGCTAGCTCTCCACTTCTACAGCTTGTGTCTATTCCTAACTCCAGTACAGGCTGGCCCACTCCTACCCTCTGCAGTCTGGCTAGTAGGGTTGCATGTGATGAAGATCATATACCCTACCCGTCATGTCCTTCTTGCCTATGTGAGGAGATTTGTAGCAAGTTGCTCCAATGGCAGAGCAAACAGATGGAGTACATGTAGAATACCCAGCCCAGGGGCTCCAGGAGGCACAGACACCAGAGAAATACAAGGGGCCCTCTGGAGCACCCTACTCTTGAAGTAGACAGCCCAGAAGGGTGAGTCAGCCTAGAAGCAAGAATGGAAGCAACAGAACACTCAGAACCACCTCGGGGCACGCACAAAGATATTTATCCTTCCGAGCAGCCTCTTCATGGCGGAAGGGGTGGGCTGCAGCTACTCTATAATCTCTCTCTTTCTCTCTCTCTCTCTCTCTCTCTCTCTCTCTCTCTCTCTCTCTNTCTCTCTCTCCACAGTGGCTGAGACATGAGCTTCTGCTGCTGAGTGCACCTTGATATCTGATATCCTTCTATTAATCCCGGTCACACATAGGTTTCCTAGCAGATCTTGTTCATTAGTGACACAGAAGTTTGGGGTTGTTTAGGTAACTTTTTCATCACGAATGTGTTAACCCAGAGGTTGCCAGGCTGGTAGGAATATATGCAAAGGGGCCCAGGTCACCATCTTCCTTTCCTAGCCATACCAACCTGCCAGGCTATCAGGTCCTTGAGCTTCTCGATCTGCCCATGAGCCTCAGGATGCTCCTGCAGGTATCGGTCTGTGAAGAAAGCCTATGGAGACAGGGAGACCTGGTCACATGTGATAGCTGTTTACACGTGATTGCCGAGCACAGCATTGCACATAGGAGTCTTGGGAAGAGATCCGTGCACAACCTAGTCCCACAGTCCTCCCATGGCACTCCTTGCAGACCTAGAGTTGGACCCTCTTCAGGACCCAAGGTCAAACACAATACAGGCAGCACAGAGGCAGCAGAAGTCCAGAAAGGCCACAGCAGATCTAGATTGCTTGGTCCTATTGAGCAGCAGTGGCTACGGCTCTCTCAGCTGTACCAAAGTTTGGAAGTTCACCCTGATAGCTGTTATTCTTCTCTTCTATTGATTCCAGTTGGATAATTATTTGTCTGGAGGACACAGACATTGGTGGGAGGGTACTAACTTTTCTTCTGTGACCACAACTAGCTCACTAGGAGATCCTTTTGGTCTTGAGTTTTACTGTCTAAGTCTGTGTCAACAAGTTTCTTTTGTGTAGGGCCAGCAGAAAAATTATTTTGGTCTTGTGGACCCCATAGGCAGCTTTGTTTAGTGTCTCAAATGTGTCATTGCTGTGTCAGGGAAACTGTCAGAGGCAAGGGAAATAAATGCATGTAACCCCAGTATTTGCAAAAATGGGCAGTGGGCTATGGAGGGCAGACCTGGTTTAGCCTGTGCCCCATGTTCTTTGATTTCTGCTCATTCCCTCAGAAGCCCACTCTGCTCCTCCTGTGCCATCTCTCTAGGGCAAATATCTGGACTCTTGCTTATCTCCAGAATGAAATCTTTATGTCCTTAATGGCCCCAAGAGTTCTGGAAAGTGAGGGTGACTCTCCAGGATAGTTTTGGGGTCCCAGGGATGGAATTTGGAAATGCTCAGCCCATCCCAGGTATGTCACATGCCTTCTCATAATTCGCAAAGCCACCCATGACAGCGGGATCCACAATGCCATTCAGGAGCATGGACAGGGGATTGATGGGCAGGCCCGGGTCATCCAGGTGCTGCTGGACCATGCTGCTGATCTTGTCATTGGTCAGCTGCATCGTCTCGATGGCATTCTCCAGTGGGCTGATCTCTACCTACAAGGAAGAGAGCATGGTGGGCATCATTCCAGCCACTGCAGTGTGCCCAAGTAAGGCGGCCTCCCTGACCTCCTGTACATTTTTTGTTTAACACCTGGCTACTGTGAAAATACAGGTATTTTGAGTTATGAAAATTCACTCTGAAATGAATAGAATATTTTATGAATGAATAGAATTTATTCATTTCATATGAGACTATATTCCTCCTTGGACATATTTTTACAGACACGATGATTCCCATTTTATAAGCCAAACTTTGCCTTGCTATGGGACAGTGTTATTTTGTTGTTTGGTTTTATTTATGAATGGGATTTTACCTGTATATATGTCCTGAATATATGAATAAATTCTATTCATGCATTAACATGTCTTGTACAGATCTGGAGGACTTTAATTGGGTTTCTCACCAGATCTCAGCCTAGCTGCCCTAAATGGTCTCTGCCTTATGTCTACCTGGTGGCTTCAGGATGGAGAATGAAGGTCTCAGAGTGGGAGTGATCATGTCCCCAGAAGGGGCAGGAAAAGGGTCCTGAGGGTTCTGAGTAAGGGTGGGGAGGTCTCCATCTTGGCTTCTGTGGGGTGGAAAGACCTGGTGGAGCAGGGAAATACAAGTTCATGGAAGGGCCCCGAGCTCTCATTGGCATGAGCAAAAAAAGAGGGGTGGACACACAGAAGGGAAGAGCCAACTTGGCAAGATTAGTCAAGTCCTTAAGCCAAATCACCAGATGTTTCAGGGACTCACTGTTAATTGAATGGCAGGAGCCATCTCCTGAAGTCAGATCCAGCCCAGTGAAGATACATGAACAAAAGCATATTGTAATTAGTTTTTTTCTTATTTGTTTGTCTGCTTTTGTTTTTTTGAGACAGAATATCATACGTCGCCAAGGCTGGCTTCAAATTCAATGCAGAGCTGAAAATAAGACTGGAACTTCCAATCTTCCTGTGTGTTGGGATTACAGGTGTGCACTGCCACACCCAGTTATGTGGTGTGGGGAACAGAACCCAAGACTTTGTGCACATAGCAGAAGCCTTTGACCAAGTGGGCTACCACATCCTTATGCTTTTATTGGATCATTTTATGTGGACAACTGTCATAGGCCTAATATTTCAGCCTTGGCAATAAACCCATGGCACAGCTCTGAGAGCAAAGCCACCCTGTGAAGCTACCCATAAATGCAAGTTTCACATAAATAAAACTGCCCCCTAGTGCTAGAGATGGCTTAGTGGTTAAGAGAACTAGCAGCTATTCCAGAGGACCTGGGTTTGATTCTGAATATCCACATGGTGGCTCACAACTACCTGAAACTCTGATCACAAGGGATTCAGCACCCTCTCTTTAGGCTTCAGCAGGCATTGGACACACATGGCATACACAGGACATATATACTGGTAAAATACCCATTCATAAATAAAGCTAAACAACAAAAATAACCCTGTCCCATAGCAAGGCAAAGTTTGGCTTATAAAATGGGAATCATCGTGTCTGTAAAAATATGCCCAAGGAGGAATATATTCTCATATGAAATGAGTAAATTCTGTTCATTATTTGTCATTTAAATGGCAACAAGACTACCAGGAAGATGTTTTGTAGGGTGTTTACATCAGTGGAAATGTACTTTACACTTCTATTTAGTTAGAAGACCTGTCAAAGCAATGCAGCTACGGCTGACATTACTAATGTGTGAGAAGGAATGGATTTCTTGTCAGATAGCCCTGGGGGTGGCCATGCAGCTTTGGGAATAAGATGCAGGAGGCGATGAGAGATATTGGTGCTCTGAGGTACGTGCAGGGTGGTGACAGGCACTGAAGGGTACAGAGCATGGAACAGGCCATAGTGAGCACAAGGCCCTTGGGGACATGGAGGGCCTCTCAAACACAAAGGGAGAAGAGGGCAGATACTTCCTTCTGGGGAGTCTCCTTACCATGAAGACAGATTTGACTTCAAACCACCTTAAAATTCCTGGCAGCTTATAGGCCGTAGTGTAGATGGTTCTCTCGATCCACATATTCTGTAAGAAGAGCCCACACAATACATGTCAGGATGGGGGTGACAGCAGGAGGGGACTCTGTTCTGTTGGGTTTCTGTGTGAGCCCAGCATGTGGGTCTTCTAGCTGGACAAGGGCTGCGTTCACATTGGACAGGTGTGTGTGAACACCAGGAGCCTTGTTCTATTTGACAACCACAACTCATCATCAAACATCATATTTCAAGCCTATCAAACTTGTTTTTCTGCTGTTTGGCATGGAATTGTAGTGGTGAGAAGGGGTGACATAAATACCTCAGGATGATAGGTGTTCCCTCTAAAATAAGTGTACTTGAGGGAGGCATTTAAGTGTTTTTATGCTAGCCTTTCCCAGGATTCAAAAGGAATTCAAAGGCACAAATGCATCAAAGACCAAGTTTCCTAAAAGTGACCTCTTGAATGGTGTGGAATAATCCTTTTGTGCACTGTAAAAGTTTGTTACTCAAATTGGTTTAATAAAAAGCTGAATAGCCAGTAGCTATCCAGGAAGTATGGGTGGGACAACCAAACTAAGGATGCTGGGATAAAAAAAGGTCAGAGTCAGAGGAGATGCCAGAAAATGTACAGGAAGCAGGACGTGTAGAAAATGAGGTAACATGGCAGAGGGTAGACAAGAAATGTGGGTTAATTTTAAATGTAAGAGTTAGCTAGTGATAAGCCTGAGCTATTGGCTGAGCATTTATAATTAATGCTTCTGAGTGGTTACTTGGGAGCAGCTTGTGGGACAGAAACTTCCATCTACCCTCTTGTGTTTTAATAAAATCATTACTATAAACAATGTAATTATTATATTTATATTCTATAGGAACATAGTATGCAAAGAAGGGTGACATGACCCACAAAGTACTGATGAGGAGCAACACATTGTCGTATCCTTTGTTTGAGGCTTCTCTTTCACTGCTATGCCTTTTCAAATGTAAATTTTGCTTAGTTTTTTGAAACAGGGCCTCACATATTCTGTGCCGGCCCTAACTTGGTAGGTCTTTGAGGATGAACTTGCACTTCTGATCCTTAATGCTTGAATTACAGGTGTGCACCACAATACCCACTCATTTTCTGCCATGCTGGGGATCAAACCCAGAATTTTGTATATTCTAGCTAGGCAAGCATTCTACCATCCAAGGTACAGCCTCAGCCCTAGGCATATTTCAAATAGAAGCATTTTCCAAAAATATATTCTTCATAAAGCTACACCTCACATACTGTAAGAAATGTTTTCGAACCAATGAGTCTATGCCTCTTTGCAGAGGGGCAAACTATAACTTTCTAGACTGCCACCTTCTTGGGACTAACAAGTTATGGGGTGACAATAACAAAATGCTGGCCTGTTCTTTAGAACCTCTGATATTCCAGAGGAAAGCAAGGGGATGGACGATAGGAGCTTCAGGGCCACAGGCAGATCTGTCTCCCAGGCCATGTTCCTCTGCCTGTGTTCTTAGGGACTTGTTAGAGAAAAGGTAGACTTTCAGAGCCTGTCTGCTTTCTCCTTCATGTCAGTATCCTTCTGAATACCCTGGGTTTATCTTCAGCTTCATGGTCAGTTCCTAACTTGCCTCCCCCGGTTGTCTCCCTCTTGATGGCCCTTGCTCCTGAAGTTTCACCCTCTGTCAGGCTTATAGATAGATGCTCTTGGCCTCAAAGGGCAGTTTTTCTAGCATTTGTCCTTGGAGTTGGAAGCCTGTAGAAGGGGCCAGGATCAGGCTTCTCACTACTATAAAACACTGCTCTTTTTCTGGAAGCCTGAACCTCTGTCAGGCTGTGAAGGGCTAAATCCCGGGGCTTCTGAATGCTTCATCTATGCCTGAGGACCTAAATGGGGCCATCGGGGGATTTTGGGGCCATCTAGAAACAGCACAAGCTCTGAGGCTTAGCACAGCTCAAAATGTCAGGTGTCTTGGTTATTCTTAGCTCTGCTGCCAGCTCGCTGAGCGCTCTTCAGCAGTCTGCTTGGCCTCCATGTGTCTATTCCTTACAATGTAAGAATATACATACTGCAAGATGGGAGGTGGGTACGGGGTGGGGGGGGAGTCAATAAATCCCTGGGTCCCAGACACTGCAGAAAGAAGAACATGATTTGTGATCGTGAAAGAAATACTCAGAAAGCTGTGAATTCATCGTTAGCACGGATGGATATCCAGGTTGTCTGTGTCTAAGCGCTGATCCTAGTCACACTGCAAGGACCAGTCACTAAAGGGTTGGGATGTTAGCACTGGCTCCAAGCTCCTGTCAATACACAAGGACACTGGCCTGGGTGCCGGAGGGGACATTACTAAGGTAACTGCCAGGAGCTGTGAAGGAAACTCAGGTTTTGCCGCAGCCCTGAAAATAGTCTCCAAAACCTGCTTTACTTAGGTGTGGATGATAGTCACCTTTGGCTTCCTGTACCCCAAAAAGGCATCTTGACTACAAAAGAAAGTTATTTTAGTAGGGTTGGTTCTTGCTGTCACTCAGGGGCTCAGGTCCCCTTGCATTATGGGTCTGAAGAGGGATTTTGCAGGGAGGAATTCTAGTAAGAAAGGTGTTGATGAATCAAACTCATCTGATGCCTTTTGATATGGGTCCATTAAACTGATTCACTTGTTCAGTTTCATTGAGAGAGAGAGTATGTGAATAGGTAGATAGCCTTGGCTAGGTTCCTCTGGGGACTGGTCACCTTGTTTTGTGACATAGGATCCCTTATTGAGACCTGGGGCTTGCCTAGTAAGTTAGAGTGGCTGACCAGTGAGCTCCAGGGACCTACCTTACATTGTCATCCCAATGTTGGGATTATAAGCCTTTTGGACATGGGTTCTTGGGATGGAATTCAGATCCTCACGCTTGCAAGGTAAGCAATTTACTGAATGAGCCATCTCCCCAGCCCTGCCTGGCTAATTTCTAAAAGACTATATGGACATGTGTTACTATTTCCAAGGCCGATGTGAGGGCTACAAAAAGGAAGAAGTATCTGGCAGGGTCTGGAGCCCTGATTGGTTGTCATGACCAGGGAGTCACAGTCAGGCAGATGACTGGGTTCAGGTTAGAGACGTATGGCATGGCCCCACAGAAGATCACCCCATCCAGAATGTCAGTGGAAACCTGCTGCAGTGTGATAAACTCTGGGGGAGGCCTGGTGGTGGCCTCACCTCACTGCCTATTGCCACCCAAGGCCAAATAAGCCTCTGGCGTTCTGAGCATTGAGAGTCACTGCAAGGGAACACCCACCCAGTGCCCTGATGCCGTTGGCTCACTATTAGATGTCTCTGCTCGCTCACTAATGGGCTGTATGAAATGCTACTAGCTTTCTGCAGTCTGGAGTGTAAAGCATAGGAAGCATAGAGACATTTAACACTGTCTGTGGTGGCCTGGTGGGGATGTGCTCTCCAGGTCCTTCTGTGGCTGGGAGAATAGGCAGGGAGTTTTTGAGTTTTGTTACAATGTTGTAAATGTTGCTGTTTTTCAATTACCGCGAATTCATTGTCTGGGTTTTTCTCCCCTTTCCGGATGGGCCGAGAATATTCAAACCGCTGGACCTCATTCACCCTGTAAAAACTGTAGAGAGAGAAAATGTAAGCAGCTTGTTTTTAGAGAGAAGTGGGGCTGCAGGGTCGGCCTCACAATACAACAGCACTACACCTCAGGAAGTGTACCCAACCTTGACCTAAAGCTATGGTCTTGGCCTATTCTCTGGCTGGCCCCTGAAGGGAGCTGGTGACAGCACAGACTGATGAGACTTTCACCTCTTTGTCTCTGCCAGTGCTCAGGGGAGAAGAGATGCTGAGGAAGGGATGCAGGCAGGTGGACCTGGCAAAGGCTTAGGAAGGTGATGTGGAGAGAAAAAGGGCCTGTGGATTCGACAGGTGTGCTCACTATCGCTAAAATCAATAATGTGTCATTTTAGTGATGTGTGTGTGTGTGTG
>LOEQ01001141.1:192152-211282 GCA_001685075.1 Bramus lutescens | reverse complement strand
CTTTGTACTTAGGTATGGCTTGATGTATCATTATGGAAGAAACAAATGCCCTATTTTTTCTCTGGTAGAAAAATGTCAAGCAGAAAGCAAAGTAATATGTAGTCTTAATTAGAAATATAAATACAGAGTCTGGGCCTCCTGTGAGGCCCTAGGAGGCCAAACATCTCAGGAAGGTACAGATTTACTAGAAAGCAGGCCACTCAGAAAGTAGGATGCATTTATTAAGCTTTACCCTCGAAGAAGGCACAATAATAAAAATACATAAAGGCTTTAATAGAAAAACACTAGAGTTATAGATGAAAACACTAATAGTATTTTCCAGAAACGTCCATTACTTTGGATTCTGCAGTCGTACCTCCAACCACGAAAACAGGGAGGGGGAGAACATGCATACACTCAAAGATATTTATTCCTTGTGAGAATTATAAATATTAATAAGAATGCAAAAAAGCAACGAGCTCGATTTATGGGGAAAAACAGTGCCAAGGGGACGGCGAGATAGCTCAGCGTCTGCTCTCCCGGCAGCATGAAGTTGCTAAACATTCCGCCCACTTTTTGGTAACTGGTAATGTCATTGTCAGACTGACCCCTGCCAGGCGATCTGTGAAGCGTAATGAATATATTGCTACAGCCTGGCAGAGTCATTCAGGTGTGTCGGGAAAGTCAGCTCAATATTAATCAAGCATGTTAAACTCTTTATTCTTACTTCACATTTTGTCCTTTGATGGTGGAAATGACCCAGGATGGTCCCTGGAGCCTGCAGGACCCAGTGCTCTAGACTGGATTGCAGCACGCCTCCCTGGGGGCATTCGTCACATACTCAGGCAGACTGCTGCTTTGCTGTTGTTGGAGTTATAGGTAACCATATTCATGGTTGGTGGCTGCTGTATCATGGGGATTCTGTTCCTGGGGCATAGACTCTAACACTCTATGAGCATGAGTGTGCCTGATCCAAGGTTGGCCTCTCTCTTCCTTGGGCCACAGACATGTTGGGGCACACATAAAGACAATAAAGTTTTTGCAAAATTGGGCAACTTCTACTACATGCCTTTTGTGTGTTTGTATTTTGTGTGTGTGTTTGTGTGTGTGCGTGTGTGTGTGTGTGTATGTATGTGAGATGGTACCTATGGAGGCCAGAGGAAGGTAGCTGATCACATGGAGCTGAAGTTACAGGTGGTTTTGATCCACCTCACCTGGGTGTGAGAACTTAAATCTGGTCTTCTGGAAGGGCAGCAAGCACTCATAACTGCTGTGAGATAATGCTTTTGTACACTGTAAAGACTTGTCACTCATATTGGTTTAATTAAACTCTGATTGACCAGTAGCCCAGGGAGGAAGTATAAGCAGGTTGACCAGACTAGAAGAATTCTGGGAAGAGGAAAGGCAGAGACACAGTTGTAAGCCAGGCGCAAAGGAAGCAAGATGAGAATGCCTTACTGAGAAAAGGTACCAAGCCACATGGCTAAACATAGACACGAATTATGGGTTAATTTAAGTTGTAAGAGCTAGCTAGTAATATGCCTGAGAAATAGGCCAAACAGTTTATAATTAATATAAGCCTCTGTGTGTTTCTTTGGGACTGAATGGCTGCAGGAACGGGAGGGACAGAAACTTCTGTCAACACAAAACTGCTGTGCCATCTTTCCAGACCCTAAGTTCTAGTTGTGGAAGTTGAGGAAATTCTGGAACAAGATGGTGGTGATGGTTTCTATGTATGTGTGATTATGCCACTGAAATGCACAACTAAAATGCCCCAAACAGTAAATTACATCATGTGTGTGTTTATGTGTATGCATGTTCATGTGTGTATGTGTGCATGCATACCATAGAGTGCATGTGAAGGTGAGAGGAGCCTTGGATGTTGGTCAGTGCCCTGGACCTTGTTGAGGTGGGGTCCCTTTGTTGTTTGCTGCTGAATATACCAAATTAACTAGTCATGAGTTTTCAGAGGGTCTCCGGTCTCCATCTCTTATCTTTTAGTAGGAGTGCTGGCATTATAGTGCCATTGAGTCTGGTTTTATGTAGGTTCTGGGGATCTGGATTTAAGTACTCACACTTGTGGTAAGTGCTTTGCCAGAGGAGCCATCTCCCAAGATTGCTATGTATACTTTGACACAATTAAACACACATGAATCTCTGAGGAGAGTTCTTTTGTGAATTTAAAAAAAACACACAAAAAGTGTATATGTAACCAGAGTACAATTAAAGAAAATATTCTTGGTCTCTCTCTGGCACCCTAGAGTCAGCAAATGACTTTGCTGGGTGAGACACCAAGACTGAAAGGGGTCTCTCTGTTGAGCCAGTGATGCTCACTCAGAGCAAGAAGACTCAGACTCACCCGGAGGAATGAAGGGAATCCTTGCCCATAGTAGCCAACAGCAAAATAGTCTGGCTTGGGTCTTATTACCTTGACGATGTTCTCATAAAACTGCGCCTGCTTTTTCTGGAAAGAAAAATGAAAAGTCATTTCAGGGCTGAGTAGAGCATTGACACATCCACCCTTCAGGATTCTTCTTGGGGACCTGAGGCCAGTACCTGGGAGAATCCGGTAGTTTTGACATTACTTTTCATACTGTCCAGCAAGGTACCCTAAACGAGCCACATTTGGTCACTTGTTGTGACTTGGGCATATTTTCAATAATCCAAGAAGATGATTTTCCTGCACTTTAAGTGTTTGTTTGCCTTTTTTTTTTTTAAAGGATACAGGTCAGATGCTGGGAGAATCTGAAGGACAGAATTGTTCTGCTCTAAATTACAGACAAACATCTCATCATAAACGTGGTCCCCTGCACACAACAAAGGCATGGCTGAGAAGGCCGCCATGGCATGATAGGTTGCCCTGGCAGGACAAGGTTCTGGCCATCACCTGTCTGCCTCCTCTTGTGGAAAAGGTGGGGGCCTTAAACCAGTTGAAACTCTCAGAGACTCCGAACTGTCAGGACCCCTGCACCTAGGATGTCAGCACTCGTTATGCACCGCAATGGACATTTGAACACCTTGGCCTACTTGAGAATAAAAAGTGAACGCTCATGGGCTCCCGTCACCCCGCAGATAAAGGACAACCATTTCCCAAGATAACAAAGGGGGAGCAGGTCAAGGCCCAGAGAATATCTGCGGTGGATCCGATGCAAAGACTGAAATGAGAAAATCTAGGGAAAAAGAAAAAAAAACCCATAACCAAAGCGAAGGCCTACCAGCAATTCACTCAGCTGTTCATAATCAAACATCTCCGTTTCGTACTGCTCTGCCAGTTCCTTGCCCAGGGCGATGGCCTCCTCCCACATCTGCGAGTGACATAGATAAAACAGAGAGACCTAAGCATGAATCATGCATCCAGCTGAACAGTGGCATCATCATTCACAATGAAACCTCCAGAAATCCACTAGATTAACAGACACTGCGGGGGATCATGCAGGAAGCAGACAAGTGTTTTCTAGAGGTTCCCGGCTTTAGCTCAGGATCGGTGGTCTTGACTAACATACTCAACACCAGCTCTCCCCACAACACGGCAGGCTGCTGGCCCATCATCACCTGTCCTCNTAATGGCTGCCAAGGACCATCTGTCAGGGCAGCCTCGGAGCCAGGGAAGAGACACCGCAGGGTGAAGACACATTGCTAGGAACATCTACTACATGGCCACTTCCCAAATGTTCCCACTGCATAGCTGCCATGTTCCAGAAAGCACCCTGCCAGAAATGCCCATCCAAAGCTTCAGAATGCTTGCTTTTTGCAGATGTCAATCCTGCCAGTATTTGAAAAGGGACTTCCTATGGCAAATAGTTTGAAGGTGCTTCTCCAAGTAACTTACTTTTAAAAGCACATATAAACTTTTACTTATTTTACTTTTAATTGTGTGTGTGTGCGTGTGTGCGTACATGCACACACACACACACACACGAGTAGCAGTGCCCTCTGAGGGTGATGAAGCCCACTAAATCTGGAGTTATAAGATGTTGTGAGGTGCCCAGTGTGGGTGATAAGAACTGAACTTGGATGAGCCATCTCTTCAGTCCCTTATCATCACCATGACAGCATTTATTTTTTAAAATGTGTATGAACTTTTGACACAGAGTAGTTCTTTCCCATGGGAAAGGTAAACTAGGTGGATTGAGAAGCATGGTGGCATTCAGATGTAGAAGCTCCCCTAAGATGCCTCCCAGTTGCTGCCTACTCTCCTCCTTTGGGCTTCAGTGACCCAGAACTTTCTCTAGCATATTAAAACTGGAACATGCTTGCCTTCCCACCACGGACCGTATTCCCCCAAGAGCAAGGGCTGGGTGTCACTCATATGAAAACTTGAGGACGTTAACCACCGCTCCTCAAGGCTCAATACACAGAACTGAACGCTGACAGGAAACGACAAAGTTCAGGCAGTTCCCACCAAACTGCAATCTTAGCCTCAAATGTCTACACTTCCACAGCACTGTTGTTCCCAAGAGTTCACAGCCCTAATCCTCATGGGAGATGCTCATTCCTACCCCCTAATAGCTAGAAAAGGACCAAGCCCTCCTCGAGACAACCCCCTCCTTGACAAGGGCATACATAGATCAGTGGCTCTTAACCCCTTTGGGGATCACATACCAGACATCCTGCATATCAGATATTTACATTATGATTCATAACAGCAGCAAAATTACAGTTATGAAGTAGCAACAAATTAATTTTATGGTTGGAGGTCACCACAACACGAGGAACTGCATTAAAGGGTCACAGAATTAGGAAGGTCGAGAACCACTGGCATAGAAGATCATGGTGGGAGCGAAATAAAAGTGGGGCCTTTTTGCAGCATCTAGATGATACTGTCCATGATGTCCAGTTGACATTCACAATGAAACCTCCAGAAATCCGCCAGATTAACAGACACTGCGGGGGATCATGCAGGAAGCAGACAAGTGTTTTCTAGAGGTTCCCAGCTTTAGCTCGGGATCGGTGGTCTTGACTAACGCACTCAACACCAGGGCCATGCTACCTAGTTCAAGCTCTCCAACCACCTGGTAGGGGAGTATTATTTCCAGGCTGCAGACAGGGAAGCTGTAGATCAGAGAGGGAAGGAGCTTGCTCAAGGTAGCACAGCAGATGCATGGTAGACTTGCATTCTTACTCTTGCAGATTACATGCCAGCACTTCCAGGGCTGTGGCTCAGCACACTCCTGGCGCAGAGCCCGGCATACTGTCTGCTAGAATGGGCCCACCACAGGCTTTAGGTATTATCGACTAATTCAACTAACTGAAGGGCACTTCTATACTTACATCCCCCAGAGACACTCTTTTTGTACCTATCATTTTATAAACTATCCCCTTTGCCCCACTGTGGGTTTTGAGACAGCATCTCATAGGGGCCCAGGCTGGCCTCCAATTCATCATACAGCTCAGGATGACGCTGAACTCCTGAGTCTTCGGTCTCCACCTTCCAAGTGCGGTGGATGGCAGGAGTAGGCATTTATGCCCAATACCACTTGGTATTCTTGATGAAGAAAAAAAGATGTGGTTCTGAATCAATGGTTGTAGTTTGAATAGTTTGAAAAGCAAAGTATAAGTGTGCGGCTTGTGGGTTTCAGATACAGGGAGACCTGCCTGAAGCAGAGTCTAGAAGGGGTCAGGGACGCAGCGTCAAGGGTCTGCACTTCGTGCCTGTTCCCTTTGGTCCATGCTATCTCATATTCTCTGTGTACCCACATATGCCTCCCTAGACTTCCAACATCCTCTTCTGGAGCCGGAGCTCACATTTCCCACAGAGCACCCTCCCCTGTAATGTTTCTTTTAGGCACCAGTGACCCCTACCTCCCTTAGCATATTTCCACTTCAAAGACAATACTCCCTTTCCTTGTAGGTCTCCTTCTGCAAGCTAATACACCTTCTCTTAGCTGCTCAGAGTTTTCAGACTTCTAATTCATTCCTGACCAAAAGCTTAATCTGTCTTGATCCTAAATGACAGATGAGGTGCTTTAGATACATAGCCAAGTAATTGTTTTTAAAAGAAATATAGGTCTTGAGTAAATATCTTATCCTGCTCACCCTGAGGTCTCACGGCTGTGTTTTCTATCAGATTTTCTATAAATACGCAACCCCTTTCCATGCCCGTCCACTTGTGTTAAAGGATTCCACACTGGGCAGATTTTCATCTATCTTTAATTGGACCAGGGCTCTACAGGGAGTGTGGGCAGTTCAGACTTCCAACACGAATGCCTAGGAAAATATTTCAGCGTCACAGAGAAAGCAGATTCAATATGATCTAGATTTAGATTGTCTCAGCACAAGAATCACTTTGACCTTTGGTGACTGAACCCGGGCTCAGCTCCATTCTTACAAGAGCTACAGGCTTAGCAGGCTTGAACAGCTCCAAATAAAAATGCCTGGATTCGCAGACAACTTCATTTTCTGATCCGAGGTCTGTAATCCAGTTCACGGCATCTAGGGAATTGTTGGCTACTGCCTGAAGGGGCTCTTTGGTCTCTGTGCTCTTCCCACTGGACAGGTTCTTCCCTCTTCCTGAGATCCTGGGAGTCTTCATTGTCTTCCTGGACCTTGGTTTCAGAATCTCTCATTTCTTCAAGCCCGCCTGCAGAAATCTTTCTTTTCTGATGAAACACCTTCCTCATTGCCATGACAGAGGCAGCAGAGGGGACCGGGGAGACGGTGCCAGAAGGGAAAGTGGGTGGTAGCCACAGAAGACGACCTGTGTTCAATTCCCAGAACCCACACACAAAGTCAAGTATGGAGCTTGGGAGATAGCTCGGCAGGTAAGAGCACTTGATGTGCAAGCAGGAGGAGCTGGGTTCAAATCCCCAGCATTCACGTAGAAAAGCATGGCATGGTCTCACACAACTGTAACTCCAGCTCTGTGAGGGAACAGAGACAGGAGGATCAGTGGGGTTTGCTGACTGCCATCTAGCTTTAAGTTACATGGGAGATCTTGTCCCATGGAAATAAGGGGGAAAGCAACAGAGCGAAACATCACACACACTCAAAATTGGTGGTAGAGAATATATAGACATGATGTGGCTGGCTGACAAGGAGGCAGACCCTCCAGGGTGGTGGGGCAGCAGCAGATGGAGAGACAAGTGTCACCAGAGACAGAAGGCCCTTCATCCTTCACATGGCTGACTCACCAGGACTCCCACGGGTGACTCTGGTTTCGTGCACTCACCAGCTGTGCCCAGCTCACTAGCAAAGAAGTTTTATGTGAAGCTTGACTTTCGGCCATTTTTCTACTGCTCATCCGTTTTCCCTGGCAGTTATTGGGAAGAGTCACACTCAATTACCTCCTGAATTTCCAGAGTCCCACACAGCTTTCTGGTGTTTAATGGATGAGGATCAACGGTGTGGAAGAGGCCAGTTTTGCTTGAGGTCCCTCTGCACCAGAGGGACCAAGTGGCCCAGGACCAGCAGGAGGCCTTCATGCTCAGTGAGCATTCGTCTAGTCCCCAAAGCTGAACAAGGGACCATTTGCATGTGTGAAATAGATCTACCCCTGTCCAGCTGTGCACCAGACTCAAGAAAGGCTTTGCTATTTATCCAATCTTAGGGGAGTTTGATGCTAGCCATGGATCCCTTGAGTTTAACTCTCTGTCTTTTTGTCTGTGTACATCAGGGTGCAGAGTAGCCTGGGGCACACAGTAGGCTAGTTAGTGGAAAAACTTCTCTGCATTCCTACAGGTTAAAACATTGTTCTTGGCACTAATACTTTAACAAAAAAAGAGTTCCCTTTAATAGCATGAAATCACAAAGAACCTAAGCGAACTGAACACTCAACACGGGTTTGGTCTGATGAGACAAACTCTGGCTCACCCTGAGAGCCTGCAAAGCTCGGACATGAACTTATGGCAGGGTTCCACAGGGCTTACCCACGGCCTTCAAAGAGGGGAAGTCACAGGATGTGAAAGCACCAGCCTATTTAGAAATAAAATCCGACCATCTCACCAAAAATGGAAACATATCTCCAAACTCCTATTTACAGCTCACAAGATGAGGCAGGCTGCATGTGTTTTCTCTTCTCCCTCTCCAAGGATGGCACAAGGTAAAGTGTGAACTTCATCAACGAGAAACAGACCTCCAGTTGGAAATAGCCACAGCTCCACGCATCATCCGGGCCATAGGCCATAGGTTATGCATTTTCTTTGTTAATGGCCGACGGGGGTCTGGCCTTCAGAGACTCCGAGTCACAGCCTCCTGGGCTAGGAGCGGCGCCCATCCTCTAAATTCTCCCAATAGCGTGGCTGCTATTTTCAACTCTTGTCCTCCACAGAGAAGCCTGGTAATTTTCAGTGAAGTACTCGGATTAAGGGCTTTATTGAAAATTACTAGGCCTCAGCCAAACACAATAGGACAGACAATTTGGAGCAGCTCAGAAAAGAGCACTTACCTCCCCAATAAAGCTGAACAGAGGGGTTTGGGGGGAGAGGCCCAGGTGGGTGAAAGCGGAACAGGAAAGGAGTCTGCAGTAATTGTTGGGCCAAGGAAGGAAAAAATGTTGGAGAATGAAAATGAGAGTGAATGGAAATGACATGTTGTGGAGAGAAAGGAAGAGATTAAAATGCCAAGAGCTAGGCTGAAAGTCATTCAAAACTGTAAAGGCAGAAGAAAAGCAAAACTAGGGTAGCGATTTTGTATGGGAGAAACACGGGAAGCTAGCAGGTCATAATTTATTGGCCAGAGTACCCAATATAAAAAGGTGAAAATGCCTGTTGGCCTTGCTGGTGTCATGGTGCAAGGTAGAGAGGGAAGATTTTTCTGACTTCACTCTCAGTCTAGCCTGACGGCCAAAGCTTCCCTGCACACAGGATGCAGCCTTGGACCTGAGAATGGGGCCTTCCTCTTGGCCCGTCAGCAACACACTGGTACAAGTCACACTTCCTGGGATGGTCCAGGCCCACCTTCCCCTGGGTTATTACCCAAAAGCCCCAACAGTGCATAGCTAAGGGTTTACTCCACGTTCATATAGTAAGCACAGAGTGAAGATCTCCTTAAGTGCAAGGAAAACCAGACCAAAGGACACAAAGTATATGTATGGAGCTATGTATGGTTCAACCGTGGTTTGGTGAGACTGTGGTATCATTTAGCTTCAATCTTATCACCCTATTAAAATTTTTTTTAAAAATATTTTATGATATTTCATCTATTTTATATATATACACATATGCATGCAAATGAATAAATGTAATAAAAATTTTAAATGCATTTCTAAGCTGAGGTTTAAATGCTTATATACATGCATGCATGCATGCTCAGACATGAGCATGGCTGAGCCTGGGCTATGAGTGCCGTTGGCAAATCTCATCTGTGTCAGGTCCTCCTGCCTGCTTGCCTGCTCGCCCACCCAACAAGCTGCTGCCATCACTCAGAATGAAGGTGGCTGCTTTTATCAGACAAATAGGACTCTGTATAGAAATGGCCAGCCCTTCTCTTGTAAGGATCCACCTTTGTCCCATTAGCAACCTCTTCTGTGAGGGAATGTGGGGCTGGGGGCTGGTACAAATCTAGTACAAGACTCAGGACGGAGAAGAATGCTAACAGCACGCATGGCTAGGACACTCATGGGGGACTGATGGGGCAGTGTAGTGATATTTCATTTGTATTTTAATAGATAAAGCTTGCCTGAAATTCAGAGAGTAAAAGAGCCACACTAGTTTGCCACAGAAACTGGGCAGTAGTGGTGCACGCCTTTAATCCCAGCCCTAGAGAGGAATATAAGACAGGAAGAGACAGCTCTCAGACACAGTCTCATTCTGAGATTCCTGGAGGCAGGATCGCCATTTCAGACTGAGGTAGAGGTAAGAACCAGTGACTGACTGTTTTGCTTTTCTGACCTTCAGGTTTAACCCCAATTTCTGTCTCTGAGTTCTTATTAATCGTGCTACAGGGCAGAACTGATTCTGACAGGGTGTCAGGTACAGGGAAGAAAGGTTGTGCATTTGAGGCCTCCCTGAGACTCAGTGATTGGCTCCAAAAGCAAGGTCATGCAACTGTATGAACGTCATGGCACACCAAAGTGACAGAGCCTTTTTAATCCCAAGGTGTTCACTGCCCCAACAATGGCCAGAGGGCCTCGGCTGTGAAAAGTGACTGTGTTGACACTCTGGAGTACCGGGGTGTACGGCAGGGGGATAATGACAACTCTATACTTTCTGTCCAGTTTTGCAGCAAATTTGAACTATTCTAAAAACACACCGGGGACAGTGACATAGCTCTAAGGGGTGGAGGCCCTTGCTGTCAAACTTAAGGGCAAGAGTTTGACCCTGGGATCCACATGGTGGTAGGGGAGAGTCACTCCTACAAGTTGTCCTCTGGCCTCCACAGGCTGGTGGCAGGTTGGCCTCTGCGCATGTCTGTGAGGGACTGCTTTCACTGGTGTGGGAAGCCCAACCTAAATCAGTCAGACCAGATCAAAGCACATGGAAGAAAGAAAGCTTTGCCGGTTTTGTTCTACTGATCCTCAGTCTCACTGGTAAGCTCATCTACCCTGTTTCTGCTGCTGCTGCTAATTCCTTCCCTGATATTAGAACCAGCTTCTTCTCTAGGCTTCTGATGTGGGCTGAAGACCACTGGTTATTCAGCCTCATTTGCTGAGCAACTACTGGGCTCTCAGCCTCTCTGGTGTGAGAATGGCATTGCTAGACTACTCTGAACACACCCAGAAGCCAATCTAATAAGCCTTGTTCTAGTACATGTTCATTCTATTGGCTCTGTTCTTCTAGAGGACCCTGACTAACACAGTCCCCCCACAGGCTCATGTGGCCTCCACATGGTGGCACTGTTTAGGAACACTAAAGAACCTTTACAAGTCCTTGAGGAAGTGAGTCACTTGAGTGTGGGTCTTGAGGTTTGGTAGCTCAGCCCCACTTCCTGTCTTCCCTCTGCTTCCTGACTATGGGTATCATAGATGCAGCATGACCAGCCACCCTATGCTGCTGTTGAGCCTTCCCTGCCATGTTGGACTGTATTCTCTCTTAAGCTATATTACAAAAACAAACCCTTTCTCTTTTAAGTTGCCATTTTCTAAGTACTCATTCAGAGCAGGGAGCGAAGTAACCAGTTCAATGCCCAAGTCAGAACCTAGTGGAACCAGGAGGCAGGAATTAAGAGGAGTGAGCTGGTGGCTGGTGACAGGAGCTTCTCACTCCCTAAGGCAGACAAGAATGCAGCTCTCCAGGAGACAATGCAACTGGCCTTTACAAGCCCAGGAAAATAACAACTGATCATTGATGGGCTCTGGTCTGCATAGACAAATCCTCCACGGAAGGGCACAATTCTCAGTTCAAATAGTAAAACGGAATACCAACACGTTCAACAAAATAACATAGTGTTTCATGTGTACACATGACTGTGAAAGTACATGAGCATGTATGTGTGTGTGTGGAGGCCAGAGGTCAGAGTCAGGAATTGTCTTCTATTGCTCTCCATCTCGATTTGGTTTTTGAGATAGGGTATCTCACTGAACCTGGAGCTCTTTCATTTTGCTTGACTGGCTGGATGCGCCTGGGACTCTCTTCCCCAGGGCTGAGATTATAGGTGTGAATTGCCATGCTTTCTACCTGCATGTTGGGGATGGAACTCAGGTCCTTGGGGTTGTATGCAAACATTGCACCACCTACATCATCTCCCCAGCCCTGGTATTGAGTTTCTCAGTAACCATCACAGCGGCCTGCATCAGTCTCTCCTTAGCCTCTGCCTTTCCTTGTTCTCTGCAGGACTAGTGCATACCCCAGCTCACTCAACTCCCCAATACTAATGACAGTAGTTTTATAATGACAGATATTGGGGTACAAGAAAAAACCCTTTTATTCTGGTGCATGTTATGTTTCCGTTTCACACCCTTCTGCCATAAATTTTGTAGTGTCTGCCTTTAGTCTCCTCCTGCATCTTCTTGATCCATGCTCTTCCTGTGTAGCTCAGGCTCAAGCTCAGGATCCCCTAACCCCTACCTACCAGGTAGCAATACAATAGGCATGTACCAAGTTCAGCCCATTTTCTGCTTCTCTTTTTTGAAACATTTTTTTTTACTGATTTATTTATTCTTATTTTATGTGCTTTGGTGTTTTGCTTGCATGTATGAGGGTGTCAGATTCCCTGGACCTAGAATTTTAGACAGTTGTGAGCTGCCAGGTAGGTGCTGGCATTGAACCTAGGAAGAGCAGCTAGTGATATTAACTGCTGAGCAATCTCTCCAGCTCCTGACATTTAAAACCTTTTTTTAGACGGTTTTCAGTTTTTCAAGTACTCTAAAGTGTAGAAAACATATACTGATAGGCACACATGTGGTTCTGACTGCTTACCAGGGTCCCAAAGAACATGCAGTAAACTTTGTTTTCTCATCAGGGCTAGGTAGAGGTGTTCCATGACCATGCATGTGACATTAACTGTTTTACTTGTGACATCAGAACACATGAAATTTATTTTAGCAATATTTAATATATTTAAAATACCACTCAATGATTAGTAAATCTAAACTAAATAAATCTAAAAAAATTAATGAAAAACTTGATGTTTGTATTTGTGTACCAGGCCTGCTGTAACAGAGCCCTGACTTTTTGCTACATGCTTAGGGCAATAGAAATTCATTTTCTCATAGTACTAGGGAGTCAAAGTCCAAGACCAAGGCTTCTTTCTATGTGTGTCTTTACATGGTTGTCCTTCTGTGGATATTGAGTCCCAGTCTTCTGTTTTGATGAGGATGGCAGGCAGACTGGACTAGCATCTATCCCAATGATCTCAATTTGCCTTAGTTAGCATTTGGAAGTCACTGTTTCCTATACACTCACATTCTAAGCTCCCAGGGATGGTTTTCACATATAAATTTTGAGAGGATACAACCTAGCCTATAAGAGCACTCATTTTATTTGCAGTGTCTTCTGGGGAGATGGCTATTGTGCAAAGTATCTGCCACAAAAACATGAATCATCTAGATCCCTCTCTCTCTTTCTCTTGTATGCATGTGCACGTGTGCACACGCACACAGTTTAACTACTTTATATACCATGAGCATACTTACTTACCTAGATCTCCTAATCAAGATACCTTCCTGATCAAATGCTGTAGAGCATGGTGGAAGCAGGTTCCCCTCATGCTGTCCTTTCTTCCTAGGTACCTGCCCAGCCCTGGAAGGTCTGGGTGGCCCCTATTTGCCTCAGCAGGTGACAAGAGCTGAGGTAGTTCAGGGAATCTACTCCTCCCATTCTTTCCATGCCTGCATCCACCTGAGCAGAAGCTCAGCCTTCCTGGGCTTAGTGCAGGAGGATGGCCACATAGTTTGAGCAGAAGTGGACCAGTGTTGCTGGGAGCTCCAAAACATTTCAGATCAAAACTCCAGAATACTCCTGGTCTATCTCAGCCTAGCTTCCTAGAGTACATCCTGCTTGCTGATTGTGAAGATGAACCATGTGTTGCCAGCAAATTACCCAGGTACTTCTCGCCCTGCGCTCTCGAGGTTTCTCCAGCACCTGCACTGTAGTTTCTTGTGGACGGGTGGCTGGGTTCCTATTTAACATTCTGGTGGAAATGTCACAGGCACTCAGAAATGGCTTTCCAATCTTGTCATTTTATCAATACAACTGGAATGGCAGCTGGGAACATGGCCCTTCCAAGCTCACTCTGGCTCAAGGTCAGCCAATGGGATGCGTCACCACGGTCTTCTTTCTGTTTCCACAACACAGGGACATCTGAGGACAGTCCCTCTACCAGCTCTTCTTTTTTGTCTATACTATTTTGTCACATGGATTCTTTAATTTTTTTTTTAAAGCCAAGCTTTTCAACCTCAGCACTATTGACATTCTGGGCTGGATGTTCTCTGTGCTGGGGACACCCTGTGTATTATGGGAAGCTCAGCTCCACAGGCTCAGATTCAGCCATGAGATTGCTAGCGACACTGGTCCTCATTCATGACAACCGATGCTCTTGCAGATTGCAGTTGGGTACCAATGTTCTAAATTGATAGGATTCTTTTTTTGCCCCTTCATGTGATTTTTTTTAAGATGAACTATTGTTGTATAGAAAAAGTTAGCAGGTTATATTTCGTTAAAACAAAACAAACAAAAACCAACCAACCAACTAACCAATCAATCAATAAAAAACACTCCTGTCCTCTGCCTCCCATCTCTGAAGGCCAACAGTCCTATTGAAAATGAGCCATTCTCATGGCAGGAAGCACTGATAAATGCTGGACAGTGATTTCTTTGGTCACCTAGCCTCCACTCAGTAAGCATGCAGCAGCCACTGTTCTGAGCTCTAGGCATGCTGGGAGAACAAGTGAGGCCTGTTATTAGTGGCCATTGCCTCTTTGGTGAGCTACTACAGAAGCATGACTGCGGACCTCTTAGAGAAAATAAAAACAAGGAAGACAGAGGGTGGCTTGAGGGGGAGAAAGAGGAGAGATTTGGGCTGAGATAGAAAGGAAAGCATTCTTGGGTGAGCAATAGATAGCTATTAGGCAGAGCAGGAGGTTGGTGTATTCCAGACTCCAACAGTGTAACTAGAACATAGGGTAAGGTGGAGGGCAGAAGAGAGGAAAGTGATGCCAGAGAACCTGCAGGTCTAAGGCCCTTCCGAGCTGCGCTACTCACAGGGATGCTGATTATGGCTACCCATGGAGGCCTGTGCTCCTCAGCCTTGGTGGACCCTTGCTTTCGGGTTTCCTGACTTGGCTCTCTACTTGTGACTCATAGCACCTGGTTCTCCTTCCCCAGCATACCACAAAGGCACAGCTTCAGGCTGAATCCACTGTTTCTCTAGCGGTTTGCTGATAAACGAAATGTCCTTAGTCAAGCAAAGAGAACATGGGTAGAGGCCCAACGGGGAAAGGTTCCCACCTCTACATTCTGAATCTATCTTTCAAGTGGCCTGGCTGGGGAATTTGGACTTTTCTCAGTGTTATGAATGGCAGGTGGCAGAGATCTGTTACCCTAGTTGCTCAGAACACTGAGGCAAGAGGATCAAAAGTTCAAAATTAGCCTGGGAAACTTAGTGAGATGGTATTTTGAAATAAAACAGTTAACAGAAGGAATGGGTATGTTCCTCAGCGGCAAAACACATGCTTAGCATGTGTGAGGCCCTCAGTCAATTCTCAGCAACACACACATACATCATGCAAAAAGAAGACACACTATTATTTCAGATACAGAGAGAATCCCGAGCTTGTGCACACAGAGTCTACTAGTTACTTTTAATAGGGTTTGGTTCCCATGAAGGACACGAAAGGGGCAGTGCACTCACTATAGGTGCTGCTGTGGATAGAAGTGCATTTCCAGTAAGACGCTTGCAGCCCTAAGCCTTGGTATCTGTAAGAGTCATATGGAAATGGGCATTTTGCACACAGTTCAGTTCTATGGAGCAGGGTGGGCTCCCTGCCAGGCCAGTGCCTGGTGTCCTCAGAGGAGAAGGAATGTAGGCACAGATATACTGTGAGCACGGGGAGGACCCAGACAATGGGGTGATGGGTCAGCAAAGCAGCAAGTACCAACAACTGCCCACCATGCCTGCTATAAGCCAGAGGCATACAACACGTAGTCCTGGGAGGCCTTCAGAGAGAGCATGGAATCCAGGCTAAGAGCTCCAGGCACGGAAAGGTAATATGCTTAAACCGTTCAAAGCGTTTTGTCATGATAGTTGTAGGAAATGAAACACAAGCTCTTTTTGGCATTCTGCTGGAGTGACGCAGGACAGCCTTGATATGACTAAGAAATCCAGTGGAACCCCACAAGGAGCTTAGAAGTCATCTTGGTTTGATTTTTTTTTCAAATGTCAGAGTGCATCTAGTTTTTATATAATGACTACACATCTAGCCACAAGGACAGTGACAAAGTATACAACAGCTGATTAAAATGATGGCAGCTTTCCCTTAGCAGAAGTCAACCGAACATATCATTTTGCTTAAGCAAATTAATCTACAAATTGCCAAGGTGGAACAAAGCCTGTCTCGTCACAGGGTTAATGTTTCAGTGACAACAGAAAACCATAAGACCCCAAAGGCATACGCCAGCTCCAAGCACGCAGATCTATCCAAGCCATTCTCCCAAACCTGGTTACCCAATTAAGAGCTTTGGAAATGTCGGATGTCTTGAGGCCTTACTATCCATAGAGGATCTAAAAGAACTATTGATTTTTTTATATAA
The DNA here is from genome assembly GCA_001685075.1 of Bramus lutescens. Taxonomy (NCBI): domain Eukaryota; kingdom Metazoa; phylum Chordata; class Mammalia; order Rodentia; family Cricetidae; genus Bramus; species Bramus lutescens. The sequence goes on along the minus strand of LOEQ01001141.1, from coordinate 195,179 downwards.
ATAAAAAGGTTTCTCATAAGTACAAGCTGGAGGAACATGCATACAATACTTCTGTACACAATATGTAACACAATTCTGGTTCTGCAAACATCATGTATTAAGAACTGAGCTTCCAGTGCAGTTGGAAGCACAGGTAAGAGATCAAGGGACAGTGTGTGCCTTACCTTGCCTTTGTCAAAGTAGTGGATGATTTCTTGGTAGAGCTGCTCTTTCAGCTGTCCTTGTGTTGTCGCCTGGAACCCATCCCGCTGAGTGAGGTGGGCTGCACACACGTCCTCTGACCACTGAGATAAAAACAAGGAGTGAACAATGCTGAGGCAGGGAAATGTTCAATAATATCACTGAGCACCAAGCCACGCACTGAGCGGGTGCATGAGACGGTAATTCCAGGGACCCAGGGCTGCTGTCATTAGACTACTAAGGCCTGGGAATGCTAGGGGTAAACTTGTCTCTGGAGAGACCAGAAAGACAGATGGGAAGGCAGAGCCAGATGTGCCCAGGAGAAAATCATGGCAAAGCATGGGCTTCCAAGCTTGCAAGTAGCTTCGCGGTAGCCAGGGGTGTAGTATAAGGAGGTGATTGGTGATTATCTTTAGAGAGTAACTAGAGCTCTTTCTCCTTGGTCAGAAGCCACTGAAAGCCTTAATAGACAATGCCTGACGATCACAGGTCATCCAGAAAAGAACTATATAGGCTAACAAGTTCCTTAAAAACTTACCTTAAAAGGTACTTCTGCACCACAAGCAGAGATTGTGGAAGTGCTGGTCAGTTTCTGTGTGAATTGAAGTGGTAGCAGAGTGGAGGCTAAGACCATTTAACAAGTAGACCGTGTGAACTCCATGATATTAGTTTAACAAACCAACATTGTTGGTATGGGCTTCAATAATGATGAGCAACTGCCTCCTGAGGTCCTTCCATGTACCTCTGGATCAAAGATGGGTCAGAAGCCTCACCCACAGGAGCTCTAAGCCAACCAAAGACTGTGATCACACAAGTGCATCATGGGATATAATGACCCTGGAGAAGTTTCCATAGACATCTAAGGGTAGGAGGTATGACTTTGCATGGGATGGCCTGAGGGGATCAGAGGAAAGTACAACAGAAATGGGCTTCTTGGGTGGACTTGTGAGGTGCAATGTGACCTGGTATTAAAACAGGACAGGGAGGGTATTACAAAGAAGCAACTGACTCCCGGGTCATAGTTTCCAAACAAATGTGGGTGGCAGTGGAGGATGTCCCAGTGAACTCAGGGTTATAGTCAAAACATGGCACCAGCTGTGGTGGCACTTGGTAGGAGCATGACAGTCAAGGGGAGCAGGGCAAGGAGTGGGGACTTGGGTGACGCTGTGACAGAGGACAAAGGACCATATGAACTGGCATGGGGAGTGAGGCTCCAGTGACGGCGGTGACATGACAGTGGATGCTTGCTCTCTGGCATACAACCTTTCCATAGCCCTGGGTTACCCGAGCTGAACTCTGTAAGCCTGAAGGGCGCTCAATCCCTAGGACTGCTGGGTAGAGCAGAAAGACCTTTGTATGGTCCACAAGATGCTCACTCACATTCACGGTGGACCTGCAGATCTCATCTGCAGGCAGAAATGAGAAACCCCATAAACTGAGTCACAGTTGACTGTTTGGGAAGTAGACTTGTGGATGTAAATGTAAGATTCTGGCGATTCTGATGTGTATCTAGCCAGAAGGTTCAGGCTTATTGTATGATTTCAGATCATGAAGGTAGCATATTGAATATACATGGGGAAGTCCCTTGTGCTTCCTACCTAAGTCTGGAAATAAATAAATGTATTGCTAAGCTAAACACTCATGTTTTTAAGCTTCCTTATTTTTGATCAAAAATATAGCAAAAAAGAGGACTTGCATTTAAGACTCTTTTAGTTAAGAGACACAGCAATACAGACCATGTGGTTTAGTAAAGTTGATTAACTGGCATGAATTCACACTGATACCAATAGCAAACATATTTGGAAAAAAATCTCAAAATGTAATAGTTTAAAAATATGGAGGCAGATCATGTTGCATTTACCACTTCATTGGCAAATTTGGAGCCCAGTGGAAGAGATAATGCAATTGAGCCCATTGATCTAGGCAGTGGAACAAGCTATCATACAGCCTGTGACAAACCCATCTGTACTCAACATATTCAAAGATTAAGCAAATGGCATGCTTATGCACAGATATATGTTTTACATTCATTAAGACTTGCAAAGTTTGTGTTCTAAGAGTGTGAGCAGGCTGTCAAGCCATTTTAATTTCCCTGGTGCGACAACAAGATCTTCACATTTTGCAAAAATACCATGTTACTGACATTTGGATTTCTAATAAACACAAACACTGGACTTTACGAAAGCAATGACTGCTTCCGGGGGCACTCCCTGAAAGCTCTGTCTTCAAAAATGATATTTCTTGGGAAAGTTTTAGACGACCACAGACAAGAAGGGTCCTTAGGCATCCAGCCTCTAGGATTATGGAGGGGGAGTCAGAGTAAGTCAGCTCTTTGCCTTCTGCCTGCCAGGACTCTGCTCATTTCAGGCAAAGGCAAATGCTGTAGATCGGTATGTGTGCGTGCGCGCAGATTTCAGAATGAGACAGAGGCTGAAGGAGTCTGTCTGAGGTTTATAAAACTATCTATAAACTCCCATGACCCAACAAGCATCTCCTAATGCACATTTAAATGCAATTTTCTCTTGTGGGTTTATCTCTCACTCTACTTCTGGTGTTTGGTTGGAGGGTGTAGCTTAGTTCTGGAAACAAGATTCCTAAATTAAGCACTCTTATGGTTCTTGTTTATCTAGTGCAGAATTTTCTGATCTTTTATATAAGGATGTCATAAGAAAGATAATTAAAAGACTTGCTGAAACTCTCAAATTTAAAACTTGAAGTTGCATAGCAGTTTCTCCATCTATTCATCTGTCTACCCACATCTACTATCTACCATGCATCCTCATAGCTTGCATCCATCCATCCATCCATCCATCCATCCATCCATCCATCCATCCATCCATCCATCCA
>LOEQ01001141.1:151369-192048 GCA_001685075.1 Bramus lutescens | reverse complement strand
TCCTTCCTTCCTTCCTTCCTTCCTTCCTTCCTTCCTTCCTTCCTTCCTCTCATTCTCTACTTTCCTCCCCCAATCCATCCATCTACTTACCAATCCACCCACCCATCTAGTCTAGTTATTTTATAAGGATCTACTTGGCATTATTAATTATTCTGGAACTGGCCATGGGAGAGAACACAGACACATCAGCACAAGCAAAAGGCCAATGTCTCAGAGCGAGCTGAGTAACAAAGGAATCACCCAGAGTTGAAGTTCTCATGCTACTGATCATTAGCGACACTCTTCAGAGATGGAGACAGCCAACACAGAGACTCTCAGCGTGGCCTGCTCTGTGGAAATGTCTGGATATGATTCCTCCCTCTGCCAATGTGAGGAGGAGGATGACTTATCCTTCCTCCCAGCTGCTCTACCGGGGTCATTCCTTCTTATTGATGTTGTCCTCCACCCTTACTCAGTCCCATTGGCACAAGTGAGGAACTGCACAATATCTAACTTACTGTTGCTTCACAGTCCACTGATGGTTTGCAAAACTTGACACTTTATTAAATTGGCATTCGGCTGGACTGAATCCATAATCAGAGCACCTCTTGAATATTTTTTGTTTATATCACTGACTGTAGCCAATACTCATAAAATCTCAGGCCGGTGCTCTACTAAAATCTGCCATGGAAAAGGAAAATGTGGAATCAACTCAGAATTTATAAGAAAAGCGGTGTAGACGTGTACTGTGATTTTTATTACCTTTAGAAGCTTTGCATGGAGAAGCAAGGTGTAAGCTGCTTCTGTATAGTTGTCACACTCTTTGTGCAGGTCACAGAGCTTGTATAAGTACCTGGTGATAAAATAAGGCTACATTCTTAAAGAGTCACAAGGTAATTTGTGTTGAGGACTGGGGGTGCTAAATTTGACATTCAACAGTAACTCATGGCTAACTTTCCTCTTACTGTGTCCATAACTCAATGCCTTGAAAACTGCTGGTGCAGAAATCACTAAAAGAACTGAGAGGAATAAATATAATAATAATAATACACACACATATATATACATTTATAAATAAAAGTATATGTTGGCATACACATATACAAATATGTACTTTTAAGTCATCTTTGTAGGAAAAAATGAAGATACTATATAAAGGCAAGAATTTTTTTCAAGGTTCCTTATTTCTTTCATCTTTCCCAGTTTTATTCCTCAAACATTTGAAATAAGATTAGACAATCTAGACTGTGCATTTCTCTTGAGTCAAAATGCACACACACACTCACACAATCCATAAAGATCCACATCTACAAGATTAAAAAAATAAGCTGTGATGACAGCAAACGCGATCAAAAGAACGTCGTCTGTGCTGTTGGAGAAAAGGAAGCTCCTTACTATAAAGCCAGACACATTTTGGATCAAAGAGGCTGGTTGTTTTTCTAAGTTTACTATATAAGCATGGCATGTTTTAAAGGGAAAAAAAGAAAAAAAAAGCTGAGAACTAGAAAACCACACAAGCACACTCTGCATAGCCAGCACACAGTCAAGCTTTCTTGTCACACAGATGTAGGCTAACCTGATTCTCTAATGTGGTCTGTCGTCTTGCTGATTAGTGACCACAGAATACAGTGGATCACTCTAAGAAAGTGTTTTGATCGCCCACAGACACTGGGAGTCAAACCCAAGTTCTCCCCAAGCTCTACCAGTGGGCTACCTCCTCAGTAGATCTTAAAAGCCAATAATGAATCAGGTTCAGCCACACAAAACATTTCTTTTTGGTGTGATAAAGACATAGACATGTGGGAATAGGGTACTAGTTAAAATAAGTTAATAGTTACATTATCTACTTTTGGGAAATTTATTTCTCATTTGATCATGTGGCTTACTAGAAAACTTTAGAATTTGTAATATATCTTTAAAATTTTTTTTCTCAAAAGGGCTGTATTTGTTGATCAATAGGCATAAAAACCTTTTTAAATAACCATGGCATCCTAGCTGGCTAAACGTTGCCCCTCTTAACCCAAACTTTACATAGGCACAGACATGCTATATAAGGGCTGAGAGCACAGCTGAGGTTCCACCAGATTTCAACTCAAAGGCACCATGATTTTCTACATATTACTCTTCAAGATACAAACCACTCTTTCACTCGATTTGATACACAGTGAGGAGAACATGCACAGAAAGGGTGTGGCCTGCAGCACACACAAGGTGCTAGGCAGCGTGGCACACATGTACCTTATATACACCTCATAGTGATTGCAACATACATAGAGGGTGCCAGACAGCACAGCACACACATCCCTTATATGCATATCACAGTGATTACAGCACACACAGGGTGCAAGCGTGGAACACAGAGAGGGTAATATGGTAATTCCTACCTTCTATACATCTCACAGTAATAATAATGCAGAGGGTGCCACCAGAGTGACTCACACGTACCTTATATACATCTCTTCTCTTTCAATTTCTTTGTAGAAATTCTGAAAAATAAGCCATGGTATTGTTTTCAGAAACTCCATTATGCAACACAATACAGAGAACAACAAAGGAAAAATTAAAACAAAAACAACTCATCAAAATGGTCCCATATTGTGAATCCACGGTCCAGTTATGATTGGCACATCCAGGGGACCAAGCCCAGGCAGAGTAGAGTTCTCAATTCACTGGAGCGCTGAGCACCTCACAATACTCCCGACTTTTACTTTTGTAATGACGATATCTCAGACACTTTAGACACTTGAGGACTAAATTCGCATGTCATTTGAAAGTCACCCATCTTCAGTATAAACAAGGTTCTGGCTGAAAACACGACCTCTTAATCAATGTAGTCTCATTTGAATAAACAATCCAAAACTGGGAGTAGGGAAAGGCACCGTCAATGATGTCAGCATGCTGGGGTTAGCCTTTGTGAGAGACATAGAAGCATGGGGCCATTCTTGTCCCCACATGTTCCAAACCTCTAGCCACATATATTTAAAGGTAACAGAGGTTAGTTACATAACACTGCCACATTCTGACCATTCTACAAGGGGCTACTGTCATGACCCTGAGCAGCATTGAAGCAGAACCCTTTCCCCCATCAACCCAGAATGTTGAAAATCCGAGAGAAAATCCATTGTTTTAGAGAGACAGACCTCCCAAAACCATAGTGAGAAAAATGAGAAGTCACTTAAAAAAAAAAGGAAGGCAATCATACACAACCATGGGGGAGAAAAGTTGGTTTGTGAATTCTAGTAAGAGGGCTATTTCTACACATGACTGAGAAAAATCATCTAATTTGATGTCTGTACCAAAGTCATAGCTCTGGTGAGTATGGCAGTGTGCATGTGTAATGGCGGCACTTAGGAGACTGAGGGTGAAGGATCAAGAGTTTGGGCCAGTGAAGGCTGTAAAGAGAATCTCAGACTAGTCTGGGCCACACAGTGAATCCTTGTCTTACCTGCCCCTCCTCCAAGTAACATTTATTCTTTATGTGAACTATTTTATACACATGAAGTCATGCACAGGGCACTACAAGGGTACAAGAGTCAACTCACAGGGCCTGTAGGATAGAAGCATGATTGCCATTTCTTTTCTGTATTAGTTTTGTCATTCTTCTTGGGAATTTCATACATGCATACAATTAAACACGATCATATCCAACAACTGTTTTCCCACTGAACTCTTTCCAAATGCCCCCCTCTTAACTTCATGTCTTTTTATTTTCTTTGATAACCTATTAATATAATTATATGCACGGGTGAGGAGCCATCTACTGGAGCATGCAAACGAGACTGGTGGCCACAGATTCATTCCCTTTCTTATTATTTCTAAGAATGATTCTCCCAGCTGGGAAGTGGTGGAGCATACCTTTAATCCCAGCACTCCGGAAACAGAGGCAGGTGGAGGTCAGCACGGTCGACAGAGTAAGTTCCAGGACAGACGGGGTTACACAGAGAAACGCTCCCTCAAAAACAAAACAAACAAAACAAAACAGAACCACTCTCCCTCCCCCAATAGCTATCATCATCTAGCAACAACTCCTCAGCAAGGGAAGGGGCCTTGAGAGCACCTCAGCATGAAATTCAGCATCTAAGAATGATGCTAACACTCTACAATCAAGTGCCCGAGGGAGCTGACAAACACCAGCATTATAAAGGCACACAGTGACTCAATAAGATGATTTAATTTCACAGGTCAAAAAGGACACGGTTTGAGGATGGGAACATCTAGATAGCGGGGACAGGGTCACTCCTGAAGAACTGGCTTTACCTGGTGCCACACCTGACACTGGAATGACGCACGCAGTAACGAGGGTATTTTCAGCTACCAGTCAAAGACCTAGCAGAAGATTCGGAGCGAGCAAAGCACTGCCTTCCCACCTCTCACTCATAAGCATTCAAAAGTTATGATGTCACAGCAGCCTCCTTTGTGCCCCTGTTTTCGATTCCCTCCTCCTATTTTGGTCCCTCATAGATTTGTCCTTAGAGTTCTACAATGATCTTATCCTTATCCTGTGACCTTCACTCGCCTCTCAGAGACACAGGCTGCCTTTTATCTTCTGCCCTTGCTGAAGTCTGTTTTCTTTGGACTTCAAAACCCCTCGAGTTGAATATATAATAAATATATAGCAATATAATATGTAATATTACATTTAGTTATATATTTCTACATATGAGCTTGGCAATGAATATTTGGAGATAGGAATTAAAATTTTTTTTTACTTTTATTCTGTTTGTGCATTTATGTGAGTTTGTACAATATGCTCTCAGCTGCTCAGCCATCTCTTCAGCACCTAGAGACAGGGTTTTCATCTGTAATAGTCCAGTTTGCTGTGCCTCCCCCTCACACGGATGTGCTCAAACAGTGCAGGATCCTTCCCATCATCTCTGGGGATGGTGACTGACTACTGTTTCACTTTTCAGGCAGTGACACGCATGCTGCTTCCAGGTGAAGAAGTTAATAATGTGAGATCACCTCGGGAGTTCTGGGAGGCTCTCAGTACGAGCCAGAGCTGACTACAGCAACAGTACGTGGGCCCCGAGCAGCCTCCAAATAAAGAAGGAACACACGTCAAGGTCAGAAACATCAGAAACACGACTGCAGGTGTCATTCCAAAAGCCTGTTTTCCAACTGTGGCCACTGCTGATAAGAAGCCAAGCTCAGCATGGTGCGACCTCTCCAGGTTCCATGTTGCCCTGAGCGGAGATCTTGCTTTAAAACACACTGAGGTCTTAGTCATCAAAGTTGGAAGCTTAACGAATCTATTAATACTACTTCCTTCTAGATGCTAAGCAGTCTCACAGACCCACTTAGGGATCAGTGTGCCTGTGACAATCACATCCAGAGCAGGGAGTGATTTTGAAAAGGTCTCCACATTTTTCCCACAGGAAAATGCCAGTCTGTACTTCATGTCATTGTCACTGGCGCTAGGAAGGCTCATTACTTAGGGAGGAGGTAAGAAGGCACAAAGATGCTGAAACCAGGGCCAGTTGCTTTCCTATGCCTACAGACGAAGATGGCCATCTTAGCAGCCAGTCTACATGAACATAAAGAACCATGTGGAAGGATTTCAGGAACAGACATCACACATATAGGAGCCATGCACAGAACTAGTAACCTATTTAGGTTTCTTTTGAAAACTTTTAACTGTACTTCCTTTCTTTTGTACTTTGAGAATTATATACAATATATTTTGATTATATTCACCCCTCCAAGACCATTCTCTCCCTACCCTCCCAACTCTGGGTCTAAAATTGTTTTAAACCCACCAGGTCCCATTTGCATTGCTCAGCTACTCCTGGACATGTGGTTGGTTTGTAGGCACCAAACTCTTACAGGATCAGAGGTGGTGGAAGACTACAAAACACCCCAATGTTTTTGGGAAATAAACACATATGAACTCACAGCAATTGTGACAGCATGCACGTGGCCTGCACACACTCTACCCAGACCCAATTCCAGCATGGGCAGAGGAGGAGGGCATGAACTCTCTGCCCTTGCTGAGCTGTTGGCAACGGACAGCTGCTGGAAGAGGGCAGTCAGTGACTTTTCTTGAAGGGTGTAGCATCTACTTAGATTTTTAAGCCCACAAAATTGTTCTCTGGTCAGGCCCCAGTCATTGATGAACTATCCAAGGGATATTTCATTGTGTGAAGGAGCTTCAGTTTCCAGAATTTCTTTCTGATCCGTGGGTGTTCTATATACCTCATCCATCTGCTCTTGCATATTGCTACCTTTCTCATGAGAGTCGCCAAGTTGTTTTAGTCTTTTTGCATGTGCATGTATGCAGGAGTTCATATGTATGTGCTCACATGTGCATGCATATGTAGAGGCCAGAGGGCAACCTCAGGTGTTGTTCTGTAGACATCAGCCATCTTTCTAAAATATTATTTATTTATTATGCGCTTGTGTGTTTGAACACATACATGCATATATGTGTGCAATCACACACACACATACACTATGACACATGTGGAGGGGATAGGATAACTTGAAGGAGGTGTTTTCTCTTTCCATTATATGGGTCCTGATGACTGAACATGGGTTGCCAGATGTCACAACAGGCACCTGCTGAAAATTTTGCCCCTCCCTTTTGAGGCAGGTTCTCGTACTGGCCTGGCTCTTGAGCTCCATCTTTTTGGGGCTGGGATTACAAGCATGTGCCACCACACCCAGAATTTTTAGTGTGAGTTCTGGGGATCTGGCTCAGATTCTCAAGCTCTTTACCGATTGAATCTCAGCTCCCCAGTTCTCCTCAATTCCTACAGTTGTTTGAAATGTTGGGCCAAGAGCTGTAAAGTCTCTGCTGTATCCAAGTCTGGCTCCGATGACTTCTTTGTCCCTTAAACTGTGCTCTTTGTTTTGGGTATGGCTATTTTTGGTGGAAAGGACTGGGATGTCCAGCCACAGTTCCTGCACTCCTGGATATCAGCTCCGGCAGCTGTGACTGTGGATCTCCCTGCCTCTCCAGATGCAGGAGCACTTGCTTGTCTAAGGAGATGGATGCTAGAAGAACTGCTAGTCTTTCTGTTTGTTCCGTTTTTCCTTGCTGCAAAGAGAGTGATGGGTCCCAAGCTCTTCCCACAACTGACAGACATCATAGGTTCCCATGTTTATGGAAGGGAAAACTCATTGCTGGAACAGTCTGTCATCCACCTTAACAGCCTGCCTAGACAGCATACAGGGGATGCAATGGCACAGGAGCTTTCAGGAGATATTCCCTATCATACCCTTATCCATCCAGGCTAATCTCATCTCCAGCTTCAGTATGGATGTGTGAACACAAGTGAGAATAATAAGCTCAGCTGTCAGTCATTCTTCAGCTGCCGTCCACCTTTTCTTTTCTTTACTTTTCTTCTTTTTTCTTTTCTCTCATTGGCCCAGAGCATACCACCCAGGATATGCTGGCTGCCCAGTGAGACCCAGAAATACAACTGTCCAACTTACTTCACCAGTGCTGAGATTATACCTTACCATGCTTGAGTTGATTTTATGTGAGTCTGGAGGACTGAACTTGGGTCTATCAGGTTAGTAAGACAAGTACTTTCCCTGCTCTCACCAGCAGAGACTTCTTTTTCCAAAAAGGGCCATAGTCATAGGACTAAGGATAAATATATCTTTTGGGTGCTACCATTCAAGAAACTCACTATAGTACATGACTCTGATCTAATAAAAGTAGAGTCTTCAAATCTGGAATTCACGAGGTGCTATCTTGGTTATGAAACGAGATGGCTTTCCACCCTCAGCCACAGTGGGTACACTGTGAAAGCATTCAGAAGAGAGCCAAGCGCTCAGCCTTGCTGAGAGCAGATAGGCCAACAATTCTCTGTCCTTCCATCCCTGCACCTAAGAGGGCCCCGGTGGGGAGGGAACTGTGCTGTGTTCTGAAGTGTCCTATGGCCAGCTGTCCTCTGGGCTCCCAACTACCCTGGCTTCATTTGCATTTGGCACGCTGTGAAGATGGAAGGTTTAATTAACTTTTTGCTCACCAGCACATTGACTGTGCAGCTCATGCGATTTTCTTTGTTTTCGTCATGCATGATGGTCCTGTAGTCCAGGAGCCTCTCCATCAGCCGCACCACCAGCTTTACAAAAGTTTCTCCTGTCTTGGCGAGGTATTTATGCTTCCTGCAGTGCTCCAGGAGGCTGAAAAATAATTACACACACCTTGTTAATCACACTCCAAGAAAGAAACTTGAGGTGCAGTTTAAAATATTTCCCATTATTAACACATTTTAATTATTTCTGGGCGACAAAGTTCATTGTAGTCTAATTACAAGTCTCTCTGTCTCTCTCCTGACATAAATCCCACTGCGAATCAACACTTACATTTTATCAAATAACACTTTGTATTGCTCGTCTCCTCTGCCTCCTTCCACTTCATGATCCAGCTTAGTGATGATCTCATTTTCAAACTACAATTAAACAGAGGAAGCATAAATAATTAGCATAACAGATAACTCAGTTGACAATGTGGGCCTCAGTTGCTTCTCCATCTTTGGGATCACTGTCGGATGGATACCCTCTGCCTTTGAGGCCTGATTGCATTTCAGAGATGCTGTTCCCGAGCCCTTGCAGACATCTGATGACTGCCTGACTCAGAGAGGACTTTTCCTTCCTCTTCTAGCTACTGGAGACTGAGTGTGTGCCTCTCAGTAGCAGGAGTAAGAGGCGCAGAAGGAGAGTGAAGCCAACAGTAGGAAACAGAAGCAAGAAGTAACGGAAAGAGATGCTAAACTTTATCTCTACAAACGAACATGTGAAATAGGGTGTAGATTCTTGGGAGGGAACAGATGGCATTTCATTTGCTAGGTTAGCGTTCTCGGCAATCTGAAAACATCCACGGGGCCACTTCACTGCCACTCTGTGACGGATCTCCAAATCAAACAGGATTGCAGCAGAGTCCGGAAAGAGAAATCAGCAGTCACCTTTAGATGGTCCATCTCCAGGCTTGCCCTGTGCTCCCCAGAGCTGCTGACTGGACAGCCAAGGATCAGAGTTGACTGAATATCTCTCAAATTCAGACTTAAAAAAAAATCTCTAAATTCCAGGGAGTCAGAAATTTTCAGAATGTTTCTATGGCTCACTAGACTGAATATAAACACCTTCATAATGACAATGTTTCCCCATCTCCTTCCCTGAGAGCCGGGTTACATCCAGGTCAAAGAGAAACACGGAGTTACCCAGTGAGCGTGTTGGCAGAAGAACTCAGCATGGGTTCTTACAAAGATGGAGACATCCACACTCTGGACAAGGACAATGAGCAAGAGAGAAGCAGACAACAAAGCTCAAAGTCCAAAAAGCAAGTACACTACAGCATAGATGTGAGCATCCCCAGGGACCCTTCAAAGATGTTCAACCACCCACTTCTCAGCGACAATACCCAGGTCCCTCAGGAGGAAAAGGCTCTTATAAGAAGGACAGCCAGATGAAAGTAGGCCTCCTCCCATAGCGACTGATACATTGAGGCTTAGAGAGGAGCCTGAGACAGTTGTTCTCATGAAGTGACCAGGCTGTCCCTCGCACTTAAAATGTTTGTTTGGTGTTTTGTCATGTGTCTAGAAAGAGGGTCTCATGTAGCCCAGGCTGATTTCAAAGTCAGCATGTAACCGAGGATGAACTTGGGATCCTCCTGCTCTTGCCTCCTACGTGTTGGAATTATACATATGTGCCACTATACCAGATTTTATGGAGTGCTGAGGATGGAACCCAGGGTTTCTTATATGCCAGGCAAGCCCTCTTCAATGAGCTACATCCCTAGGGATGCAGGGAGTTTAGGCTTAAGGTGGATGGAGCTCACAAGAACTTAGTATATCAGCAAAGAGTGGACTAATTGGTACTGAAACAATTGGCTTTCTGGACCTTGTCCAACCAAGCGGTAATATCACTTAGCCACAGCTACAGACATGGGACACTGACATGGGGCATGTGAAGAGGTACTGTGGCACTGGCAGCTAATGGTGGGCTCTGGAGAAGCTGAAAGCAAGGCCCAGGGAGGAGCTTGCAAGGTGGTACTGACTCTCTCGTACCAGGCTTTCTTGGCCCAGCCTAAAACATGACATGGGGATTTATTATTAATATGAATATTTGACCTAGCTTAGGCTTGCTTCTAGCTAGGTTTTTTCTTTAACTTAAATTAACTCATTTCTATTAATCTATGTGCAGAACTTAGGCTCGTTTACTTCATCTGCATATTGTCCATCCTGCCTTCCTCTTTCCTCAATGTCCGTCTATCTAGCCCCTGGCTGACTGGCTGGTTCTCCTTTTCTCTTTTCCCACCAGCCCTATCTCTCCTCTGCCTAGCTATTGGCCATTCAGCTTTTTATTAGATCAATCATATGCCTTAGGCGGAAAGGTTAAACAGCAATACATCTTTACATTGTTAAACAAATGCAGCATAAAAATGCAACACATTTTTACATAGCTAGAAAATTATTCTGCAACACAAACATATGCAACACATTTTTGCACAGTTAAATATTCTATTCCATAACTCTCTCCCATCCTCATCAGGATGCCTCAGTACCCAGAGCCTCACTTTCCTCCTGCTGCACAAACATAAGCTGGGGCAGGATGGGTGGGGGGCTGCTTCTTGCTTAGCACTAAGAACTTGGCAGCCTCCCAGCAACCTTGGCCTTTCTGAGCTCTTCATTCTTTCTGATCTTCTCTCACTCTCCTCCCAGATAAATACCACTTTTTGATTGTCAGGCTTAAGAAGTTCAAGGCTTTTAGAAACAGAGACGGTTCCATTGAAGGAAGAGATTGACTTGGCTTTTTTCCTTTTCTCAACATGGAGTCTTAAGAAAAATACTTTCGCTGTAAAATGACCACCTTTTGCTACCAGCCTGCAATGACTCCACTCTTTAAAAAGGATTCCTTCTAGCAGCCATTCACTTTGGACTCTAACACAAGGGAGATCTCTTGCAATTAGCCCTGAGATGGCATTTCAAGGCAACCCCATCTTTCAGGGGACAATAGAGCGGGATGGCAAAGATCAAAAGTGTGACAAACATGTAACTCACAAAAAATATTTGAGATCTAAAAGAGAACCAACAATCTTAATTCAGACATAGTCCTCAAACATCCATGTCTAAGGAATATAACTGGGAAGGTATAGAAAATTCAGAAAGGAAAGATTTACCCTAACGTTGGCAAACACACGCAGTTAAAAAAACTGTCTGCCCCTCCCAAGTCAGAAGGTATTGGGATGTGGCTTCTAATTTATGAAAATCAAATGCTTTCTCTGCTTCCATGTCTAAACGTAGGACATCTTGGCTCCTTAAATATGCTGCTTATAAACTTGTCTAAGGAATTTAATGTTTTTGAAAAGAGTGGCTGAATGATAATTGTACCAGAGGACAGCTGATTCTAGATTTACCAAATGCCAGAGTAAGACAGAGCATTTGCACAAACACCTGACAACTCTATCATGTATCAGCAAGGCTTACAGCACCAGGGCTCTTTGGCTAGCCTCTCATTTCCGAGTCTTCCTTCATTTTTACAGAACATACTAGGATCAATATGCTAGTATACTGTGACCTGTTATCATAGTCAGAATTAAGCGGCCCCATCCCAATAAATTGGAGACAGCCCATTTGCTGACAGAGCAGGGCTGCTTTTTATAAAGGTTGTGTTGATTGTGTCCCTTGTCAGCCTGCACTGTGGTAACAGGCAGTGGGGCTCTGTGGCTAGGATAAAATTAGAGTGTGTTTATTGTGCTACTCAAAAGGTGGCAGAGGCTCGCTCACTGATGTAATAAGCAGAATCACTATATTCTCTTCTCTTTTCTGAATCACCAATATTGCTACAAAAATATCCACAGGGCATCCAACCTAAAATATGGAATAAAGCATCTCAAGTCTCTGATAGCAGTATCCCCCCTGAGAACATTAAATGTAAGAGATCATCAATTGGAGACATTCGGATGGGTGCCTTTCAGCAGACTCTGATGGGCTGTCCTCACAGTGGTATTGATGTTGTGAATTCAATTAACTTAGGAAAAAAGCTATTGCTTCCCATTCCTGCTGCCAAAGTCAGCTCAGGGCTACTGAATACTATTTCAGAGACTACAGAGTGGGGATCCCAGCCACACATAATCTTGAAGCCTCTAACAATTCATTTGAAATGTATAATTTTGGGTTAGGTTTACTGCTATTAAAAATCTTGTGTGTGTGTGTGTGTGTGTGTGTGTGTGTGTATGTGCTCATGTTTCCATCCACTGAGCCACCTTACCATCCTTCCTGCTATCTCTACAATATATTTATACATGTATATAATGTATATAATCAGATTGGCCTTGTATTTAGGATTATTTATCACAGAGATCGGGACATACAGCTAATTCACCATACAGACAAAGGCTCAGAGCTTATCATGAGCTGGTTGAACTCATGAACCGAGGAGCCAAGTGTGCTGCATCGAATAGCAAAAAAGTTTCCTGGTAAATGTTGCCTTTTGCCCAAAGTAAGCTCTACTTTCCCCTTGTTCTCATGAAAACAAGTTCAGAAGACACCCCAAGGTAGGACCTTGGTGCTTGGCCACTTCCTGCTTTCAGAGAGCACACAGGAATCTCCTCTATTGTCTCCTCTACCTTCAGATGGAGCTGGGCCACTCTGCTGGAGCCATGTACCCTTCCTTATGGGACTTACCAGAGGGCACAGAAACAGAAAGATGGTTGACTGAGTCTGGGTGGAAAATACGTACCATAAGAAGCGTCAGTAGACACAAGCCAGTGCTTAAAAATCTCTGTCTCCCAGCTCTTCTGATGACATCCTAACAGTGATAGATTCTCCAATCTGTCACTTGGCCTTTAATCCTGTGATTAGACACTAATTTTTTTTGTAGATTGTGTTTATCTTCCTTAACCACTGTATAAACTTAATTACACACTTAATTAATCTCTAGGATTTCATCCCATATTTAAAAGCCTCTGTATTCCCCCTATCAACTAGGCAGCTCCCTGACCTTGAAGCTTCTCCAACCTGTTTATGAGCTGACCCCAAAATTGTGTCCTGGGGGCAGTTAGGTTGGGCTGCCTACACCATCTGGTTGAGATACTTGTAGACTCTCACAACTCAGTCTGGAGAGGACTTCTGGCTGAGCACAATTACTGCGAACTTGGAGAAAATGGCCTCAGAGAGAGACAAGGTTGATTTAGTTGAGGGAGAATATAGGAGGCTGAGTATGTCTTTGCTGGAAGGCTTTAAAGAACAGAATTCAATATAACAGGAACTCTTGGAGTCAAAGGTATTGGTTGTCAAGATCTCTCAGACCACCTTTGGGAATGAACTCAATGAAATCAAATCTCCCCATGCCACGGTTCCTCTAGAAGCATCCAAAGTAATACGATCAGGTATTCTTTAGAAATGAAGAGCACAAGCAAATAAGCCAACAAATAAAACTCCCAATGAATTGGAGAATAAGGAAGATAAAATTCCCACCAAATGTATTCACATGCGTAGTAAGTTCATACTGTACAGCAAAACACATAGTACAGTACAAATTGTACTGGCTTTTTAACCGAGTGGCAGATGTTTCCAACATCCACTGGGGTTTTTCAGTTATTTGCTTAAGGTTAGTGGCGTGAGCAGCAGAGAGTATTCAAACAGAGACCCAGGAACTGAGTTTCTTGCCATCTTGGATGACATCGAGATGACTCATGTTCACATTGTTACTACTAAATGGGAGTGTCTGGAGGTGGTGGAGGAGTTTACCCGAGCCTCACAGAGATGACATGAAACAGCCCCATGATTGAGAACATGATTTCACCTCTCCCACTGCAGGTTTTATCAATGGTATGTGGCCTGTGTGGCTATTTGCTTACACTTCTCAGCTGTTAGCACTGTATTTTCCAAAGCTGTAACAAATGGAATTCTTTAAAAAAATATGTCAGGAGAGAATTTAAAGTGGTTTTTTCATTTTTATGTTTCGGAAGTAAAATGCAGTGTGAGGCCGAAACTCTTCGGGTTATGCATCTGGGAGACTGTCAGCAAGATGGGAGAAAAGTCAGTGTAAGGCCAAGTGATGGTTCATCATCCCTGTTCCAAGGCCTGGTGTGTTGAGGTGGATGAGAAATGCGGCAGGACAATCTGGACGCCTCCCCACCTCTCCTATGCTACTGCAGGATGGGGTAGAAAGATGAATCAGACAGAGGACCATGAGGTATTCTGCAGGGGTGAATTGAGGTAACATGTTTTAAGGATGGACAGAGAAATCCTGGAGGGAAACCAGCAGGATGGGATGACTTAGGTGAGCAGGTAGGACAACCAGATCAAGGAAGGGTCTTAGGACAGACTGAAAGAACCAAAACTCTAGAGTTTCAGAAGCAGTCAGAGATGAAAGAGGTAGAGAAAGAAGGAATGGGAATCTGCTGAGGGGAGACTTACATGGAGAGGGTAGAAGAGTGACAGGGGAGTCCTTCTGTCAAAGGTAAGGACCAATCATCCCAGGGACACATGTGAGGTCCCCAAGCTAAGACTCTCACATGTATTTTTTCCTCTGCTTCTTGCAGCACCTACAACCACAGAGGAAAAGGACATGCTCCAAAGACAGTATAGGGCAGGGAGGAAGAGAGAGAGACTGGGGACTGGGCATGCGAGAGTCTTCCTTCCATTTCTTTGCTGGCCCATAAGGACAGACATACCCATAGCCAGGAGGGATTTCTGAAAGAAACTTAGGCTGCCTTGTATTTCACAGGCTTTTGTCTGCTCCAAGACCTTTCATGTTAGGTCACAGTTCTACCCACTGGGGGCCAGTCCCTGTACAACTTGGCCATAAACCGGTGACTCTTACTAACATGAGAGACCCTGTGTCCACAGACTTTCCCATTATTGTTGTTGTTTTACTTTTTCTAGACTTTTTTTGTGTTAGGGTCTCATGTATCCCAGGCTAGCTTCAAACTTGCTAGGCAGCTGAAGATGACCTTGAAATTTTGATCCTCCTCCCTCCACCTCTAAAGTGCTGGGATTAAATGCATACCACCATGCCTAGTTTACTCAGTGCTGGGGATCGAACCCATGGCTTTGTGCATGCCCAGTAAGCACTCTGTTGAATAAGCCATTTGCCCAGGCCTACAGACTTTCATTGAGCTGGTGGCTTGTGGTGAAATCTGTCCAGAACTGAAGAGACCAAGATGACTCCATGACCCAAGGTAAGAAACATAGCCCTAGAAAGGTTGTTAGTTCTTGAATGGGTAACCTTATGCCTTCCCATCATACCACTCTAGGAGCCCAGCCAATGGAAGGACCTTGGAGAGGCTGCACAGAGCAAGGACACAGGGATCCCCAAGGCAGTTTTCTGATCTTCCAGGAACTGTATTGGAAAGAACATGCTAATAAAATGCCAGCACTGTGGCTGAGGAGTTACAAGGGCAACAACTCCAGGCAGCTCTAGGAAAGCCAATTTGCAGCACAGACTTCTAAAACTCCAGGCATGGTTAGATACAATTTAATCTTGAGTCAAACGGAGGTGACCTCCTGAACCCAGTAGGTCACCTCCAAACTCAAATTACAAGTCAACAGTACAACCTGGCTACAGTGCATATTTCACAAGCATCAGCATATCAACTTCTCTGCTATGAGAACACAATCTTTAGAAGAGGCTGTGTCCTGTGACCAAAACACTAAAGCTGCCTAAAAACAAACAAACAAACAAAAAACCCTAATGCTTTCCCCTCACTCCATTAGGTTTGTGCATCTGCTATAAAAGTGGAGGCAATTTAAGCCCTCAGTGATGTGACTCATCAGGTTAGATAATTGCATTTGTGGTGGATTACTTAAACAGCTGCCAACAATCCCCATCCCAGCAGCTCCTGGATGGAGAGGCAGACTGAGCAGGCTGTGTCCTGGGGCTGGGCGTGCACCCAGTCAGGCTGTACCTGCAGAGATGGCTAGAAGGCAGAGGGGGTATGCCTTCTGCTTTAATAGAACAGGCTGGCAAGTACTAGCCAGACTGAAAGCAGGAAGGTGCCAGAAGGAGAGAGGAAGTCAACAGAGAAGTGCTGTGGTCCAAGAGAGCCCTGGTGTGTGTGTGGGGGGGGGNGGGGGGGGGCAGGGATGAAGAGAAGGATGAAGGTTGGAGCTGAGAAAGGGCAAGGAATGGTGAGTCTTCTCAAATGGCTGATTAGGAGGCAGAGAGGCCACTGTAACTAACGTACACTAGAAAACCAAGTGACCAGGACAGCAGCAGAAAAGTGAGTGATGGGGAAGGTTTGGGGCATGACATTTTCCTGGGAGGCTGAGGCAGCTGATCTTTCAACAATCCCTGGGAACAGACTAACACAGAGAGACCTGCTACAGTTTGCATTGTTAGCACGCCTTCAAAGCCCACAGGATAGGTGCTTGGTTTCCAGGAAACCTTTTGTGTGGGACTTGTGTAGGCCAACGAGGTCTACCTTTGAGGGAGATCATGGCCTCAGCTCTTTCTTGATTTCTCTTCCTGGTCCTGGAGTATGTGGCTTTGTTCCACTACTCCTCCTGCCCCACTATGATGAGCTGCCCTACTAAAGACCCCAAACAACAGGGACAGTTGATCGGGAGCAAATCCCTTTCAAACAGTGAGCCAACACAAACCCTTTCACTTTACAAATGGATTGTTTCCCGTATTTCTTCTGGTGTGGAGGGAAAGCTTGCGATCGTGTGGTTGCTTCAGTAAGCTTTATGGTTTTTGTCTTTTGGTTTGCTTCACTTAAAGGTTGTGAATGCATGTAACCCTGTGTCTCAGCACGAATGGAAACAGCCTGTGAGTGTCCCGCAAAACACTGGCGGATAAGACCATGCCTAGCACAATACATCTCTTTTGTGGATCTGCTCGTCCATGGCTGTGCTTTTTATTTGCCTACATCCAAGCAAGGTGTGTATTAAGTCAATGAAATGCTTATAGAACACGAGCTGAAGTCTGGGGTGCAGTGCTTCTCTGTGCTATTATTACTCAGGAAGTTTAGCTTTCTGCAAAAGCAAAGGACAGGGTCGGAATGCCCAAAAGGAGACAAATGTTTAGACTGAAGACCCTGCTTCCGTGGCTCTCGTTGACTGCTTTCAATTTCCAGCAAACCTGAAGCACCTCCTTAGGAGACTCTTGTAGGACATTTAGAAACCTCCTTAATACAGCAACCAGACAGAGACCGCAAGGAGGGAGGAGACAAAGACACTCACCTCTCATGCATCTTCATTTCAGTCACCCTTGACCTTTATTTTGACCCAAAGACTATGTTTAAAAATTGAGAAATGGTATAAACAGTTTTAAAGGCTTTCAATTTCAGTTTTCTGGACTTGTGAGATTTATCTATATAAATACTTTATTTCCCTTTACCTGTTTTTTTTTTATATATAAATTTAATAGCAGTTTTCACAAGTCTTTCCTTGTGCTTGGTTCCTATGAAATTCCAATAGTCAGATGAATTTTATGCCTGGGAAAAGTACTTTAGGTTATCAGCCTGGAGTGACACCGGCTTTAGAGGTGGGAGCAGTGGAGGCAGGTCAAAGCTTGTAGCAATAATATCAAACAATTTGGCAATAATGTCAAATGGTACAAAAGCATTTTGATTCCAAAATTGCATTTCTGAGTACGTATACTGGGAAAACATTCAATGTGATTCAAGCTATGTGAATGAGCAGGTGCGTAGTACACTTATGGGTAGTGGGAACTGAGCAGCCTAGGGCAAAAAAAGTCCACCTGTTTCCTGAAGGGTTATATCTCCATTAAAATCAAATTTAAAAATTACATACACATCCCCAATATATATATATATATACTATATATGTATGTATGTATATGTATGTATTATGTGTGTATCTGAGTGGGTATGTCTGTGCGGGGAGTGCACGGCCCACCTGCAGAGGCCAAAGGGGGATGCTGAGTGTCCTGTTCTCAGTCTCTATCTTATTCCCTGAGACAGTACATCTCACTGTACCCAAAGCTCACCCTTTTGGTTAGGCTGGCCAGTCAGCAAGCTCCTATGATCCATCTGTTTCCTGTCCCAGCACTATTATGTGTCACTATGCTGGGGTAGGCTTTTTTTAAAAACAAAACAAAACAAAACAAAACCAAACAAACAAACCAAACAAGTATTCTAGGGATTTAAACTCAGGTCTTCATGCTTCCACAGAAAATGCTCTAAACTCATTAAGCCCTCATTCCAGCTTCAAGGGACTTTAACATAGGATTTAGTGTTCGGTCCATATAAACATCAGTAGGGACAGCTAGAAACTGAGGGCCCCAAAGAGGAAGACAGATGATGACAGATTCTTCAGTAAGGATGGTCACAGACTTTCTTTGAGCTGTGGAGAACTGTTGTGTGCGTCACCTTTAGCAATGGAATCATCCGTGAATGCCTTCCAGTCTTCTTTGTCTGTCCCTCCAGTCCTCACTCTCTTTGCACCTGTACATCCTTACCATTTGGAAGCTCCGGGTGGAGTGGAATTCACACTGCATCATGTCAAAGAAGATGGGGATGGTGGCTTTCCGAAGTTCCGTCTCAGGAATCAATGTCATTTCCAGTATCGGGCCGACCATTTCTGGGATGAATTTTATCTTGTGTTGACCTTTCAATAGAGAAATGCGACATCTATTAACTTAAAAAGAAGGGGTGGATTTCCAGAACGGGCTTAAGAACACAGCAACGCAGACCCAGTGGTTTTGAATGGGAGCCTCCATGGTTGTGAACCTGATCTTGCTTGGAAGGAGTTTGAGCACTTCAAGTCACGTGTAGACTGAAGGCTGAGGAGACGGCTCAGTAGGTACAACATTTGCCACGTGAGCATGCAGCTTGGAGTTCAGAACCAGAGTACCCACATAAAAGCTGGAGAGGCAAGGCAGCACTTGGGGATCCAGCACACGAGAGGCAGAGATCTGATCCCTGGGGCAGGGTGGTGAGCCAAACTAGCAGACATAGCAAGCTCTCTGTTCAGTGAGAGACTCTGCCTCGGTCAATAAAGCAGAGGGCATGAAGATGGGTTTCACACACATGGAACACATGAGGACGCCAAGCTCATATACACATACAAAAAATAAAAAAGTAAATGGAATCCCTAGTGCTACATGGGGAGCTAATTAAAGACACATTGACTTTGTGTATTACACAAGGGCAGGGATGGCCCATTCTCCTCATCTGTAGAGAGGAGTTGCAAAGGTTGAATTGTGAGGAAAGCATGAGCAAGCAATGACACACTAGCCTCTAAGTGTGTCTCAGGTCAGCAAGATGGCACAGTAGGTAAAGGTGTTTGTCACCAAGTCTCATGACCCAAGTACGATCCCAGAACCCACATAAAGATAGGAGAGAGCGGGCCCTCCAGTGTTATTCTCATCTCCACTCACATGTCATGGCATGTATCTCCCCCCACCAAATCAGGTATGCACATACAATAACAATAAAAAATAATATTGAGAAACTTGTCACATGTAAGCATGTCTTATTCAGTGTGTGGTGATATTTAGAGGTACTACTGTATTCTTTTAGAGCAGTTGTTTCGATGTTTGTTTTGAGACAAACTCTCCCTATATATTGATCAGAGAGGCTGGTTTTGCAAGAAGTCAATCGCAGCACATAAGTCAAGGGCATGGTCACCATCTGCTACTCAGTCAGACAGAGCAGGGGACTGGGGCTGGGAGAGCCAGCATCTGACAAGCATGGGAGCTGACCCAGGGAGTTCCAGATCCCTTCTGTCTCCTAGGTGGTGTGCAGGGGTGTGGTTCATTCGGTACCTGGGGAACTACACAATGACTTATGAAGCGCTCTGAATGACTGCAGTCAAAGCACACAGAGAGCCCGCTGGGGCATGGGACTGCAGAAACAGTAGGGTCTACCACCTCAGGCTGCTGCTGGATAGGGAAGCATTTATGCTGTTCTTTAGAACAGCTTTGTTGGGCTAAAGAGATAAAAAGCTTGCCTTGCAAGCCTGAAGACCTGAGTTCCATCCTCAGAATTTAAAATAATAGAAAACAAACCTGTGGTGGGTGGAATACATTTGTATTCCCTGCACTGGGGACGTGGACGGAGGGGATTCCTAGGGATCATTGGCCAGCCAAAGCTGCTTAGTGAGCTCCAGGCCCCTCTGTCTGGGTTGTCACTGAACTCAGGATGATTGTGGGATGGCATAAATGGCATAGATACACAGAGCTTGATGAAAGCCAGGGATGGCAGGGGGAGAAAGCAGTGGCAATCCCCAGTTCACACCCCCTGCTGGTGTGGAGTGAGGTTACTAGATATCTGCACAGAGGCAGGCTGGCTGTGATGGCTAATCACCGTGGTCAGCCCCCAACATCTGGAATCAGCTCAAGCAGCTGGGCACACCTGTGAGGGATTTTTCTTGACTAGATTATTGGAAGTGGGAAGACCCACCCTAAATCTGGGCCACATAGTGGCAACCCATAGAAAAGGACATGGAAAAAGAAAACATTTGCTTTTTGCCTGCCTGCCCTCACTCTTGCTGCCAAGCTCATCTATTCTGTTGCTGAGGGATTCCTCTGCTGGTATTAGAACCTACTTCTTTGAGAAGGAACACACTGAAGAACAGCAGCTCTCTAGGTCCTCCCTGGGATGCCAGCACAAGGCTGGGGCTGCTGAGACATCCAGTTTTATGGACTGAACAATTATGAGAGTCTTGAAACAGCCACATGGGACTAACATAAGATCACAACCCATAAGCCACTAACACACACACACACACACACACACACACACGCACATGCGCACATAGTTGTCCTATCAGTTCTGTTCCTTTAGAGAACACTGACTAATACATCAGCCTGCTGAGGGGACACGATGAGGCAGGAGTGCTGCTCCTAGGCGGCGACCTCTCATCTTTCATTACAGAACACTTCCTTTATCTTCAAGCCACTGCACTGTAACTAACATTGTCTCATTCCAGCACATAACACGAGAGTGCATGAAAAACGATATGCCTGAAGGAGTTATTTGTGACATTTTCTTATTAACACCAGCCAGCTGATCTGCAGTTAATTAATGTTATTAATACTTTGACACAATCGGGAAATACAATATAGAATTTGCTTTTCTTTATAGCTCAACAAACGCAGATTTCTGTCAAGAGAGTCATTAAGTAAATGTGTCTATTATAAATAACCATACATAAGAAAGTAGACTATTCTCATAAGCCAAAACATGATTTTTATGGAATGGACACAGGTACAAAATGTAATCTCTGTTAAGGAATCTGAATTTAATTAGAATCCAAATTTCCAACTTTGGCTCAATAGTTAGCATCTTGTCTGAAGCTGCAATGGTGCGATTCTGCCCATTTCCCTCAATGCTTAACACTTCTGAAAGGCATGCAAGTGCTGCAAAGCGGTCCCCTGAAAGTACCATTATATTCAATTTCTCAGGTGACATTTTCCTTGTATTATGCCTAAAAGATGTCAGAGCCAATGCTTCAGAAAACAGCAGATCGTGACAGCAAGTTGTTCATCAGCTGTAATTTCGGGTGTCATAAAGTTCTAGCTGTCACTCTCAGCTTTTATTGTCCCTAGCTGGGAAGATCAGACAAGGCAGATCAAATGGTTGCAAGAGCAGCCATTGGAAAACTAAGCTACAAAAAAAGGGGGGAGCTTCATCCCTGTGGATCATCACCCTTCCTTTTAGTACAGAAAACACACCAGGCTAGCATAGCCTGAGACCTCTGAGGACAGAGCTGTCACAAGTCCACAGTCCCTGAGTTAGTAAGGTGAGTAGAGCTTTCTGATGCTCACTATTTATTTGTTTAATTATTGTGAGGGTTTCCCCTGATGCACATCAAGCTAAAGTCTCTAATGATGGACCTGAATGTGGTTCAATGAAAGTCAAGGGATTTCATGCATTTTTCCCCCTTTTGGAGAGAAAGGAAAAACAGGATGATTGTGGTTTAAATGAGCAATGTCCCCTCAGCTCAGGTATGTGAACACTTGGTCTCTAGTCAATGGCCCTGTTTGGGAAGATTATGAAACCTGTAGGAGGTGCAGCCTTGCTGGAGGAAGTATATTCCTGGGGGCAGGCTCTGAGAGTTTGTAGCCTTGCTTCACTTCCAGTTTGCTTTCTCAGCTTCCTGGGTGTAGATGGAAATATGATCTCCCAGCTTCCCATTCCAGTAGCCTGCTGCCACACCGTCTCTGCCACGATGGACTGTCTCTCTGGACCCTTAGGTACCATAGACCCTTTCTTCCATAAGCTGCTTTTTTGGTCATGGTGTTTCATGACAACAACAGAAAAGTAGCAGAGGTTCTAATAACCACGGTGCAAGGAAACATTCTACCTTCGGCCTCCTAGCTGTATTCTCTACCTATTTCAGACCTGCCTGGAATTTCTATTCTCGTCACAGGGTGCGGTGCTAATGCCTCCAAAAGTGACACCTGGCTTTCATGGAAGCCAGGTATTTCCCAGTCAGTACCGTCCCCATTGTCTGTCTGGATGTTCACCTCGGCACATCTGATGTTCAGGAATCCGGCCACTGGCCAGGGTCTTATTGTGGGAAAATTGTGCACACCAAAGGACCACAGAACAGAACCTCTGCTGGGTCCATCATACAGTATCTGGGTTTAATGAAAAGCTGCCAGCTTTCACATTCCCAAAAACACCAGCGAAGGGGATCCTTGCATTAAAAAAAAGTGCTCAAGCCAAAAAAGGCCAAAGCAAGGCCTCTCTGTGAGGGCTGCTGAGGCACATCTGTGGGAGACACCCCTCTCCAAAGACCACACAGATCCCTGGAGGGGGGAGGGAAGGCATCCGGTGCATTGGTAGAGTGACAGGTGACTAATTCTAAGGTGAGGAACACATCTGATCCGACTTCTATTTTTATTTTCTTGGCAGAACTGGCTGCATGTGCCTGCCAAGAAATTCCCAAACCTGAGCCCACTGGAAAAAAAAAAAAGAAAGAAAGAAAACAGGAAGCTATGTGGAAAATAGGTTGTGCACATCCTGGGAAATCATGATGGGCTGCTAGGAGTTTGGAGAGTGGCAGCCTGCACAGCGCTATTGGCAGGCAGGCCTGAACACTGGAGCACCACAGCAGAAAGGGTCCTTGCTGGCCACGGTGACCCTACAGATTCCAGGAGGAGCAAAGGGCTTATTATTTGCCCAAAGGAAAACAAAACCAAACACAATCCTACGAGATTCTCAGTTATTTGCATAGCAGTTGTCCTTTCAGGTAGATGACAAATCCTTGCTCTTTAATTGGCCAAGGTCACGACTTCCTTTTGATCTCCTGCTTGTTCTTATGCCCAAGCTGATGTTTGCTGTTGATGAGCAAGCTTTGAAACCCTCAGGCGTTAGCTATGTGTTCACATTAGGGAGTAACAATAAGGGGGAAGGGGCTCCTCCTCAGTTAGCTTCATTCTTGGCACGCTGAAGCCAAAGTCTCTGCTGCTAGTCTCATCTTAGGAGAACATAATGGCAGATGTTGTCAAGAGAGTCCACCACTCTGGGACAGAAAAGTCTAAGACTGAAGGCTCCCAAGGAATCTCTAGGAGAACTTCAATCTTCCCAAAGCCCATCTTTCCTTCCTTCGTGGCTGTCGCCGCAAACATGGAAAGAAATAGGGTGGGTTCAAAGTCAACCTCTGGAGCTTCAGAGGCACCACTGACAATACTTAAAAGGGAACATGTAATTTGGCTGCTGGAGGAGGGAGAGAGATCTTCCTTGCTACAGCGATGGGCAAGGTGCACCTGCTCCTGGAAATAATCCTCATCCGCGCTTCTGTAAGAGCCTTAACGAAACCCACTGAGTAACTCCAAACAGATAAAAAAAAAGGGCATAAAAGTGTGTGTGTGTGTATGTGTGCACACGCGCGTGTGGGCGGGGGAAGGGTATTAGTGGAAGTGAGAGAGAGAGAAAGAGAGGGTAGTGGGAGTGAATATTTTCAAAGAAGCCTGTACATGTATAAAACAATAAACTCAGTGTTACATATAATTGAGATATTAGAATAAAACTTTAAAAATAAAAGCACAAAGATCAGGGTCAGCATTAAAAATATAAGATAGGAAAACATACTGCTAAAAGCAAAACAAAACAAAAACACAACTCTCAAAACCAAAATTAAGACATACAAACTGGAAAGGCAAGAAGACCCACAGGTTAGGATAATCTCTGGCCAGCTAGAGCCAGGGCTCAGTACTGAAGTTCCCTCAGTTCCCACCAGTGACCCTGTCCCTGCAGGACTCCAGCAGGATACTGGAGGTGCCTAGGACAGCAGCCACTGCTTGTCAAGGAAGAAGGGGGTCATCTCATTGAACACGGATCCCTGAGACCTCTACTTGGGTGACCTCAGGATCTCTTTTCTTTTCTCTTTTTTTGCTGTAATAAAGACGGAGTCCAGGTCCTTGTGCATGCAAGCCTATGTCCAGAGGAACCAAAGGGACAGACCCACAGTGCAGCCTGGCAAGTGGAACAGAACTTATCCTTTTGGATGCTGGGCCTAGAGAGGATCTGAACTCCCCGTCACTGGGCGGAGAACTACAGTGTGAGCTGCCCAGTGGCATGTCTCTTTGCCTCTCGTCACTCTCCTCCTCACAGCTAACACACTAGGTTCTGCCTGGCATGAGTCTGCCCATCAAGCTTTCCAGGGCAAGTGACATTTATCTCTTAGCAGTTTTGAGAGGAAACAGAAAAATTGGTTAATATGACCCATGGACTGCCCCTTCTCTGTTTCAAAAGCCCCAGTATGTCATTACTGAGCCCACTAGGTACATGTCACAGGATTATTTGGCTTCAGCATTGGAAGTTTTCTGACAAATTTTGCCTAGCCATCATAATGTATAAACTAGACTGCCGAATGAAAGGAGCACAGAAGGATCTAGTCACATGACAGAGGTCACAGAAGCAGGACAGGGTAGGTTAGTGGAGAAATAAAACTCAGCATGACTTAGCAAACTACCCACTCCATCCCCAGGTTCATAGGCCACCTCAGAGATGGCAGAAAGTCAGGAAAGGCAGGATCACCCCTGTAAGGTCCATGTTGCAGAGATCAGCAGGCTGGAATGCCAAGAGACAGGCCTTAGGTCCTCCCTACACAGGCTGTCAAGTTAAAGTCTTACAGAGACTGTCCCTGAAGGGTCCTCAGCCTGCTCCAATTCTGATACCCAATATACACGGGGTGGTGCAGGTTCTGCAAGCAGGGGTGCATACAGCAGACACAGCTGCCCTGACAGCTCTGCACTTCCAACAGGAAACTCTACCCTGCGGCTCTAAGCCCAGGAGCTGGGCTGGTACCTCAAGTCAAACACTTATGCTATTAGCATTGCCTAAATACGACCTATAGAGTAACATCACCTATACGATAATATCACCCATAGAGTTTCTCACAGTCTCATTTTCCCAGGCATTTCACATCTCTATTTCAGGTAAAGATCCACTTGAGAAACCAAAATCAAAACCAAAATATCTAGCTGGGTATGGTGACACACATCTGCAAAGCCAACACTTAGGAAGCTGAGGTGGTCTAGACTGGGTACACAGTAAGACTCTCATCTAAAAATTCAACAATATCAATGAAAAAAAGGAGGAAAGAGCTCTATTTTTCATCTAAACAGAAAGACAAAGAGCACTGGGAAAGTCTGACTTTCCCTGCAGATGATATAGCATTTCCCTTCCCACATCTGACACCGAGAGCTCGGAAGGGCGAGGCATCAAAAGGGACAATAAGAATCTTGTTCAGGTTGTTAAGAAGTCACTTTGACCCTGCTGATCATAGTAACAGTGGCAGCCCTACAAAGTCTACTCCTGCCTGCCTCAGGGTATCCAGGTGTGTGATGTAATCCAATACCTACTTTCATCAAAAACCATGCTTCCCTTAGTCTTCCTAGCCATACTTGTCAGGTACTATGCTGATACCTCATGATCTCCAGGTACCTGGGTAACCCCAACATGGTCTGGGATACTGTGATACAAGCTCTGAGAGCAGAAGGCAGAGGGCTCTAAGGACTTAGTATCATGACCAGGCCCCCAGCAGGAACATTGAAAACAGAAGTCAAGTTCTTGTTACTCACTACTTTTGTTAAGAAACTTATCTATGAGAAAAATCACGTCCTATTGGTTTTTAAAACATATTTTTATCGCATTTATATATCTTTAATATTTTGTTTTTATGTATATGAGTGTTTTGCCTGCATGTATATCTGCATACCACATGCATAAAGTGCCTGGGGTGGAAGCAGGAGGGTGTTAGATCCCTGGGATTGGAGTTAAAGGTAGTTGTGAGCCATCCTGTGGGTGCTGGGAATCAAAACCAGGTCCTCTGAAAGATTAGTCAATGTTCTTAACCACTGAGCTATCTCTCCAGCCCCCATTTATTTGTTTGTTTGTGTGTGTGTGCACGTGTGTGCATGTGTACATGCGTGCGTGTGTGCATGTACATTTGAATGCAAGTGCGTCATGGTATAGGCAGAAGAAAACTTGCTGGGGTTGGTTCTCTCTTTCAACCACATGAGTCTCAGGATCAAATTCAGGTCATCGGGCTTTCTGGGAAGCTCCGTTAGCTGCAGAGTCACCTTGCTGGCCGTTGGTTAAGATTAATAGAGAGTTCCTAGTTGTGACTGATGAAACGTACTGGGATCACTGTGTTAAGGGATTCCTGGATAAAGTTATATTCATTTTATATTATCATTAAACAGATCTCTCGCTGCTTTGATCACACCAGCACACCCTGCTACCACCACCTGGTGGCAGGGTAAGCAAATGCGGAGTTGGAGTATATGAAAAACCCTCTTAGAAGGTAGATTCTGCACAACTGAACACAGTGAGTGATGGCAAATGTCACGTGGTCTGGCAAATGAATTAGACAGAGCAAATCCACACCTAAGCAGAGAGTACTTCAGAGCAACAGCAGTCCAAGCTATGTGTCTGTCTACCTGATACCAGGGTAAACTTTCTTGATTTCCTTATTTGGCCCAGAGAATCATTTTTCTCCATTTTAATCTGCTTTCCTTACTGAAAATGGATCTGAGCAAGGAACAGTGATTACTATCCCAGGAAGAGAAGGAATTGAGGACTTATCCCAAAGGGGTTGGGGAGATGGCTTTGTTGGTAAAGTACCTGCCATGCAATCACGAGGAGGACCTGAGTTCAAACCCAGAACCATACAAAACAAATCTGGTGGCTCATGCTTGTAATCCCAGTGCTGGGGAAGTGGAGACAAGTGGATCCCTGGGGCCTGAGAAGCAGGACCTAGCCAACTTGGCAAGTTACAAGTCAATGAGAGATCCTGCTCGAAAATCCAGTGGGCAGTCCTAAGGAACAAAGACTGAACCATCGTTTCCATGTGCACACATGTATGCACACATACATTGTATCAACACTGAGAAATGGGGCCAATATCACAACGCAGAAGGAACTCAAGGTGCTCACTCCACCCCCAAGATGACATCCAGCTACTCACCCAGGTTGTACCACATGTCTCTGATCTCGAAGCCAATCTGTCTCCTCATGTCTCCATACCTAGACACCAGGGAAAGAAAGATGTCATGTCAGTCTACAGAGCCTCTGGAAGTCAAACTCCAAGCTTGCAGAGTTCCAATGACATCTGCCAGCAGCAGGATTTCAAGGAGAGCTCCAGGAGGGAACCCGGCTCATCCCAGACAACAGCGCATTGCTGAGAGCACACAGAGAAGCTGTGACGAACACCCAAAGCATCTTGTGTTCTTCAGTCACATGGCTCCTGGGCCTAAGGGAGTTTGTTTTCCATGCATGCTGCTGTTAGCACAACCAGACACCCCAGAGCATTCTATCCACAGAAGCAGCAGCCTCCCTACAGGAAAATGAAACCCTAGAGTCAGGGAAGGCTGCTTCCAAATTTTCCTCATTCTTCTATATCATTTTAAATGTAAGCAAGAGCTTAACACCCAAATATGTCAACAAACATTCCACCAGGTTTTGTTTATCTGGGAAAATAAATGCTAATTTTCCTCCCGGTGGGCGAAGAGAGGAGGTGTGTGTTTCATGAGTAAACAGAATTTGATGCTTCAGAAGATAAACCTTTATTAGTTTGTGAGCAATTCAACTTTTTCTTTTAGTGCCTAAGGAAAAAGCTGATTATATTAAAAATAATAATTTGCAAAATTATCATACAGCATTGCAGCTGAGCAGCTGGATCGTTGAGCTTGCTCCGTTTGTCCTTGTGGCAGCTGAGGTGCCAACGAAAGCTGATCACAGATGATGGTGTCCTGGCTCTTCAGGCAAACATCCTGGCTGCTAAACTAACAGCTCCCAGCTGGATGCCACCTTATTAAAGTCTCTGGTGCCCTAAACACCTGTCTGTCACTCACAACAGAGGGGTTACAGAGGCATGTTCATCTCAGCAGTGGAGAAAAATTATAATCCATACTACATAGACAATTCCTTTGTGAGGTATCAGGTATATACAGATATAGGCATATGTATGTTTATATAATACACATACTCCTTTCCATGTATACACACACATATATGCAAGTATATATACTCTTTCCATATTATATAATTATATAAAGAAAACAGAAAGTGGGATATGAGAGGGGATGAAATCTAAAGGGAGGGAAAAATAAGAGAGGGTAATGGTATAAGTTAAAAAAAATAGAAGTGAGACTGAATGGGGGTAGGAAGGAAATTAAAGGAAGGTCTTGGGGAAGGGCGAAGTGAGGGTGTATAAGAACAAACTAATGATATATACGTATATGTGTATATGTATACATGTGTATATGTGTGTGTATATACCACTACTTTGTATGCCAGCTAATGTATATATATGATGTATATNAAGAACAAACTAATGATATATACGTATATGTGTATATGTATACATGTGTATATGTGTGTGTATATACCACTACTTTGTATGCCAGCTAATGTATATATATGATGTATATCCTTTCCTGGTTCCTAGCTGGGACATGCAGACCGTAGCCCAACAAGCCAGCAAGAACAGACAGGTATTCTCAGTAAATCAGGGACTCTCAGCCAGCACTGAATTCGCTGTCAGTGATAGGAGGTCTGATCTAGCCAGTGAAGACACACTACCAACAAACCCTGCAAGTCTGGGATCATGGGTGACAGGGACACACCCTTCCACTCTTGACTCTCCCTTCAAATTGCTCAAGGGTTCTGGGACCTGAACACATTAAATTGACCATCATTTTGAGGTTTCTCAGCAGCCACTGCCACCTGGGTCCTGGCAAGATGCAATTGGTATCGTGGCAACCTGGCATCTTCTGACATTTAGTGGGGGAGAGGGAACACATTCAGATCCAGCTGTGACTTTTCTTCTGAGGTTAATGGACTAGTTACTTCTAGCTACAAGGCCTCAGACAAGACTGGGACACACAGCATTCTGGCAGGTGGCTGTCGAAATCAAATGCCCTCTAGGCTCCTACGGTCATATGTTCATTCCCTCAACCCACTAATGATGCCAGTGATACCAAAAGTGGAAACATTAGCTCCAGCATTGAACATCTTTCATCCATGCTACGGGGAGGATTTCTTTCTCAAAACACAAGACCGTCTAACAGTAGGCTCCGTGGGTGTCTCTGTTTCTCTGACCTCAACTCTTTTTCTCTGGTCCTCTACTGATTATAATTCTAACAGTCTAAAGGACACCCTGGGGTTTATTTTGCCAGCTGCAGGTTTAACATTTGTGACTCATGGTGGTGACCTGCTTTTCTCCAGCTGCTGTGAGAATTAAGAGTTCTATGCCTGCTCGTCAGAACGATGCTTCTCCCATGCTGAAGGGCGGTGAAAGCTGTGGGTTTCTCCTCTCACTTCTGCTTTCTGGACCCAGGTGATGATTAGGCATGGCAGTATTTGAGAACCAGGGGATTGGCAATGATCAGAGCAGGCGATTCTCATGAGAGCCAGGCCCACAGCACAAGGAGCTCAAAATACCATTTAACAGTCGAACAAGACAAGACACCTGGAAACCAAGACTGGAAGGAGGGAGTTGCAGGGTAGAGGGCAGGACTGGAGTTCCCTGGCAGTGGACTTGATCCTTCCTTTCCATTTAATAAGAAGGCAGATCTGATGAGTCTATACAAGCTTCCTAGTAATTCCCAAGCAGGGCAGCAGCTGTCACCAGACCTCAAGAGGGCTCGCAGGAAACGCTTCTACCTTCTTCTCTTGGAAGAGAAAAATGATGATAATAGAGAGTGTCTGGTTGAAGCTCATTTCCTGGCGGCAGACCTTGGAACTGAGGGCAACAATGGAGATCGCAGTTAGGTGACTCGCTCACAGTGCAGAGTCAGGGAACTGGCCCAAGCCTGGAGGGGAAACTCTGGACGACTTGGCTTGGGTTACAGGGCAGAGAGAAGGGAGTCCAGGTCCTCAGATCATAAGCCCACATTGTTTCCTGCTTGGCACATACTCTCCTTCTTCCAAAGTGTTCCCATCTCTTACTATTCTTACAGGGCCAGGTCACTCTTCCAACAAGGAGCGCAGGACTCATGGTGTTGAGGAGATGAACCTTAGCTCCACCAAGTCAGAAGGACAAAGAGCTGAGTGACCTCATTCCTGTGTGTCCACAAGTGAGCATAGGAAAGCTGGCTTGAGAAGGTGCTTTTCCCTATTCCAGGAAGTCTTAAGAGCCTACTCCGGCATCTTTAACCCAAGAAGAGAAAATTACATCCATCGCATTCAGATCTCATAAGGGATAAGGTCAACCAGAACCCAAACCTAAGTACAGTTGGGCAAACTACCTGGGCCCTCTGATCCTCACTTTCTCTGACACATAGGGAAGCAACTCTTGATGCTTGCCTTGGTGCTCTTCTGAATGCTAAGAGTACGGTGGAACTCACTTTGTCTCAGCTAACACTTTGGTGAAGAGATGCCAAAATTGAACAGGCTTGTCTTAACCACAGCATATTGCTCATGATTGCAAGGGCCATTAGAATGATTCATTTAGTCATCCCTTACTGAGAATGCCAACAAGACCCACAGGCCTCAGGAGGCCTATATCATGGCATGAGAGACAGCCTTCAGTCGCAGAACCACATAGCTTGTCTGCATATCTTACACACGATTCTTGCTGGTGGGACCTTACTTGGAAAT
Organism: Bramus lutescens; assembly: GCA_001685075.1. NCBI lineage: Eukaryota > Metazoa > Chordata > Mammalia > Rodentia > Cricetidae > Bramus > Bramus lutescens. Next base: position 161,090 of record LOEQ01001141.1, on the reverse strand, counting down.
AGGATCTGTACAATGTAACCTAGTTGTGATGAAGCCACAGTAGAGTAGACTGGGCCCTAAATGCAAGAAGTGCTGCTCCTAGGAGGAGGGCACGCTAAGAGTCACGGACACACAGGAAGACATGAAAAGAACATAATCTGGAGATATGCAGAGAACAGACTTATAACACAGGCCAGGGGATGCTGAGGCCTGGAGACAGCCGGCTGAAGTTAATAGAACCCTCCACCAGCAGAAGAACCTCCACTATCACCATCTTGATTTCAGACTTCTGTCCTCATAACTGCCGGACAACAGACTGCGACTCCCTGTGCTCTCTGTAATGGCAAGTGAACCTTGGGAACATACGCAATGATCCACCCACTTAGTCCCTGGCCCAGTAAATGATTAGAATCTGGAATCTGAAAAATGCTCCCCTAAGGAGAGAATAAAACAAGAACACTACGAGTGAGATGGGAGGGGCTCTGACATGTGACATGTGGGTGCAGGCGTCTAAAGCAGACAAGGAGCCAGGCTGGGGCGGGGCAGAAGCAAGCTTAGAATGGAGTTCTAGGGGAGAAGGAGATTAAATTCTTGAAGATGGAGTGCTGTGATTTGGACACTCTTGTCCCCAAAGGTCCATGTGCTGCAAGTTTGGTCTCCAAGGTAATAGGACAGAGAGATGGCAGACATTAAGACATTTAGATGTGGTTACATCATGAGAATACCACCCTCGGGGATGGAGAAATGTCTTTCAAGAGACTGGCTTGGTTCCCTCAAGATTGAGTTCATCAGATCTCTTGAGAGTGTGTTATATCTCCCAGGACAGAGTTAGGTCTCCAAGAATAGATTAGTCATGGGCAGAGTCCGTATTAATAAAGCAAATCTGCCTGCTTCTCTCTCTCAAGAGCGCTCCGCTGTACTCCTTGCTTCCCCTCCAGTCTTTGCTACCATGTGGTTATGCAGCATGAGACTCAGCAGAAGCTAGGAAAACGCTGGCCTCATGCCCTTGAAATCTCTGATCTCCAAAACGATGAGCTAATGGCAACCTTTTGACAAAGCACCCAAACTCTGTGTCAGTGACCAAGACACAGGTGAGGACCAACAGTGTTGAAGGAATTGAGGAGAGCAATCCAGAGCACTAAATGTCATAACCTGATTTAGTGACTTGTGACTTGGTCAGAGATTCTGGAGGAGTACAGCATCTGTGGCCAGAGGGTGCTACAGGGTAGATGGTTAGGACAACAGAGAAAGAAAGGAAAGATAACCAAGAAGTGGGCCTGTGGGTAGGATAAGGCATTTCTGTCTTAATGGAAAAACAAAACAAAAGAAACAAACAAAAAAAGTCCCACAATAGGCAGGAGGGGATAAGACTACTGGGAATGACCCTGTTAGACCCAGGCTGATGTGAGCATTCTGCCTGCATTAAGCTTTATCATGCTCCCCGGGACAATGCCTCATCAATGCATCTAATTAGCTTTGCCAATACAAAGGTGGCACAGGGCTACTGCTTATGAGGTTTGTTTCTCTGGGTCTCCCTCTAATTCTTGAAGTGAATTTACTCGGAACAATTTGACTCTTTTGGAAAAAAAAATAAGCATGAGGATTGAATCGATCATATTCTGCAATATAGAATCCTACCTTCTGATTAGACCATGTTGTAAAAAGGGACTTCTCACATCACATTTAATTCTTAGTTTCCCTCAAAATACCATCTCTGGTTTGGCACCTCAGAAGCCAGTTCCTGATGAAATGGGACAGTTTTGTTTTTGTGATGTTTTGGTTCAGCTGCAAAACAAGTCTTAAGAGGTTAAAGATTTCACAAGGAAAAATATGGGTAAGTATAAGAGTTGGGCTTGCCCTCCTCCTGCTGTGATGCCATTGTGAGAGGGAATTTCTTGCAAACATTTGCAAAAGCATTGTGCTTAGTGACATCCACCTTTAACCCCAGCACTCCTGAGGCAGAGGCAGGAGGATCCCTGTGCCTTTGAGATTAGCCTGATGTACAAAGTGAGTTCCAGGAAAGCCAGAAAAGACTGTGTCTCAAACAAACAAACAACAAAACAGAAACATGAAACAGCAATTCACGAATCCAGAACAAAGTTGGATTGAGAATGGAGTTCCCTTATCATGTGACATACTGATGTTGTCAAATGACTGTGAATTTAAAGTTAACTCTTCTGCATTGTATTTATATGTCCTGAACCCCAATAATGCAAAAAGCTTGGGAAGGGTGGATGAGAGTCCAAAGCAGCATTCTCCTGATGTCTGTCCCTGGGAGCCACCAGCACCAAGGATGTGTTAAGGTTTGGAATAGCAGCATTTTCTTATTATGGACTTAGATTCCTTGAGGTTTTTATTTTGAGGTTTATAAGCAAATCTTCCTCTTATTTGGTGGTTGATATACTCAGTTCTGCGTGGTGATACTTCATTTGTGTTTTAACGAATAAAGCTCGCCTGAAGATGACAGTGCACAGCTAAGCCACTAGAGGTCAGGCAGCGATGGCACACACCTTTAATCCTAGGATTTGGGAGACAGAGGCAGAAGGATCTCTGTTAGCTCAAGGCCACCCTGGGCTACACAAAATTGATCAAATCTGAAAGAGAAACAGAACTCACACAAAGGTGATCCCAGCACTTGGGATCACACACCTTTAATCCCAGCACTAGGGAGGAGGAGACAGGAGTGACATGGCTGGGTAGAGAGAATATAAGGTGGGAGGAGACAGGAGCTAAGATGCAGTCTGAGGATGCAGTCTGAAGATTAGTAGAGACAGGATCACTCCTTCAGTCTGTGGATTCAGTAGAGGTAAAAAGTCTCCCTAATGGCTGGCTGCACTGCTTCTCTGATCTTCAGGAAAGCTTTATTAAAACACAAAATGTCACTACAGTTCCGAGTATGGTGTGGTTTGCTTTTCTTTTTTGTGTGTGTCTTATACCCAGGTACTTAGGACATGAATAAGTAGGTCTTCTGATTCCAGAAACTTCTACTTTTATGAGCCATGGTGAGGCAGACCAGGCAGGGAAAAAAAGAAGACAGAGGTCGCCCACTCAGATGTGCCTGAGAGAAGCTGATAGGCCACACGTGGACAGTCCAGAGGGCAAGAATTAGAGGGCATGAATCTACCTCAGGCCCAAGGCTTTCCCCTAGACATAATTAAACATAAGTACCTAAGATCAGCTACTACCTCAGAACACTGGGATTAACTTCATATCTCTTCCCTCCGAGGAGCCAGCCCCCACCACTCCCTTATACTTCCAAGTCAGTGTATCTCTGCTAGAAGATTGGGCCATGTCCTTTGGGGTGCAATGCCAGTCAAGCAGGCAGACATCTCAGTTTTCATCTAACCCATGTCTAAAGTCCACACTACCTGGTAGCTTCTGCTCTCTAGGCTGTGCCCTGCAGGCCAGCCTCCAGCTTTCAAGGTCCTGGTAACAACTTTATGCTGTCCTGACTCCATTCACTGCTTTGGCCTAGCTTTCCACTAGACAATGAATGTCTTCCCCTTGGGATCCACTTTCCCTCCTTCCCTTGCATCAGGACCATACTTGCCTCAGCACAGAAGAGGCCTAATACTGTTCCAATAAAGAAGCTAAAGGGATGATATCTAGGGGCTCAATGCACCCAGTAAATTAAACGAGTTTGGGCAGGACGTTCTGAGATACTCCTAAAGCTGTTTACTATTTAGACGAATGCTTGAAAACATACTATCAGGTGACTAAGGCCATTAACACTGGTGGCACCCTCTATGAAGCTGATCTGATGTCTCTTTAGCTTATAAGTCATGTTGGGCTTATCATACACAGGAGCACACTGTGCCCTCGACGGGCAGGCACTGCCACATGTAGTCTATGGCCTAGTGAAGCCCAAATATCTCATGGAGTTTACAAAGAAAAATCAGGCTTTCCCCCTGAGAATTCCTTGAGAACACACAGAAGCATAGCCCGAGAGTCTCTTCATATCATGTCTAAGAGAGACAGGAAAACCTGATGGAGAGTCCCTGTGTGTTGCAGAAGGGGAGACACCAGACGGTTTTATTTAATTTCCTTTGACTCCGTGGCCTTTGACTCCATAGAGTCTCTGGAGATCAGGGTCTTGCTAAAGCAATCACTGTTGCTGCTCGAGTTTGGACTGTTAATATAGCAGCATGAGGACAGCCCAGCACAGAGCTACCACCCCGGTCGGTCTCCAAAGTGCTCAGCATCAAAACCTCCAGAAGCTGCATAGTATTTAAAAGCATCTCTTCCCCAGTAGGCATCTGTGGTGGTGTGAATGAAGATGGCCCACATAGGAAGTGACACTATTAGGAGGTGTGGACCTTGTTAGACGCAGTCATTGTGGAGGTGGGCTTTGAGGTCTCATATGCTCAAGCTATGCCCAGTGTGGTACTCAGTCTCTTTCTCTTGCCTGTGGATCAAGACGTAGGACTCTCAGCTCCTTCTCCAGCACCATACCTGCCTGTATGCTGCCATGTTCCACCCTGATGATAATGGACTGAACCTCTGAGATTGTAAGGCAGCCCCAGTGAAAGGTTTTCCTCTATAAGATTTGCTGTGGTCATGGTGTCTCTTCACAGCAGCAGAAACCCTAACTAAGATAGCATCCATCTCTAAGAGTAGGAAGTAGAGGTGCTTTATATTAAATGGCCTCTCAACTCAGCCAGCACTAGGTTTGGGTGCCAGAGCCTCCTCTCAGTGTGCACAACCCACATGGACTGATGAACAAATGGGACAAATGGTGAGAACCTGTGCGACAAGGAGCTGAGGTGGCCTCAGGGAGGTACACTGACAGCTGCTACTAAAATAGGGGTTCCTACTATCAGGAGAGCAACAACACAAGCAGTCCCTTCTCACGAGCCCTGTGACTGTCAGAAAGTGGGCACTTCGTGTAGGGTTAGTCTCCAGCATGAATAGCTGGTAAAAGTCTGTCCCTGGGCACAGGGGGCCATGCTGAGCAATTAAGTCCTGAAAAGGTTCCAAAGAGAGGCAATGTGCCAGCAGTCACAGGTGGGTGCTACCCTGCCCCAGTGTGCTTGGTTTGGCAGGTACATCTGTCAGTTCTAAATAATAGTCATTGTCTACATTTGTGGCTCTTGGGGTCAACCACCTGAGGGAGCCAAAGGAGATCTGGTCAGGCACAAGCAGATTTGCAGACAGGGTTTCTCTGATAGTCAAGCAGTTAAATTCACCCTGGGCACAGAGCTGTCAAGGCTGGAATTTGCCTTCATGAGCGAGATAAGGTGGGTGGCCCATGCCAAGCCTCTGTGCTTTATCTTGCTCATATAGAAAACATGGGTGATGGGAGGAGTTACTGAATGAAAAGTCTTGCTCCTGAATGATTGTATGTGAGCCTCCCCATCCCCCACACATATAGATGTATGCACAGTGCTTAGACAGCTGCTGGCACGTGAACTAATCTTAGTATTGTATGCAGAAGCACGTCTCACACTCCAGGGATCATGTGCTTTCCATTTCCCAGGAAGGAAGGCAGAAACTGGTTGAAGACGAGAAGCAGAGCACTCTCTCTTCTCATTCCAAGACTCCTTTGGCATCTTCTAACCTCAGCATCTAAGAGGGACTATGCAAGGCAGAGGTATAGTCAGAATATTGCAAAGGCATTATTCATATGATGACCCAAAAATATGGGCACCATTTCAGAGTCTTCTGGGGAGTCTCCATTGAATGAAATCTGGAACAGGATGACATTAGTGGGACTGCGGCAGAAGAGGAGCTAAACCCTCAGGACACCAAGATCGTGGGATGTAACCTAAGCAACCAGTGTTTTTCTTTCTCTGTAAATCTTATGTGTGTATATGTGTGTGAGAGAGAAAGAGAGAGAGAGAGACCGTGTGTGTGTGTGTGTGTGTGTGTGCGTGTGTGTGGTGAGAGAGAAAGAGAGAGAGAGAGAGAGAGAGAGAGCAGAGATCAGAGGTTTTAGACTTCCCCTTCCATATGCTTTGAGAGAAGGCTTCTTGTTGGTTGCTATGTAAGCCTGAAAACTTCAGGGGATTGCCCCCCTCCTTTCGAGATCTCTGTCTCTCAACACACCATATGAGCTCTGGAATTACAGATATGCACCATTGTGTCTAGCTTTACAGGTGTTCTGGGGATTTGAACTCAGATACTTATGCTCGAGCAGCAAGCATCTAACCTGCTAATTCATCTCCTCAGCCCATGGTCTTATTTTTTTGACATAGGAACAGGATCATTCAGGATGCCCTCCGGCAACACAGAGCTGCCCAAAGATCTTTGTCTGCATGAAGCTTCTTCAATGACACACAGGCTAATCTAGCCCACTCAAACCAGAGGAAGACAAGCAACTTTTGTGTCGGGAAGCAAACCACGGACAGCTCTGCGCCAGCAGGTTGGGCAGGCCTAGCAGCACTGATGGCTTTCAAGAGAGCCGTCTATTGTAGAAGCAATTGGAAAACTAGGCAATAAAGTAAACCACATGTGTAATGACATCAGAAGAGTCCTCAGCAAAAGTCATTATCTCCAGAAACTCAAATGCTATGTCGCATTAACCATCTCCAATCACACTGACTTTGAACCTACCGGGATGAATCCTACAATTTTTAGACCTTGATTCACGGGTTACAAAGGCGACACGGGATCTGTGATTTGAAGCCACCCTTTCATTACACTGTGATTACGACTCATTTTGTACCCAGTTGGCTTAGTGGAGACATGGAAATTAGGGTAATAAGCAGGAGGCTCCTGCCCTCAGCAGCAGAACTGGAGGAACGACTTACTTGTTGAAGATTTTGGCTCTCTTAGCGCTTGAAAAATTCTCCAGCTGCAGGGACTCTTGAGTGAGGAAAGCCACAGCCAGGTGAAAATAGTTGTTCCACAGCTGAAAACCAAAACACAGGAGATGCGGAGATGCTAAGTTGTGGAATAGCTTAACAATGGATCTCAGAGAGGCTCTGGGCAATTGTCATCCTGAAATGCTTAAGAACATATACCGCTGCAAGCCAGCCCTCAGGTGTGGTTCGTGACTAAGTGTGAGGGTCGGTTCACCAGGGCAACTCCTGTAACATCTGCCTGTGCCTCAGTTTCTTCACCGATAACATATGGTTAGTAGTATCTACCTGAACAGGCTTCCTGGAAGGCACAGAGATGATGACCTGTAGGGGTGGTGGACACAGATATGGAGGTGCTGAGCACGCATTGAGTACTGCATGGTTTTAGCTCTGTTAGCATGTGATGTTGCCCCTCTCTGAAGAACAGTATACACTTGCAAGATTTACGACTTTTTATTATACCAAAATTATGCATACACCAGATAATTAGGGAAATCACATAAAAAGATCAAACCTCTATTTCAAGGATTTATGGACTGTATACGATTTGAAGGATAATCTTTGGAAGATGTTGTAGATGCCAATTTTTCTCATTCACAAACCAGGGATAATATTCAAATGCGATCGATAGCTACAAAGAGTCACATAAAGATGAGACGTTCTTATTACCAACTCTGAGTTTAATGGCCCGTGAAAAGTAGGAACTCAAGCGCATCCCCAGGATTTAAGAGTGTGTGTGGCCCCCTTTACCTCGTTCTTCCTGGGAAATGGCCTTGTCTACAGTGCTGCGGACCGCCGCAGAACTAATCCAGGATGCACTGGTCACCCACTCAGGATGCTGTCAGCTACAGTAGGATGAGCAGATGTCCTGAACCTCAGAATGCTCAGAGCTTAATAGCTAGCCCCAGAAGACCAGTACAGGATAGGAGAAAGACAGTCTGCAGAAAACACCCTCAAATGCTGCAACTTTTCTAAGTTCCCAAGTCCAGCAATTCCACATGACATCCTATCAACTTGACTTTCAGGAAGTTCAACCGGCTGATTTTAAATGACAAGCGCAAGAACTGCATGAAAGGAGCCAGGTCAATGTTATTTATTTACTACTACCACTGTTACTATTTTTATTATTGAGACAGGGTTTCTTTGTGTAGCCTCGGCACTGTCCTGGAACTAGCTCTGTAGACCAGGATGGCCTCAAACTTATAGTGATCCTCCTGCCTCTGCTTCTTGAGTGCCAGGATTAAAGGCATGCACCACCACCACCTGGCAAATTTGGGGGGCGGGCAGTAGGACAATTCTTAACGGAAAAATCAACTGGGAGATGCAGACTCCGCTGTCTAGCTATAGAACTGAAATAATTAATGAAGTCTCTGTGTGAACAACACAGAAAACAGAATCCACACGAGCGCAGGTTTGCAATTCGACAATGGCAGCATGTCTAATAGCTGGAGACAGAGCAACCTAATCACGAACTACAAGTGCAGAGAGTAAAGACAGGCCCTGATGTTAACACTAGCTACAGATGTCTTAGGTGACTAAATAATGGAAAAGAAAAAAAAAACCAATCCATTAAGCAAAACTCTGTGTGTAATTGCTAATATTAATAATATTGCAGCTAACTCAATCTACAACACTAAGGCAAGTAAGGATTTACTACACTAAACCTAAGACCACATAATCACAAGAGAAATGTCAGGTTTGACTACAGAAAAGTTAAATATTTTATGTAATAAACTTAAAACCATGAATAGGATATATGAAGAGTCCCAATTTATTAAGAAACACTACCAGTCAACAAAAACAAAGAAATGGTCAGAGAGTTCGCAGCAAAATCCCCACAGCTGATAAATATGCTTAGTTTAACTGGTCATAAAAATGTAGCGATCAGAAAAATTCAAAAAACAAGAATCCAAAATTCTAAAGAAAGACTACAAAGGGTTGCTTCCTTCAAAAGATATTACTGAGGATGTCCTGTTAGTTCAGTGGGTCAGAAGACCAAACACAAAGACAGAAATGTGAGACAGACACTTGTAACATGGAAGGGAGGTTGGCAGTGGTTTGGGGAGATGGGGTTGGCGAGAGCAATGGGAACGGATTACTACCTGGATGAAATTCTCAAAGGAGATTAATAAAAGTTTTATAAACACACACATACAGCTGGTGAAGGTGTTAAAGCTAAAACATTTTTAGGAGGGCATTGTGGCACTGTCCGTCAAGCGTAAATGCTCATCCTGTTTTGCCATCAATCAGCCTCTTCTAGAGAGGGCATGCACTGACATCCATGGAAACTCATGGAAGCTTAGATCGGGACAGTGGGAAGCGGAAGCCATGTTGCAGGGCAGCAGAGTAAATGCAGGCATATTCATGCTGTGGAGTACGACAAGAGTGTAAACCACTCGGCATGAACCGACACATGTTAAAGGCAAGATGAAATCATGCATCGGCCCACATCCATGCGTCAGGTGTCAGGAAGAGTGCAGAACGGTTAGTAACAAGTTACTCCTGCAGAGAGGGGACGAGAGTTGCAAAGAGTAGAGAAAATATTTCCTAACAACTCATTTACCGCATGTGAATCTTTGTTTATGGCATACGAAAACAAGCATCAAGCAGAGAAAAACAATAAAGAGGAAAAAGGAAAAAAGTTTAAAGTAACATTGCTAGGGCTGGAGATGTGGCTCAGTTGGTAGAAGGCCTAGCTGGCATGCACAGGGCCCCAGGGGTCCTGCCCCAGCACCCCTCCACACCCACTTAGGCAGGGCATATACAGAAGAGGTATTTATAAAACAGGAGGACTCACTATAGATGCTATAGGTGGCGCAGAGCCACGAGAGAATGAGGGGGAGAAAGTTTCAGAAGCAATTAGCTCAGTGAAGCTCCTCCACTGAACCCTTCATCCTGTCTTAGGACGATCTTGAGATGAGGCTGGCAGCTCGGTGGCCTGC
>LOEQ01001141.1:125062-140870 GCA_001685075.1 Bramus lutescens | reverse complement strand
AAACGGGGCATGAATGTGGGTTAATTCGTCTGCTAATCAGCTTGATAAAACCACTCCACAACCCATCAATATTTCAAAACAACTGTGCAGAGGATCCAAAATGCATTGCTATCCATCGAATAAATAATAAAAATCCTGAGGCCACACGCTACCTTTCTCTCCGATCTCCTTCTCCTCACTCTCCTGTGCCCCCTCATCTCTGCCCAGGCAGCTGCACAGGAAGTGCTGGATTTAGAGACAGATGGAGTAGTGAGGAAAATGCGATCCTCTAGCAAACACTGGGAAGTGTGTGTGTGGGGGGGGGCAGTCTCTAGTGAGGAAGAGAGTGTATGGTTTGATTATAAGAATCAANAAACGGGGCATGAATGTGGGTTAATTCGTCTGCTAATCAGCTTGATAAAACCACTCCACAACCCATCAATATTTCAAAACAACTGTGCAGAGGATCCAAAATGCATTGCTATCCATCGAATAAATAATAAAAATCCTGAGGCCACACGCTACCTTTCTCTCCGATCTCCTTCTCCTCACTCTCCTGTGCCCCCTCATCTCTGCCCAGGCAGCTGCACAGGAAGTGCTGGATTTAGAGACAGATGGAGTAGTGAGGAAAATGCGATCCTCTAGCAAACACTGGGAAGTGTGTGTGTGTGGGGGGGCAGTCTCTAGTGAGGAAGAGAGTGTATGGTTTGATTATAAGAATCAATCATGACAAAGAAGAAAGAAGGGTCCTGGCTGCCCCATAGGGTCCCTTTACCAACATCCCAGTGTTCTGGTCCCTCCCCTCTAAGGCCGCTCTTGTGCTTTCCCCTCATCTCTGAGCTGAAAGGTTAAAGTACCATAATGTTGGATGATGGAAAAGGGCGGGCTGGAGGCAGAGGCAGGAACGGGGTGCAGTAATTCTTCAGGCTTAGGCACAGCCCACAGGTCTTGCTAGGGTGAGTCGCATCCTCACCCACACTGGAGTCTTTTCTGTTTTCTAGATACTCACGGACGTGGGAGGGCTGGAACTGAGAGTTAGGCATTTCTCTTCAGAGATACAAAACGTTTGGAGACTAAACAGCAATGCTGGTGGCACAACACTGCAGATAAAATTAATGCCACCAAACTGCACACCTGGAAATGGGCGAAAGGCAACTTTCATGGCATAGATATTTTATAATAATAAAGAAGAAAAACAGGAGAGGGAAAGGAAACGGCATTTTCTAGCAACTGCAGCAGCGGGAGTCATTTTCCTCCACCATCACTGTGACTCAGTTCCATGCTTAAAGAAAAAAAAAAAAGAAATCCTAAACTAAAACAAACCAACAAACCTACAAACCTGGGAATAAGAATGTGTGCCTGTCACTATCCAAGTCCTAGGCTCTTCAGGCCCAGGAGTTTGAGGGGCGTTGATAAATAAGCATAAACAAAGACACCACTGGAAACCTAACAAGAATAACAACCACCAGCCTTGGGCCCTGGGGTGCCTGTCACCTAGTTTGGGAGAGGGGTCAGCCAGGTGCCTCGAGAAGACCTGGATCTTATCAGCAAGGCAGGCAGCAGGGAATCCTGTAAGGGAGCAAGTCTAGTACAGATGAATGCACCTTGTGAGGACCCCCCAGGTGTGCTGTAAAGTTCAAGGCAGAAATTCTTAAGGAAAGCCAGGAGAACAAAGGACCAGGCATCTTTCAAGTCAGCTCATGCTTGCCTGGACCAGCTCTGCCTAGGACTCGTCCTGGGGCATCTGCAAGACTTGCTTAAGGGCACTTCAATCATTTAGCAAACTAATGTAACTTGCTCCAGGCTCCTTTGCCAAGGGCTAAAAACTAGGACAAGATTCTTTGGCCACTCCAGGGGCCTAGGTGCCTGAGAGCAGTCTGAGCAGCTGCCTGGAACTTGGCATTTTCAACATTTCCCTCATCCTCACTGGAGTGTGGCTAATTCTCACTACCAGCTTTGTTTCCCATACACAGGAGCCTGCTGGGTCTCTGTGTGAGAGGAACTGGGAGGATAGAGGAGGCAGGGGAGGGAGGCAGGGAAAAGGGGAACTTTCACATTCCATAGTATTAGGTAGACACACCTGTACTCCATATTGCAGGAAGGAATTGAAGACTACTTTGTTCATGCTTAGTGCTTTGGTGCTAAGCCATTCATTGGTTCTGAGTTCACTCTGTCACACCCCAGCAGGGGTGGCCTAGAGGAGTCCAAGGTCAATATCAACCTACTCTAACTAGGCTCAGGGTTTCTAGAACTGCCAGATCCCATACATTTAAAGAATGAGTGAAGAGCAGGAAGGGGGACAACCAGAGAAACACAGACACCTCAGGTCTCAGAAAGGTGGCTCCCTGCCTGTGTCACTTTTATCATTAGCCTGACAAAAACACTTGAAGCAACTTACAGATGGAAAGGCTGGTTTGGGCTTACTTGTTGAGGATAAGATACAGTCTGTCACAGTGGGGAAGTCACAGAGACAAGAGCTTGGGTGGCTAGTCACATCGCACCCACAGTCATAAAGAAGAGAGACCGATGAATGATGGCACTCAACCCACTTTCTTCTTTTTCTCTAGTCTAGGACCCCAGAACATCAAATGGTGCCCTCCCTCCATATTTAGGGTAAGTCTTCCAACATGAATTAATTCAGTCTGGACCCTCACAGACATAACCAGAGGTGTGTTTCCATGGTGATTCTAAATCCAGTCAAGTTGACAACAAAGATTAGCTATCACACCACCTGACCAGAGAGGGCAGTCTGAACTCTGGAGTGATGGGCTACAAAATTGATGTGGGCATGCTGTCCTCAACCATTCCTCTGCTTTAGTTTTGAGATGGGGTTCTCTCACTGAACCCAGAGCTTACTGTATCAGGTAAAATGCCTGGTTAGGGGGCTCCTGGGATCCACTTGTCTACCTCCAGGCCTGATTTTATGTGGGTGCTGGGCACTTTACTCATGGAGCTATCTCCCTGGTCCCCAAGCTGCTCATTTTAAGGTCCACTAATCAGTGATCTTAACTTCAAATAACTTTGCTAATTACTGATCTTAACACTGAAAGATACCTTTCAATGCAAGAACCATCACTGGCATTACACTGTGTATTCCCTATGGTTCTGCCCGTACTACGGTGGTGGGGTGATGGCTGTGGACTGCCCCAGGTCCTTGTGGTCATGTTGGAACTCTGTTGACTACGGTAGACTTGTTCTTTTTTGCCCTGGTCACATGACCCCACAGAGTTCAAGGCCAAATGTGTTTTATAGGTCCTGCTGGCATTGTCCTGCAGCCTGGAACCCATGCAGAGAGAGGTTCTCCTCTCTTGACCTCAGTGTTGACGTGTCTTTGAGAGAAAGTGGAGGAGAAGCCAGGAAGATAAAGCAAGAAATACAAATGCGTACCAGGCCTGAGAGAAGGGACTGGCCCTTCCAAGAAGCTCTTGTTCTGCCATCCTCTGAGTGACACTTCTTATTACCAGGCATAACCTTATTCTAAGCCTGTGAGGCCATCTCATTCCGAGCTCATTTGCTGGCTGGATTCAGTGTGGCAGCCTAGACCAGGAGAGCTCAGGCATTGAATTAGGGTTTTATTTTCCCTGCAGTTCAAAAAACAAAACAAAACAAAAAAGGCACCCCCTCCCGAAAAAAGTTGCTTATATTTTTGTATTTACATAGTTGCTCAGAATCACAAGAGGAAGACCAGCCTTTCTTCTTCTGGATTATAGTGTGATCTCACATACTAAGTAGTTGAGCCAAAGCACCTTGTGCCATGCATGTTATAACCTTAAGCAGACAGGAAGCTGGATAGGATCATGTCTCTGAGGTCCTCACATTACAGCCCACAGATCAAGCCCACCATCCGCTTATATCTGTAAACAAAATTTTATTGGCACAGAGTAAGCCTGCACTGAGCTGAAAATGTGGTCTATCATTTGAAATAGAGTTTTATGTAGCCTAGGCTGGTCTGAAACCCTTATGTAGCAGAAGATGACCTTGAACCCTTGATGCTCTTGCCTTCACTTCCTGAGTACTGGGACAAGAGATAGGTACTGCAGTTTGCCCAGGCTCTAGTATGGGGCTTTATGCATGCCCAGAAAGCTCTCTCTCAGTTGGACTACATTCTTAGTCCTGTCATCTACTAGTTTAACAAATTCATTTAGCAATTCGTTTAACAAATTCAAGGAGAAAAAGATACAGCCACTGACCCAAGCCTAAGATCAGCTTCCGGTACTTATCCCAATAAATACTTGAATCCACCCTTATTTTCAGATGTAAATCTGCTATCTCTTAAGGTCACTTGACCCTGCTTCATCTATCTCAAACACTATCTTCCCATCCTCAGAACAGAGCTAGCTAATGACCTTGAACCTTTGTCTTTGTGAACACCCAGTGCTGAGATTTGGAAAATGGGTTCCAGTCTTGCTCAGACGTGAAAAGTCCAGTGTGACAGTTAGGTGAAAGATGAGATGCAACCCTGAGTTTCTTTGTGAACCAGCAAGCGATGAGTACCCTGATCATGATCCTTCACTTACTTATCTATCAAATGGGTCCCAAGTAGTAACAAAAAGTGGGCTAAAAGTGCATACGGTACTTAAAACAATGCACTGAACATAGACCAAACTGTGAGTATGAGGAAGTAGGAACTGCTTCTACACACACAATTCAGCAGAAAGCGCTAGCTTAGAGCCGAGGCTTACAGAGTGAGTTGGCCAACAACCTTGACCTAGAAAAGTACATTCTAAAATGAGTGGCCAGGTAAGTGCTTTGGTTCTGTTTCCTCCAGTGAAAGCTGAAATGCTAGCATACAGTTAGAAATTATTTTATGAAGTTTGAGCTTTCTTATGAGCACAACTGATTTTTATAAAAATAGCCATCCCCCTGAAGTTGGCATTATGTGAAACATGTGGACATGTTTAGGGGGATTCTCCAGGCTTCTGTGGAAATAGGCTATGAGGATCTAAAGAGCTCAGTGTCTGGGGACGGTGTCAGAAGCCTGATCATGTACTCTAGCATCAAGTCCTGGGTCTGGAGGACTCAGCTGACCGATGATGATCATCAGCTGAAATCAATCTTGCATCTGGCATACTTTCTCACCTGCTTGGAATGCTTTCCATTATAAGGTACAGAAGAGTAGCTATCATGACAGAGGGGCTTTGGGAAGGCCCAAACTGCATATGCATACACATATTTGGCTGACTTTGGCCAGAGACCTTCATGCCTGGCAGCAAAGTACCACAGCTCAATAGCACCACTTCTGAAGATGGGCAGCTTGGAGCTGGGGAGATTGTTCAGCAAGCAAATTGCTTGCCGTGCAAGCATAAGGGCCAGAATTCAGATACCAGCACCCATGCACAACCTGGGTGGGTTTGGTGGATCATCTGTAATCCCAGCATGGGAGGTAGAGATGGCATCTCTGAAGCAACCCAAGTAGTCAGACTGGTTAGATTGGGGTTGAGCAAGAGAGCACGATTCAATATATAAGGTGGAGAATGATCAAGGAAGACACCCCATGTCAATCTCAAGCCTTCCCATGCACCCACAGACATGTGTACTTGCACACTCAAACATGTATGTATACATATACACAGACAGGTAGCTCACAGTATCTAAGCAGATACCACATGTATGCTTCAGCTCTTTGTCACTGTGACAACATATAACTGAGAGAAACTATTTAATTGCAAGATAAATTATGGACCCCAATGCAAAAGTATACTGGTAAGACAGGCAAAACAGGGCAGAAAGGTAGAAGAGGAAAGTTACAAACCTTATGGTGGCCAGGAGGCAGAGAGAAAGCTAGGAAAGGGCCAAGTGCAGGATAAACCCTTAGAAGGTACCTCTACAGTGACCTACTTTATCCACACATGATGCACTGTAAACCCATCAAAGAAAAAGCCCATGAAGAAAGTCAGCGGTCACAAGAGTCAATCCAGCTCAACAGTGTCACCAACTGAGTACCATGCCTAATACACACATAAAAGCCTTTTTGGTGGACAGACCCTACCCAAACCTCAACAATGACCAATTTTAGGTCCAGCAATGGGGCTCTCTCCCACACTGGCATCACTTGGGGTGGCACAACGGTCTTAGCAAGAACACTGCCTGAGATGACCCTGCTCTGCCTGGGACCGCTCAGCAGCAGTCCCTCATTCTGCCCCTTAGGAAATCTGCCTTCCATGTGTTTCTGAGATCTGATACTGGCAAAATACTTTAATGACTGGCTGATTAATGGTGAGGTTGAGACAGGAGGATGACAGTGACGTTCATTCATGTCTCTCAGGAGACATGGCTGGTGCTTGGTTGTCAACTGAATTTGCGGCAGCTGATTTCCACTCAGTCCATCTCTCTGTCATTTCAGGCTCAGGGGGGAAAGCACCTCAAACAGATTTTCTTTCCACCAGGGGCTCCCATGAGACAATTGTTTCCTGATCCCATGACAACTGGTAGCTATCAGCTAAGTTATGGAGAGCATGCAGCTCCCACCTCTCAAGATCAATGGCTCTGCTCACCCTGAAGTGACTGCAGCCAATGCTGAGGCACAGTGGCTTGCTTACTGTGCAGCTGACTTTGGCTCCATTCACCAGCAAGAGGAATACTGGGCACATGTTCTGGTGCTGAGATGGACCTGGGAGAAGGGCAGGCTCTGTCCTGGAGCTAAGGAAACAGCTCTGCTTGACACCCTGCTGGGCCACCTGCCACCCCCAGGGCTCACACCAGCTCCCACTCACTCTCCTTGATGATCAGTGAGAAGAGGCAAAGAAGGTTCCCTGCATGTTTGGGCAGTCCAGCCAGGAGGCAGCAGAAACAAAGCCTCCCACTTCCCTTTTCTGCACTTTATGGATCATTGCGCTCAGGTATAAAATGGGTGCTGAACTCCTGGCCCAGCCCTGTGAGCAGGGAACACCTCACAGACTCAATAAACTGCCTGATGGAGTTACAACAGTGCCTTGTGGAATTAACGCCAGCATTCAGACAACGCAGCAACAAAACCACAATTAATCAGTTGATTAATTAATTAGAGACAGGGTTGCTTGTATCCTAGGTTATCCTTAAACTTACTAGGAAGACTGCAGTGACCTTGAGCTTCTGATCCTCCTGCCCCCACTTCCAGAGTACTAGAATTACGGGTGTGCCCCACCACGTCTGGTTCATATGGCACTGGGAAGAGAAAGCAGGGCTTCTTGCATGCTATGTGAGCACACTGCCATTTCCTGCAGCCCCCTTCCCCATGCAGTACAATTTAAATGGCTTGCTTTTGCTTCAATGCACTTGGATGGAAGGAAATTTGAGCATTTTGATCAAGTACCGGAAGTACCCGTGGGAGGGACAGCCCACACATCCCCAGGTGGCTTTGGAAGGAAGGCATGGTAGAGACAGAAAGATGCTGAGACAATGACATCTTTAAACTCACTTGGCAGAGAGGCTGTGGGGAAGACAGCATCCCCAGCAGCTCTCACCTGATGCTTGTGTCTCCCGAATTCAGAGAGTGAACTCTTTACGGCATTAGGAAGTGGGGCCTCTGGGAGGTGATTAGCTGATTGAGGGTGGAGCACCAGGACTGGGATTGGGTTCCTGGCATAAGCCGTCTAAGAAAACTCTCTTAAGCCTTACAGTACTGAGAACTTATTAAGGTGCTATCCATGAATCAGGAAGTCAGCATCACCAGACAGGAATTTTCTGGTCTTTGGAACTATGAGAAATAAACTGTTGTTTTTAACCCTCTAACCTTTGGGATTTTGTTACATCAGTTCATCCAAATGGATCAAGGATTTTTCTAGATATCATGGTCATGTGCACCTGAGAGCTGAGCTGGCCACACAAGCCTGTGCTGTCTAGGCTATGGGACTAGAGAAGGGCACCAGATGCCTTTATCATTTGTACTGCATCCCAAGATGGAAAAGCAGGAGGATGATGACAGTGGAGAAGGGCAAACAGCCTCAGAGTTGGAAGGCTGAAGAAGGCTGACTTTCAACCCTTGGGAAGTGACTGTGAAGGCCATCCTTTGACTAGACCATTCTACAGCATCCCTGGAAGTGAACGTAGGGTGACTGAATGACATTGGCAGCATCCAGAGCAGGGATATGGTCTGGATCAACTACAGAGTGAGGTACTCATGTGGGCTGTAAGGCTTACAGCTTTGTGCCCACTACATGCTGTCCCAGAAAGTCAATATGATACCTTAATAGAGGTCAGAGGACCAGAGATGAAGGAAGAATTGAGTCAGGTTGGGAGGTCACATTTGAAGGGAGAAGGCACACCTGCTGTCTGTTCTTGGCCTGAGTCATTCTATTCTCATAAATGCTGAACAGGATCAAAAGATACAGCCACAAATATTCTTTTTTTTTTTTCCCAAGACAGGCTTTTTCTCTGTAGTTTTGGAGCCTGTACTGGAATTAGCTCTTATAGATCAGGCTGGCCTCGAACTCACAGAGAACCACTTGCCTCAGCCTCCCAAGTGCTAGGATTAAAGGTGTGCAACACCATTGCATGGTCAGCCACGAAGATTCTAATGGTAGAATAAAGGAAACCCCAATAGAATTGTGAGCTAGACAAACCCAGAAAGTAAGCTGAATCTACCATGGGTACAGTAGTCCCTGTCTGCCCCAGTTATGAGGGCCATTGGTGGACACCAAAGACTCTGCTCCTCCAAGAGAAATCAGGTGGCAGACAAAAGAAAACCAGCAAGGCTTCTGAACAAGGGGAACCTTATTCTTAAAATAGCTTCATCAAAAAAATTAGAGAACATATTAATACTTTCTATAATCAAATTCACACAGATAAGATATTACATATTGAAAATTGTGTTATCCTATAAAAAATAAGTTTAATGCTTCTAGACCAATATGGCCAACAATGTCTATATAATGCCAACCCAGCATGGGAAATTGGGAGACTTTTTTTCTAAACTGACCACACAGCTAGTTTCCAAAACTTGAAAGTACACATACATGTATACACCCACCATACACATACAGAGTCACTCCACCAACAATAGCATCATGATCTGTATCAACAGCATCACGATCTGTATCAATAGCATCATGAGCTGTATCAACAGCATCATGAGCCGATTCAATAGCATCATGAGCTGTATCAATAGCATCATGAGCTGTAGCAACAGCATCATGATCTGTATCAATAGCATCATGAGCTGTATCAACAGCATCATGATCTGTATTAATAGTACCATGAGCTGTATCAATAGTATCATGATCTGTATCAACAGTATCATGATCTGTATCAACAGCATCATGATCTGTATCAATAGCATCATGAGCTGATTCAATAGCATCATGAGCTGTATCAACAGTATCATGAGCTGTATCAATAGCATCATGAGCTGTATCAATAGCATCATGAGCTGATTCAACAGCATCATGAGCTGATTCAATAGCATCATGATCTGTATCAACAGCATCATGATCTGTATCAATAGCACCATGAGCTGTATCAACAGTATCATGGACTGTATCAATAACATCATGATCTGTATCAACAGCATCATGAGCTGTATCAATAGCATCATGAGCTGTATCAAAAGCATCATGATCTGTATTAATAGTACCATGAGTTGTATCAATAGCATCATGAGCTGTATCAATAGTACCATGATCTGTATCAACAGTATCATGAGCTGTATCAATAGCATCATGAGCTGTATCAATAGCATCATGAGCTGTATCAACAGCATCATGAGCTGTATCAATAGCAGCAGTTGCTTCTCCGGTTCTGTTGTCATTTGAGCAAAATGTAGCTATCCAGCATACTTTGCTAAAAAAAGTTAAAGCAAAACTCCACAAAACGGCACAGATCTGTTACTATTGTGGTCCCTGGCACCACTGTATTAATCAGCTTTCCAGCGTCATATAGATATAAAGCATTCTGGGGACCATCAGTACAAACAGCTCTGGAAAGGCACGGTCACAATCACAAAGCCGGTATAAGACATCCACGGGGTCTGCAGAGGGGCCAGGCAAGCTTACTGAATGCACCAGAATCCTGTAGTGTTGTGACGTAGCCTCACAGCACATATTTGTGTCCTTGTGGTTCTAGAGGTCAGATATTTAGAAGGGGGCCTGAACTGCTGGATGAACGTTTCTTACAGAGGCTCCCAGATAGAGTCCACTGTCTTACCTTTTCCTGCAGGTTCCCATGTTCTACCTGTAACCTAAACAGTCCAGGACACACAACAGCACATCCGGGAGACCTGGGAACTCGGATGTGCATATTTTGGGGGGTATTTGCATTTTGCTTGCACTATTGAATGAGAGAGAAGTCACCAGGGGATTAAAACTCCATTGTAAGACCAAAGTACCACTATGGAGTCTTCCCACTAGCTGCAGCCACCTGCATATCTGTCCTCTTCCCTAGCATTGCACATCTCTTGTCTCTCTGTGGTCAGGGTCTTGCCTCCTGGAAGGTAGGTGTCTAAGGTTCATTTCCTGTTGCTCTGGCAAAATGTCCTCACAAAAGCAACTCAAGGGAGACAGGCTTCATCTGACTCACAGTTCCAGGTTCCAGTCTATCGCTTTGGGAAGTCAAGGCAGGCAGCAGGAACTCGAAGGAGTTAGTCACATCACATCCACCATCAAGAGCAGAGGGCGATACATTTAATGCATGGTGGCTTGTGCTCAGTTCATTCTCCTTTGGTTCATAGTCCAGGACCTAAATCTAGGGAATGGTGACATGGACTTTTAAGCTAGATTTGCCCACATCCATTAACATAATTGAGACACTCTGCCATAGATGCACTCATACGCCAACCTAGACAGCTCTTCATGTGTAGGCTTGCTTCCCTACAGTGTGTCAAGTTGTCAATTAAAATTATCGTGACTGGCACTGACAAAGGAGTCATTTCTGCAACCTGCATACCAGGTTTACACCAGGTCACAGCCTGGGGATAATGTGTCAGCTCTCTCTACTGCATTTTCTCTGTTGAAGAGTTCAGGCCCCAGATCAGCAGACTTGCTCTATTAAGAATCAGACCACAAAGAGATTAAGCCTCCCCGGCCATATGGTCTCTGTTGCCACTACTCAACCACTGTGCAAAACTGGCTCCGGTGAACACATGGATGAGGGGACTGTGCGCCAAGGTGGCTGCCTTCACAAACACAGAGCTTTGAATTTCATCTAATTTTCAGGTGATACAAAACACTCTTATTTAGACTCCCCCCTTCCAACCTTTAGGCACACAGTAGTGAAGGAATTTGCCCAACTTATCTAGTCCCAGTTAAAGGTTTGTTTTACTTATTTTAATGTGTAAGAGTGGAGTACGTTCAGAGGCCAGAAAGACGTTGGGTACCCTGGAACAGAAGTTTCAGGTGGTTGTGAGCCACCTGATGAAGGTGCTGGAGATGAATCCTGGGTCCTCTGCAAAAGCATTAAATGTTCCTAACCACGGAGCCATCTCTCCGGCCACTTATTCCTAATGAGAAGTCATGTGTGTGGCAGACTCTGTTGGTCTCTCATTCTCTCCCACCCTTTGGGAAGGAGATTAGGCACCCTGTGTGTACCAGAGTCTGTGCTGGCCAAGAGAGAGGGAGAGACTGACTTCAAGGAAAGGCGAGGGGAAGAAAACTGCAAAGAGGAGACGAGCTGATGGGAGGCACCACTCAGGACACAGGCGTCCGCACTGCCTCTCAGAATAATGCCGAGCTCAGCTCTGAGGACCTCAGGTGTCAGGCAGGTCCGGGTCAGGTAAAAAGTAAAGGGTTGGAGGGATGCTGAAACTTTAAAATTGATCTGAATCTGTCTGTAAATGAGCCCTTGGGAATGGATGCAAACACTGAATGGGGGGGCAGAACATAGAGCCTATGGGACACTAGCCTTTCTTCAGGAATAGAGGAAAAGAGTGAGAGAAGAGGGAGGAAGAGAAAGGGGGAGGGAGAACGAAAGAGAGAGAGATGGAGATATGGGGTGAGGGAAGCATGTGCACTGGGGAGGCAGGGAGAAGAGATATACCAGAGATGGGGAACCAGGGCAATGTGGAGTCATGGGGACAGGGGAGAGGGTGGGTCTGAGAGCTGAGTCTGGGACTGGGGAGACGCCAAAGCTTACTGACTGGGCTGGTTTGCGTTAGAACAGATGCTAACAGTGGTTTGGTACACTGTACAGAGGGAAGGAGGCAGAGACCTGGACTGAAGCAGCTTGGGAAGTTCGCTCTGAAGACAAACGCAGACGCTGGGCAGAGGGCAGAGGGTAGAGGGCAAGTCAAGGCTAAGTCTGAAAGATGAGCTTGCATTAACTAACGTTGAAGACGCTGGAAGGGAAGGGGCAATCTACAGGAGAGGGTGCCAGCAGAAGCGGAGCCCCAGATGGTAGTTCTGATGGGCTGGGCCTGAGGCTGACCTGTTTTAGTACACAATAGATATTTCTAGAATAAACAAACACACAAGTGAATGACGTCTTGGCTGGGTTTTAAACTCAGGATTGTCACCTTCCCATTGTCCTTGCTCTCATGGTCTTTTCCTCTGTGGTTTACANCTCCCTTATTGGGCTCTGACCTCATTCCCGGTTGGTTTCCATCCCTGGCTACACTGTCTGATTTGATGCTATCAAACCTGACATGTTCCTCGCCACGTGGCTGTGCATGAGGGAGCCCTGGGCGCCTGTTCCACTTACACAACAGCCCTTCACTGGCACCAGCCCCTGTGTACTGCCTAGGCTGTCCCTCCCAGCATGCCCCTGGAAAGGCTCACATTAGCCTTTAAACCATCCCACATCTGCCTCTGCTCTCCTTGCCAGAGTCATGTTCCCACTCTACTGACCAACCCTCTCTCCTTTGCTCGCTTTCTTCCTCTGTTTCTCCACCCGGCACACTAGTGTTACTCTGACATCTATGCTGAAGATGGGAAGAGGTCACAAGGACTCTGCATTCTCAAAGCCTGTGTTACTTACATGGCTTCTAGAAAGAAGGCGGGGAATGAGGTACACGGGATGGTAACTATTTATTGTCCACTTGATTGACAGGAAAAAGCTGAGTCTTTCATGAGGCACACCTCTGAGTGTGTCTGTGGCCTTTCCTCAGAGAGGATTAACAGAGGAAATGAGACCCACCCTGAGTGCTGACACCATGGGGTCTTGACCTGAAGAATAGAGAGGGGGGCGGCAGCTCAGTGCCAGCATTCCTACTCTGCTCTCTGTCTGTCAAGGTGTGAGCAAGCAGCCCCCTGCTCCCACTGCCATGCCTTCCTCATTTTGGAGGACTCATAGAAGGAACTGGACCTTTCATGGAGGCTTCAGGGAGCTTGATTAAGCGACTGAAACTCCAGTGACTACTGGAAAAGTTGAAATGCTGCAAAGAGAGCCAACTAATCTTGGGTGGATCTCCAGGTGCCCTCTTAAATCCTTTGTTAATATCTGTGGCACTTGGCCTAATATATTTGTGACTATTATGCAAACCCTTTGGAAAATCCAGATCACCAGAGTCCACCAGCCAAAAGGCTAAGAAGCCCTATAGCTCAGATTTCTTTGTCTTTTTTGGAACAGAATTTGTTCTGTTGCTAAGAATGTGGAACTTGGGGTAACCTAAATCTGTGTTCCTGGGACATGAATGGCTCACATTTCATTCCTGAATAAGTCATCTCTTTTGTTCTTTTGAGATGAGAGCTGTTTTCCTTCACTGGAAGACCATACCCTCAAACTGTAAGCCAAAATAAGCCCTCTACCTCTTAGGATGAGAAATGAACTACAGGGTGAGTGGGGAACTGTGAGACGGCCTGGAACCAAGAGCACTATGGTCTGTCTTGCTCACTCCTGTTACATGACAAGCCCCAGAGACAAATCCCACTGAGCACAAAATGTAACTCATATGGTTTCCTCTCAATGGTTGGCTTAAGATAAAACATAATCCAAAACAAGGGGGTATGGCGAGCATCTGACTCCAACAGGCAGTGGGTGAGCAACTCCAAGGTCAGCCAAGAGCAGGCAGAGAACAAAGACCAGCCCATCTGCTGCCAAGCCCCTGGTAGATGCAATTAGCAAAGCAAAAGCTGCTGGGACATAGCCTTCTGCTCAGCTCTGCTCTAGAGAGCAGGACAGACAGAGTCCAAAAACTAAGACCTAACCATGATATTGGGGAAGCAGGCTGACTTTTCTTGTTCTTTCTTTAAAAGGTTTGGTTTTTTATTACTTTTTAAAATGATGTGTATGTTTATGTGTCCGTGGGTATGTGCACATGAGTGCAGATGCCCATGAAGGTCAGAAGAGGATGTGAGATCCCCTGGAGCTGGAGTTCCAGGGGGTTATGAGTCATCTAATGTGGGTGCTGGCATCCCAACTGGTGTCCTCTGCAAGAGTAGCAAGTGTCCTTAACCAACACACTTCAGCGCCGAGGATTTCCTTGTTCTGATGAAAACATCATATTACCAATATAATAAGTCTATCTTTCCCATTACTATGTTTTTTACCACCCAAATAAAGCCACAGAAGCTGTGAACATCGACTCTGCTATTAGAGGGAAGCAATTGGGTGATCAGGGCTAATCACCATGTACCTCCTTAATGCTAAGTGACTTATTATCCACAAACATGTGGGAACGTGCTCTGGGAAGGGCCTTACTAGCCGAACATAGGAACACAGGCACGTTAAGCTTCTTAATTGAAAATATAATCTGTATTGCGGAGATTAAAATATATTGGATTCATTTTGGCTCTATTCTTCCCCATTGTCCCACATACATTTTCTTTATGCTACACAATCAAATTAGTTCCCCTGCTACGGAAATTATTTCCACACAATAAATCAATTTTATAGTGAAGCTATGACTGAATGTCCTATTTAAAGGAAAAGCAAAGTGGGGAATGGAGACAATTTTCTAACTGATGCGATCAGTGCACTGCCTCCTGCCTTTGGCGATCTGAGCTGCTTTTCTCCTTTCTTCTCTAGTGCCTTCCTTGAAGAAAGCTTTAGTTCGGTGGGATGGAGGGAGAAGGTGGTTAGCTGCCTGTCTGTCAGAATGCCAGAGCAATCCTCTAAGGGAACTCTTAGCTAGGCTGGCTCCATATTGTCAGCCCAGGAAAACCCCATTCCCAGGCTTCTGCAGAAGATTTCCCAGACTTTCTCTAAGGCGCATGTGCTATCCAGGAACTGTTTCACTTATTCGCATGGCAATAGTTCTTGATGTTATATGGCCGAGTTGTACGTCTGTGGAAGCACTCGTCTGAACTGCTACCCATACAGGAGGTAAGCTCCATGAAGACAGAGGTTAGGTCAGTCTTGTTAGCCTTGAAACCAGGACCTGACCCTTATATGCATGAACAGCCACAACATCCTATAAAACGAGGCAATATTCCAATAGCAGAGTGAGTGTCACTCTTGCTGGAGGGATGAAATTATTCATCAGAGGCTGTCACATGTACTGGAAGGATAAAGGCAGCCCAGCATTCGTTCCATTGTTCCCAGGCTCTGGCAATTGCATTGCCTCTGCTTCTCCTAGATGTCACCTGATTCTTGTAGACATGGTGAGCACCTTCCAACTTTTTGCTCCCAGCCTTCCCACATCCATTCTCTTCCCACATGCTCCCACGGAACATGTGTTTCTCCCTTGGGGGGCCAGGTCACTTTTGCTCTTACAGGTCACTTGTTTTGTCTGAGCAACGTCCAGGGTGTCCCCAAAGACTCTCAGCTATATGAGTGCAGGCTCCACATCCACCTTTGTTATTGTTTGCTTAACTGGTGCTTAGCCTACAGCCTGGCCCTTATGAGGCATTCAACAAGCATCTGAACTGAGAAAGACTGAATGAAGGTGATAATGAGATGGGGCAGCTCATTAATCATCCGTGCGTGCATGATGGGTATATATATATATATATATATATGTGTGTGTGTGTGTGTGTGTGTGTGT